>JAUBNY010000429.1:3877631-3887636 GCA_032275445.1 Crypturellus soui | reverse complement strand
AACTTGAATTCTTCTGAAGTCTTAATTTCTACTCTGTTGACCAGCCTTTACTCTCTGTCACCATTCTCGAAGTGTTGTCTGCTTAAATCAATATTTTATTTGCACTTATCCTTTCGTGTTTTAACCATGCAACATCTCTACTTAGGGTTATCCCTGAACAGCAAACTATATCAAAGCAGACAATTTGTTGTCACCCACAAAGAAAAAACAGAGGACACCACCCTCAGGTAAACCCACCAGGTGCATGGTTGTCCTTAGAGCAATAGGGAATTCCTCTCTGCAAGGAAGTACATGAGTAAAGGTTACTTTGAAGGAAGTCTGTGTGAATTCACCTGGTAATATCCCACTCGTGATGTTCCTAGGAAGGGTATGAGGCACAATTTGGTCTCCATAGAATGAATGACATGTGAAAGACAACAACATGTATTCCTTCCTCTACCACACTGAGACAACTCCTTGAGACACTACAAGAGCCAAAGAGGAGACTAGGAGAAGTTCTTGGCACCAACACCTTCCTATTTTTTCAGCCATAGCTTCCTCTTCTACAAGATCCTAATCTGTAAGCAGAAGGATGAAGGGCAGAGTCTTTTTTCCCTCAACAGACATAGGGACTGTTGTGATACACAGATCCCTGCTCTGGAAATCTCAAGGAAGGGAGAGAGAATGAATGTATGGGAGAGAGAATGAGTGTATGGAAGTGAGATGTGTTGTTCGTGGTGCCATGAGATATTTATGGCAAGATACAGAATTGGATTTTATCACTTGAATCCCAACCCTCACTTTTAATGACATTCAGCTATTTTAGCTTTCCACTCTGATGTCTGAGCTATTTTAACCATAGTTAGAATGAACTGGATGCCTATAGCAAAGAAGCAACACTAATGGGTGTGACCTTGGCTCTTATGCACACGCAGAGAAGGTGCTGGCTTTGCTGTTTACTGATCACTCAACAGATTGTGAGCATGTTTCCTTTCAGCAAATAAATAAATTCAAATGTTTGCTTTCAGACAAACAGAGATCTGTCCCAGCTCTTTGGTGAGCTATACGTAACACTTCCTAAAATGTAAATGTGCCATAAGGCTGAAATGTTCAGGCAAAAGGCTAAGTATATGACTTGGGAAGGAAGAACGTATCTTTCCAAGAGCATAATGATGGTCCTTCGGTAAGCTATTAAGAACTGAATCAGGGCAAGTACAACACAGAACTTGCTAATTTAAAGGTTTCTCAAACAAGTTTAAATATCCAGCCTTTGTCATGTAATCGAGGCAGATCCAGAAATTTTCTAATGGCATATAGTGAGTATATAAAGAATACATATATGCAATATAGGCTCCTATTCACCAAAGCAACTTCAGTAGTTGCTTTGCATCTGCGTTTCTTTCTTACTAGCACGTTAAAGAATGGCACGTCTCCTGTCCCCTAGAACTAGCTGCATTGCTAACCTCTATGTTCAGGCCATTTAATGTCCATGATTAAGATGATGAACTAAAAAGCTAAATTGCAACCACTCTTTAACCAACATGGAGACAGACACTACAGCTTGAAATATCCTGCAACATGACAGTAAACAGCAAAGCCATAATGAAACATTTAATTATATCTCTAATATATCTGTTTTTATCAGCATACTTATCTTATTAAAAACTTTGGTTGGGTTGTGTTTTTTTTTTAAGGTTCTGACATTTTGCATATATCAGATATTGACATTTACGGACAGATTTGCCTGTGCTCCTGAACTGGCTAAAGTTCACCTCTCCTGGGGTTGTGTGTTCTCAAACTGCACGTTAGCCTGTAAAAGAGCATTTCAAGACCTCTTGTCATCTCAGAAGAACCCCAGCTCTTCCCTCTCCATTCTCTTCACACTTTAGTCTGGAGTTAACTTTGCGGAGGGATAAGAAAAAGGGGATCCTGCAAGCTTTGCTGTGGGTTTGCAATATGTTCAATCTCCTTGCTGCAACAGGGATATTGGCAAGGCTGGCAAGAGGAGGCTGTTATTACATGACAGATGCACACAGTTTTTATTGGGACCAGGCACGCAGAACAGATCAAGCTGGAATGTGGTACAGGAATATAATCTGTTTTTTAGTTCACTCCTATACCCTGTATTATGTGCACGAAATTGTCAGATAATTGTAACTGTTTGTTTCCATGGATTCCCCTATCTTTTGCTTTTAAAGGGGAGAGACACAAGTATCTGCCCTTAACAAAACTATACAAGTTTACTAGCAACTGTTCATGCCAGTCCTTGTCCAGAAAGAGCATTATAAGGACATGTTCTCAAAGAGCTCTGTTGGGAAATCCCCTGTTGAAAAAGGAGCCTGTTTCCATGCAGAACTGTTTGTGTACCAGTGTGAAGGGCATCATACATACGATATGTCTGGCAGATGGGAATGCACCTATTTATTTTGTTGATTAACACTAATATTGTTTGTGTGGCCTTTTGAACCACACAAGTGGAATTAGCTTTAAAGTATTTTTACTTTAGGGAGTGGCTCCTGGCCATGGCCTGAATTTGCAATCAATTTTGCAATTTTTTGTAATTATACAAAAAAACCTCAGCAAATTCCCCAGGGTCTTGTAGGTGCAGCCTGACATCTAAATACATCCCCACGATCTGCATTCAGGAGGCAGAATGGCAATATTGATGTTCCCCAACTTGCAAGAGCACGGCTTGGTAACCACTGCATTCTTCTGTGTTTTCATGTGCATTTAACTGAGCCTTTAAAACAGCTATCTGAGAAAGCAGACATTCCAATGAATTCCAGCTGGGCCAAGAGGCAGATAACCTCTGAGCCCTGCTACGTTTTGAGGTGGAATCGGTCTGACCTCTAAGTGAGTCACCAACGAGGGAACATGCAGATTATTGCACTGCCCTCACCACACAGCAGCAAGGAGCTGCAGGGTCTCTTCTCCTGGGGACAAGTTGGCAGCAAAGAACAACTTCCCCCTCACTTCCACCGACAGCAGAAACTCAAGTTTCATTCTGCTTTCTGACACATGCTCACTTTCTTCTTCTGAGTCATCCAAGCCTGGGTACTTTTTCTCCTTGCTTCTTCTAGCCTGTCTCCATCTCTGAGCCACCCTCTTTGTCCCTGTATCATAACGTATCTCCCATCCCTCAATACCTGCCATTCTCCTCTCCCTTCCTCTCTATATGGCAGCTATTTTTTCCTTTCCATTTTTTTCCCTCGCAGATGAAGCATTTGCCCTTTCTCTGTGTGAGTTACACTTCTATTTGTCAAAGCATATCTTTGAACTTCTGTTGCCATTTACCTATAGAGCAAGTGGCAGTTGGAGACTGAGGAGGAGGGCCATGCCTTCAGATAGTGCATGTCTCGCCAGCTTGTGAAGACATAAAAATCAAGCTCTACTGTAGCTGACAGACTACTGCAGGGAAAGGGCCACTTAGGTCCTGCTATCAGGAGACTCATCTAAGGATAAGCCTGGCAAACTTTTAATGAGTCTTTTCAGACACTTAAAGCTTTTCATGCAAGCCTGATAGCATAAGCTGTTCGCTGGTGGCTTTAATCACTCTCCTTTCTCTGCCCCTAGGGAACAGAGGTTAGGCACTGAGCTTAACACTGGTGGAGATGCGAAGGTAGGGACCTGCGTGCTCTTTCCTTCATTTTTGTACATCTAAAGCAAATGCTGCAGATGGCACCTGGAGCACTGATGGGATGACCCAGGAGTCAAGAGCAGGAATTTAGGTCAGTTTATAGTTCTTATTTTCTACTTGTTTTTTAGCCCCTGCTTTCAGCTTAAATGACCATTGTTTCTGTTCAAACAATCACATGTAAAAGATACAGAAAAACCAGCCTTTGGTTAGAACCGGAGAGCAGAACATAGACAAGTTGTCATGCCTCTCACCTCCGAGCATCAGTTCTGTCAATCTGAGGGATCCCAGAGCTGACAATTCAGATAATTAGAAGGGACAAGGTAAGAGGAGCCAAACAAAATATAATATCCTGTCGCAATCCGTAAAGTGTCAATCTTCCTTACACGTAATGAAGAGGCACCATAAAGGTGCAAACCCCACTATTAGGAAATTCTATGCAGATCCCACTCCATACGTTTTGCAGGCCTGCGGCACACACTCCCCGCTAGGCCATTACTGCAGTTGCAAGCCAAAGAATACCAAAAAGGAGACGGGGAAGGAAGTGCTACAGGCTAGAGGAAATGAAGGCTTCATTTTGCAGATAGCACTCTTGCCTCCATATCATCATTAATTTAACATTCTGGTATGAACTGACCAGACTCTGTGTTAATGAGGTCTCCTTCTGTCAGATGACATGTAAAAATCAGGAGGCCCCGAACCCTGCAGGTCATGGATAATCCCACAGAGCTTCTCAAAACAATGCCATGTTAAACCCCATGTCATAGCCAAATTGGTTATATCTACACAAAAAATCAAATGGCAGCCATCGTTTTAACAAGTGTACCCCTTGCAGACCTTGATTGTCAGGGTCACTGTTAACAAGTGATCAATTAGCCCGCTCAAAAGCACTGATAACATTTTTGTGTTGAAGAGCCTGGAGGGCTG
Organism: Crypturellus soui; assembly: GCA_032275445.1. Classification (NCBI taxonomy): domain Eukaryota; kingdom Metazoa; phylum Chordata; class Aves; order Tinamiformes; family Tinamidae; genus Crypturellus; species Crypturellus soui. The sequence goes on along the minus strand of JAUBNY010000429.1, from coordinate 3,883,096 downwards.
AATGCCAGGACCTAATCTCCCCCTTCCTCACAGCAATCCTTTCTGAAAACTAAACAGCTCTCAGTCTGGATGACGGCATTAAAACCACTCTTGGATTTCTTTTCAAGATGCCCTCAGAGAAATTAAGAGGAATTTTAAGTTGCGTAACACTAAACAGCCGGACTGGCCCTGTGCAGGGCTCAGTGCCTTGCGTGGGCCCCAGGCCATTCCAGCTCCACCACCTACAGAGCAGGTAAGCGCCAAGGACTGTTGGCTAGCCTCACTGTGAGTCAAGTTCAGAAAATACGGATGTAAATTACCCTTTTCTGTGAAGGACTGAATAAACCACTAGTATTGCTTTGACACATGAGTGTGGTTTACTGTAACAAATGAAGAACCAAGGCGCTGTGTAATTAGGACTCTTTATTCTTTGCGTTACTGATGTTTCCATTCACACCAGAGGCTTCCTACGTGGTCAGTTCCAGGGCTTCATCCTACATAGCTCCTGAGTTCAGTTTTATTTACATCAACTTTGACTGATGATAAGCCAGAGATTACCCTAACATCTTTTTATTTGAACATCCTTACTCTTAGTGTTTCTCTCCGTCTTCTTTTCAGGACAGAAGTCTTTGTCATGGGGATGCTAAGCCAAATTTTCCTCAGGTATAAGAGACAACTGCTGTGCCTTCAATTTGGCCACAATCAGGTGAAACAGCTCTGGAGCTGGATTTGTAGGCCCAGCACCAATTCAAAGCTTCACAGCAGCACGAGCAAATTGAATTCAACACAAAACCACTCCATTTTACTCTCAAAGTCCATTTTCTCCACCAGAGCAAGAGCCTGATAAAGCGGGAAGATGACTGTCCCTTCAGCCTATATTCTTTGAGCAGATGGGTCCTACATCCTCTGGCATGGTTGGAAGGGCAGCAAGGAGAAGGCAACGCACAGGGTAATGGGTAAGGGGTTTTGGATTGCTGCTACGGAGTCCCCAAAAGGCAGGTATCCATTCACCTGCATGCACACCGCATGGCTGGAGATAGTGTGCCTCTCCATGAGCTCCTATGGCCCTTATAGATCTTGTAGCTTTAGCTTTAAACTGGGACCTCAATTTTGCCTTGTACTGTAAAATGCCACGTGCTATTCTTGTCCTTATAGTACAGCACAATGTCTCTTAATCATTCCTTAATGTCTGAGGGACTATTATTTGAGCTTTTATAAAATAAAAGTCCACTTTCTATTTAAGACATTCTGTTCAAATGTGCAAGGTGTTGTGCAAAAAGGCAAAATACCAATGGCCGTGCAAAGGACATCAGCTGATATGAACCATAACCCATTTGGAGATGGCATGAGAACAAAGACGAGAGCTGGCCTGGCTGGGATTACATCACTGCTCTGCCCGAAGCCCTCGGCGTTGCCCAATCCAAGAGCAAACAGACAGGCAGGCAGTGACTCAGAGCCGCAGCCTGCCGCTGCCTTTGCTGATCCCTCCAAGGGGAAGGGATCACCGCACCGGATCTATGACTGATGCTGCAAAGGTCGTGTCTCCTGCTGTGCTCTAACTCTGACACCAGTCGACATGTCGCAGGGGCAGAAGGGGGGTTGATCTTCTCTCCTCCCTGGTTCCCCTCTGCCTCATGGGCACAACAACCTCATGGACACTGCTGACACCTTCCTCCACACGGGAACAGCCCATGCAGGAAAGCACTGATCCTTATGTGCGCTCCCGGCCTGCTCAGCTTGTGCACCCCACTGCCCGGCTATGAATTACCAATATACTTTAAAGCAAATTAGGCCCTAGAAATCTCTCACAACATCAGTTTTTATCAGAAAATCTTCACTGCAAACAACACAGCAGAATCCTAAGTCTTAATTTTGCTTTCATCTTTAAATTTCCCTTGTGCTGTGAGAAGGGCTGTAAGAAACTCAGTGTATAAAGTCTCACCCTCAGGATGTCTGTCGTGGAAATGTAGCAGTTGCTAATAAAACACAGCCAGGCCAATTCAGTCAGAGACCTACCTGGGGAAGAGGCCTGAATCTATAGTTTCCTTGCCAGCTAGAGTACTGAATGGTGCCTTAACACACCAAGAAGTCATTTTTATGAGTGTTACTTTGCAGTACAGCTGCATCTGGTCTCCATATTTCCACTCATTCCTGCCATTTCTGTGTAATTTAAAATAACTCCTGTTACCTCACTTTCTCCTCTCCTCCCCATTACATTTTTTTTAATTACTGATGTCACCTTAGTTCTTTTCTTCAGTGACAACAGGACCAGTTTCTCACTCCCACTTTGGCTTCTCGGTTTTCAGTCATGTCACCTCATTCTCCATTCCTGAAAACTTTCACTAACTTATTCCTAGCATGTTTCTCTTGCTGTCACTTCTTACTATCTTCAGTTTTTAAAAATGGACTCTTACACTGCAAAAATATGTACAGCTCTCTGTCCTTCTTGGTTTGCCTCTGAGGAAGTGCTCTGTTTTTTTTCTCAAGGCGTTTTCATTTCTTCTCAATTTTATATAAGAGTAAATTACAATTAATTCTATAAAAGTTATCCATTTTAGACTTCAGGAAAATTAGTGTCTTACTGGAAGCAAAATCAGTTCCAGAAGTGTTAACAAAATGAATCAGGTAATCCTGTAATGTTCAGAAGCAGAGCTAATAGCCATCCCCAACCCTTCCTGTTGACTGCTTGACAGGCTTCACCATCCATCGTAAGGACTTCACCGTTGCTTTCAAATTTTCCTGACTTTTATTATCTGAATTTCATTTTTTCCGCAGCTGGTATTAGTGTCATTTTGAAGTCATAGTGACCATTCTTTTTGTTAGGTTTTGAAAATGAATGGCACCATAAGGATAAAGCTGCTGCTGTTTTCCTGGCTTTGAAAGGAAAATAAATATGCAGCTGTTATGTGTATTAGGGACATGCCCGCTCCGGTCTGGGTTAATCATACAGCTCCAACCTCCGTTCTTTGCCCACTGAAGCCATTCAGTGTGTGTCCATAGTGTTATCACGAGTGGGAGCGCCACGTGTCAGTCGCATGAAGAGCACTGGACGCTACTCCCTTTCCAAAGGGTGAGGGTTGGCTGAGGGTTGGGAGTGGGATCCCCACTGACCAGCTTCTCATCTGCACGTGCCTAGCTAAACTGAACTAGAAGAAGACAGAACCGCTTCCTCAATATAGAGGCTCTCAGGAAAGCTCCAGGCTTTGAGGGACTGGAGTCCACACTTTGCTATTAATAAGAGCTAATAAGAGCTTTTCTCATGTGGGCCCTCATTAAGACAGCTTGAAAGTGGATGTGAGAGCCCTCAGCGTGGAACCAGGCCGCTGTGCCAGCAGTGCAGCAGGACTTTCCCAGGGACCACACATGCAACTGCCAAGCCCAACGCACGATCTGCCTTGATGATCTCACTGCTGAATAATTCAGCGATTCCTTTCAGCTAACACCAAAAAGGATGAGCAATCTTCAAGAGGAAAATGGCTTGCCGCAACCTTTGACAGAGCCTATATTAGAGCCTATAACAGGGTTATCACAGGTGTGGCTAAAGGAGCGCTCAGAGGACCGAGCTGACAGTTCCCTTTTATGTAGGAAGGTTAGAAATCGATCTGCAGGTCTGAGGTCACCCGGCCCGCTCTTCAGAGACCTCCCTCGGAACTGCTCTCTGCACCGCATCAGAAAGTGCCAGCGACGACTAAAACTGGAACATTTAGGCTGTCTGGTAAATCACATAAAAAGTTAGATAGTAAAGGTGTTTCCTTTCTCAATGATTTTCCTCCGTTTTGTTTATATCTTAGAAGTTATCTGATTTTCTTTTAGTTTCTTTTCTGGCAGTCCTGAACGCTCACACAAGCAGCTGCAGATTGCAATTGCAAAATAAACCCACCCTCTTCTCTTTTATTTTTTGGTTAGTTATGTTGAGAAAATAAATATGAATGGCACAGATGTTCCATTTTTCTTCTATGCATAAAACAGTTTATGACATATTGCAAATGCAGAAAAAAAATATTTAAGAAAGAGATTTCTCTTTCACAAGCACACTACATTTCATAAATGCTTTAAGAAGACTTCTAGGGAAAAGCCTCATTTGGGGATGCCTTTTGTAGTTTACTAATAACATCAGAGAAATAAACCAAATGCTTTTAATAGTTATTATTTACATTTGAAAAGCTATTAAATTTTCAAGGTTGCTGATCAGCTGCTACAAATTTATACATCTCACTAGGCCTGCAAGTAACAGACTTAAGGAAAAGAGGTTCAAATTAATAATACATCAACTACAAAAGAAAATGTTTAGCATAGAACGTTAAATGGCACAAAGGACTGCAAAAAAGGAAAGAATGCGACTTGAACTCCAGCTCTTTTTCTCTTTAATTCAGTAGAACACAGAGAAAAAGAGTAGCTTAGTAAAACACTGTAATCAAATGGATCATCACATACCAAAAAGCATTCAAGTAGAGAAAACTATAAGGGAAACTAGATAAGGTGCCATTTATCATGGGTTTCCTCTGCTGTCAACTCATTCTGTCACTCCCACCTAAAGCAACTAGACCTTTCCCTCAATCATAGCCACGTGGGGTAGAAAGGACCGTGAGAGGTCAGCTAGTCCATCCCTTGCCCCAAGGCAGAATCAGCTCCACTTACTGTCGTTCCTGACAGACATTTGTCTAACAGCTCAGAAATCCTCCAGACGTGATTCCACAACATCCCCAGGCGACCTATTCCCGTGTTGTGTCTGCCTGCCTTTGGAAAGTCTTTTTTTTTTTTTTTCGGTGTCTAATCTGAGTCATTCTTGTTGCAATTAGCAAGAATAAGAGATTATTCTTGTTCTCTCTCCAGCAGCCGCCGAGGCATGCACAGAAGCCCTCATCCACAAAAACAGTCCCCACTGTCCCATCCCACACATCTCACAAAATCCCATTCCTGAATGTATTTCTCACAGTCTGCATTCAGAAGCAGTACAGCTCACTAAGGGTGGATGTCTCCCTTAGGCTCAGAAAGTTATAAATACAGGAAAAATAAGAAGGTAAATGTATGGTCACTCTTTTTCATACCATTATGTATTTAAGTCATTTTGGAGTAGTTCCTCCCTTTGTCATCCTCCTTTGCCCCACAAATCTGGTTCACATGTTCAAGCTGTCCATTTTGCTTTTCAGATACCCAGCAAATCAGAATTTATGATCAATTTCCCCAAAAACCTGTGAGGAGAAAAAATACTGCTGCACTGAATCCTGCTTGCCATTAGTGTCCCTATAAGCTTGTTCCATGCTGCTGTGCTGGTGTTGCAATTGGGTTTACGATTTTCTCTGAGAAAAATATTTCTTTGTGGAAAAACTGTCTGCAACTAAGCTATTGAGAAATGTTCTACACTGTCCATTTGTTTTCTCTTTGTAATGAGTTCATAGGTTTTACAAAATATACAGACAGACCACTTTTCTCCCGAAGAAAACCACAGGATTTCAATAGCAGGAACATAAAGTAGCCTGCAATGT
>JAUBNY010000429.1:3840941-3860762 GCA_032275445.1 Crypturellus soui | reverse complement strand
TGTCCTCAGTTGTCAGACTTTGTCCTGATCTAGAAACTATGAAATGAGCACCAGGTTTTTCCTTACCCTTCTCAACCATCAGCCTCTAGAAAGAGGATAAACTCACGGTCCTGGTACAATGATAAGAGAAAATCCCCATTTCTGGGAATGAAAAATATGCTAATTGGTAGGAGAAAGATATCCCCTGAATTTGAATGAATGTGGGCTTTTCTATATACTAGAGCACTCCCATGGAAAATATTTTCCTCTAATTCTACCCTGAACATACATTGTTTGAACTGTTTTGGATTTCTCATGCAGAAGTGAAATGGTCAGAATGAGTTTCCTTTGAAAGCCCACTATATCAGCCTTACGTTTCTCATTAGTACAATTAAATAAACTCTTGAAAACAATATATTTCCAGCAATTCACAGCCATTCAGAATTTGACAGAAATGGGAAATCATAGTGCAAAAAACTAAATACTGTCTACAGACTAATTTGACAGATGTCTGAACCTCATTAATATTGCTATTGTCTGTTTCTGAATAATAATCCTGATGATCATTACACTGTTTTGAGACATTCATATTTTAATAGTATGCTCATTACTATCCATATAGTAATCCACATTTTCCCCTAACAGTTATGAAAAAAATGAAAAGGAGATATGCATTGTTCTCAAGTTCATGAAAAACTGTAGAAAGAATTGAAAATGCTTTCTTAAATACTTTGGTAAGCAATGACCCTGGTTGGGTATCACCCTGCCACACCATTTTACAGGCTCTCTGCATGGCAAAGCTGGCTCAACTTGCAGAAGATTTGTTGGCACAGAGGCTATGCTGGGATGGACCAGAAGGAATTCCTAGAGGAATGGGGCCACAGTCAGTACACTTCCATGTTTTGGTGGTAACTGGTTCCTGCAATAGTTTTGTGAAACCACAAGCTCTTAGGCACAACCTCAAGTATCCCTATGACTGATCCTAAATGCTCTGACGGTCATGCTGGCATATTTTTCTTTCAAAAAGCACTCCTTATGCTCCTATAGCTCAAGGTCAGCTTATTCGGACCGAGATGTCTGACTTCTACACGGTGGGTTTTCAGAACCAGTTAAAAAGCCATCCTTTCTTTGCACAGTGTGCTTATATATTGCTCAAAGCAGCTTGAGGAGCCAATGTATGTGTCTTGAATCTGATGGATCTGGAGCTTGGAGAGGAAGCAAAATTCTTTAAGTGGGTATTTTAGGATGAAAAGTGAACTCCAGGATTTAATATATGTTCAGTTTCTAAATCTAACTTTCCTGCATAATCTACATCTCTCTACACAATATATTTGCACCCTAGACTGGGATGGCTTTCCTCCATTTCAAATACAAAACTTTATTCAGGATAGCACCCATCACCTTATGTTTGGGAATGCAACCCAAGTCATCAAGTCATCATTCTCACATCCTCCTATTCACCATTCTTGTTCTCCATCTAACCACAGGCAGATGTAATCTGAAGCGAATATGAATCTGGTAGCTCTTCGATCTGCCTCACTTTGTAGAAACCAGGCAATTTCTACTCAAAACTCACAACTCGGGAAACTTAAAAGACACTGGTAGAGATCTAATTTAGGATATACTCTGCTAGGATCTCCCTGGAGTAAAGGAGACCTGTCTAGCAAAAAATATAGGAGAATTAATATAGCTGAATTTATCCAAGATCTTTTCAGAGACTTGGTGTAGGTATTTGATTTAGGAATAAGGCCAGTTCAATTAGTCTACTTGAAGTCCCCAAAAGATCTCAGAGGAACAAATAAAAGATTACTAATTTAAGGCTTTTGGGGTTTTCTATGTCTAAGGAAAAGTATCCCATATATAGCCTCTGCTTTCCTGGCTCTGCCTTCTCCCCTGCTTTTGGTTAAGGTGACAAGAATCATTCAAGGAACAATATGAGTGAGTCAGGAAAAAATAAATCACCTTTCAGCTCCAATTAAATGCATTTGTCTAATTTTTCATTCCAATCAAATCTCAGGAGAATTTACTAGGATAAAATCGCTACTCCTACCACCCAAGCTATCCATGCACATTACTGATTGATATTCCTTTATTCAGATTTGCCAGAATTCTCACTCTGATTGAGTTTTTCTCTTTTCTGTCCTGAAGAGGATTCTATTAATATCTCCCCCCTTTTTGGCAGTCGGTTCTAAAACATTAAATCCTTATTTCCTCAGCAGGGGTATAATATCTTCTCTTATTAAAAATATTGAAACACAAGCCTACCCAGAGGTGTGTTTTATTTGACGTGAAGAGATTCAGTAAAAATGCTTCCCTGGGAGAGCTAGTGTTTCAGCCGTCCTGCAAGGGTTTGGCAAATGTTTCAAAAGTTCTGCTGGACTCTAGTTGAAATTTTATTAACCCCTTTTTAAAATGGTAATTTCCACTATTTTCAGGTGCAGATGTATGGAAACTTCCAAGTTCTTTTGTCTGGAGCTGTGTCACAGACAAAGAGAAAGGCTGAATCTCTTTTGATTAATCACTGGGGAACACAATGAGTAAGGATGATACAAACTGTATTTCCAAAACTGTCTGCAGCAGCATTTTGCACACAAGCAGTCAATTTGGCCTCCTAAGTCAGTGACCACCAAAGCACTCCTATTTTCAGTCTATAATGCTGTAAAATCTCACTGTGAAAGGCAAGGAGATGGAGCTGAAACCCTATTGTAAAGGTCAAAAGGATAAAAAAGGAATAGTCATTCAGTGGAGCACCAAGAGAGCCTCTAATGTTCATGTTCAGAGAAATAACCAGGCCTCCCACATTGTAGCCTGACAGAAGAGCTCTCTGCACCATAATGCGAATAGCCCAAAGGACAGATGTTAGTGGCATGCCAGAGAAGTCAGTCTCAAAGCCAAGGTTATCCATTAGAGCCTTTGGCTATGTTTAAATACTCGGGATTCACACCATGTCTCAGGGAAGCCAGGGTGAGTCTTTCCATTGACTTAAATGGAAATTGAAATGAATCTCTAGGTCTCTTCTCTTTCTCTCACTTTGTGTACTTCATTTTAGATCTCTGTGGCAGGCATCCTTCAGATGTATTTCATTACATATTTAGCTTTCTACTAAGTAATTTCCCAAACCACTTTTCTTTGCAAGTCTGACTGAACAAAAATCTTGACCTTCTCACTTTCCATCGCTGGTTGTTTTTTTATTTATCCATCTCTTCCTTCCGAATCCTGGCTGACAGACTGTCTTTGGACTGTTTTGCAAACTGATATCTAATAGCGTGGACCTCTGATCATTGAATAGACTCTTTCAACCCAATCTTAAAGCCCTCAAATGTTCTGGGCTCTCATCTGGAGTAGATCAACTTCTGCTGATATCAGCATTACTTTGCTGGCTTAAAAGACTTAAGAATCTAGTCCTCTAACAATTAAAATAACCATTTTGATCAAAGTAAGAAGTGCCATACTATAGTTACCTACTTTTTCTACACAATGATCACTCTCTTGGCAAGCAGAAAGCCTGTCAGATTGTGTTTGAACTCCTCTTCCCCAAGGACATTAAAAAGACATCCATTTTTTTACTCTCAGCTGTTCACTTCTAAAATAAAACACTCCATTGTCATTTATGATGAGTACAAAAGGCGTACCACAGATGATAATATTATGTATTTCTTCATACCTTTGCGTTAATCGTAACTGTTTGCACATGACTTCCTTAAATTGTTTTATTACTGAATACAGATATGCCTTGAACACAGCAATTACTCCAAAAGCACTGTAGGTACAGCACAGTTTAATGGCATATGACAGACCACCTAGGCCTATGCTTTTACATGATCTTTTATTTTATTTTATTATTTATACAACTCATTGTATTGAGTTGTCACTCAGTAACCAACTGGCTTTGACCAGTGGAGCTAGTCAGCCATTCCAGTTGAACCAGTCAGCTGCCCAGACAGTAATTTATTCCAACCATACGAATTGGAGTTTAATGTTTTAAACTTCAGTCCTCCTGAATGGTCCAGAATTGCGTCTCTCAACTACATGATACGTGCTCAGTAAAAGACAAACAAACCATAGACATTTTTTTACCTATGGTGCTAGAGAGTTCACTTCCTCCAGTTAGTAAAATTGTGCCTCCATTCAGAGAGGAAATTTAGTCTCTTTGTGAAATCAGCAGTTTAACATGTTTAACAAACAAAGCAATCGAGTAGAAATTAACCTACTGAATAAATTTAACTTCCACAGATCCATCTCAGAAATCTTCCCCTCCTTACAGATTGCAGAAGGCCAAAAAGAGATGTGGCAGTCCAGATGATAGGTTCAATAAAAGCCTTGTATCAATACCTTCAGTTCAAGAGGTCTATCAATCAGCCTGGAAAAAATAGTTGTTTTAACAGCTTTCAATAAAGGTGATATTTATACAAAAACACTTTCTATTATCATATTTTATTATTATTTTGTTCTTCAGCAAGTGGCAAGGTACTACCAATCCCTACATAGATCCATTATTAGCAGACTCACATTCTGTTAGTCTCAGCTTCTATTTTTGTAGAGAACAAGGTTGGACATTTTATTCCCCATTCTGCTCCAGCTGCTCCCTGGTTGGTTGATGGATGGTTGCCTCTTCTGTTGTGTTAGTAAAGACTGTGCCTCAAGCTGAAAAAAAAAAATGAATAGGTTATATCTTTCTACCATATGGTTTGTCCCACAGCTTGGGGAAAATGGTTCTACAGGCAGAAAGCAAAGACAGCAGTATAAGAGCATCCTGCCAAAAATAGCCTCTGTTTTTTGACTTGACAGGAACAAGCCACATCAACCATGCTGAAATCTGTTTTAAATCCATTTGGGTTGTTTTGAGTGCGAGGGCAAGGGGCCACACTGGCTGCTTCAGGAGACAGTGGAAATGACAGGAACTCCAAGGATGTGGCCTCTTCTAGCTTGCCTGATTGACAGATGTTTTCTGCCTTTAGTACACTGTAAAAATATTGTAGCAGATTTGGGATTTATTCCTTAAAAGAAAAAAAATGTTACCAACAGCATATTATTTGTGCATATTTTAAAGGTCATGAATTTGACCCATGAGCTTCATGAGAGTTTGATTGTTACCTTTACAATAATGTTCACTAACTAATACTTAGAAACAAAGATCAGAACAAACAAACAATCAACAATCTAAATATTTTTGGCCAAAGATGATAATGTGTTTGGCCAGGTAATTTTCTAACAGCAACTTCATTGGCTTGTTTCAAGTGCAGAAAAATAGCTGAGAAAACATTCTGTTTAAAAAAAAATAAAAATAAAGAAAAAATCTATGGTTCTACTTTGAAATGATGTTTCATTGTTAAATTTACTTCAGTTTGGCAAATGAAAGTAAAAGCACCAAAATGAAATAATAGTTTTCTTGATCACAGGTAATGTTTTTATTGTTTCGGTTGGTGACATACATTTCACTCCACAACTTCATTCAAGTCTCTTACTCCAGATAGGAATTTTTTCAAGTCTCCATTCTGCATAGCGAGAGAACAAATTACTAGGTGTTCTGAGCTGTTATAACCTCGATGGCTGCACAGGACCTCACCTGAAGGAAGACAGTAGGTCCCATCAGGAGACAGGCCATCTTCAACAGGGTGTTCAAAGCATCTCTTGTCCTACTTGATTCCGATCGAAAGGCGTAGCAGAAAGTGAATTCCTTCCTGGTGCTCTGTCAACCCCTGGGCAGCAAGATACTTCTCTACTGCACAAACATACTGCGCAAGTGAAGAATAAGTGAGGGAAAGATTCCCTGCAGCTGTAGTGAGGCCATGGCAGACCTCTAAGGGGAAGGCACACTTGGCGCTTTTCTACAAACCCTGCAGAATTTATGACTAGGCCTGTAAAGAAATGACACCACATGCAAACAACCACAGAAGTGACCAGACAGCAGCAAGACTGAATAATTTTATAGCCCCAAACACTTCAGTATGCTCCTCTTTCAGTAAGTATCCTGATGTACGCTGCACAAACTGATCTTGCAGGAGCTCTAACCTGCAAATACAACATATTTTCTTACCAATTCACTTTCTTAAAAGTCCTTACTAATCACGAGTGAAAGCTGTGCTTTCCTTCTCAAGCTTGGGTTGAGCAAAAGAGCATATAAAAGGGGGTATTAAAACTACACAATACCTTGTAATGTGAGTTTTAAATGTTGTAGCACCTAACAGACTTGCAAATGATTGGAAGAAGTAATTACTCCAGGGCTACATGAAATAACAGGTGTCCAAGTAAAGAGCAGCAGGCTGAGGTAATGGGCTGTCTTGAGAGGAGGGGAGGAAGAACACTCCTGGGACATGTGAAGTCAGTGTTTCCATCTGTAATTATTTTGCTGCTCACATCTTCAGCAGTTTGACCACCCTCGTTCGGCGCTAAAGCTATACTGATATTTACAAGTGTCTTCTGGGCATGCCACTGGACTCCTAAAATCAGGATACATGACTACCAAACACTCAAGAAAGAGAGTTTACTTTCAGGACTTGTTTCCTTAACAAGAGCATGGTTTTCTTTCATAAGCAGACACACTTTAAGGTAATAATTCTTAAAAAACACTCAGACTTCACAAACCCAGGACTAATTATTACAATTTACACATGCAAAGTCCGAGAGGTAAAGGGAGTTGTCTGAAGTCAAAGGAGACATTGGCTGAAACCAATTTCCTCTCTCAAATCCATACTCTGCCCGATGGACCACTAAATCAAAGTTTCGGCTTTTCGATACTAGACGACATTGGCGTTCTATTTAAACACCCTCAGTAAATGGGAAAATCACATTAAAACATAAACCAGCAAATGGACTTCTAAAGACAATTTTTGGAAGTAGGAACCAGTTCCTAGTTGGACTATTAGCACTTGTGCTGTATTACATACACTTTATATGGAAATGTGTGCGAAATGCAGAGTATTTCCACATGTACATGTCCAAGAAAACAAATTGTGGTTGGCTATAGCTGACAAAAATACACTAATAAATGAATAAAGGCTTTCCTTTTAGCTGTAATTCAGTTTCCCTGCTGTGAAGATAGAAGGTGCTCCAAACCTCAGTTCTATCATTCTCCTTCTTGCCAGACATAACATACCATGGAGAACACTGCAATTGTGTTTTACCAAAGAAAAACAACTCCCACTAGACTAAAAGAATAACATCAAAAATCTCTCCACAGTTCACAACTGTTTAGCCATAACAGAAATGGTAAGTTCTTGGCTTGAAATTCATGAGACCACAGGATCAAGCATATAACTGCCCGTTATTGCAGCGATTGTTACTTTACCAGCAGTAGATCTGCCACAGGAAAAATCATCTCCAAACTCGATGGCGTCTGCCTATCGCTGAGCTGCAGCGGCCCTGTCCTGGGAAGGCAGGGACAGATGTGGCAGAGACGCCGTGGCACTGCCTGCAGTGCCTCACTGCAAGGCCTGGCTGCGCACACAAGGGCAGTGCCCTGTGCTCAGCCGCTCACCGCAACCAGCAAAGGGCACTTTCACCAGAGCACATCACCATAGACCCCAAAAAGTCATGATCTTATACCGCGAGAAGGAGCGTACTTTCACTGTGCCACCAACAGATGATCAGGAAAAGCAAAGCACTTTGCTTTTCACGGGGTGGATCTCCCTGATAGCCCGATTCCTTCTGGACAGTCTTTAAAGACCAGCTACAAAGCCAAACCCTGGTGAAGGCCACAAGAATTTTGCTGTTATCCTAGTGGACGTAGGGTTTAGTTCTGAGAAGATACCTCCCAAATGAATTTGGAAAGTCTCCAAGTAATCCCTTGAAATAAGAAAGACGGGGGCACAGTGAAGGTCAAAAAGGCATTCAAAGCAAATGCCTTTATTTCCAGGCATTGGCTGTGATAACATTAGCTAACAGTTCTCTGCCTACTCAACCGTTTTAAAGTTGGTTCTGCAAGGTGCTAAACAATTGGGCCCCAGTCCAACAGGACACTTAAACATGTACTCAGCTTTAAGGACACAAGTAAATCCTCTTGAATGTTTAATGTTACGCTTTCCTGAACTAAAGCCAAAGCACTGCATCCCTTGCCAGCTATTAAGGTTAGCATCAAACAAGTCTCTCTTGGTAATGTTAAATAAAGACCTTCATACAAGCATGCAAATAGTTCCACCAACTGTATATATATATATGTATTATCTCATTCTTCTACATATACATGTATAGGTCAGTTCAGGATATTCTCTTTCAAGCTCCTTCTATTTTATGTCTGTGCTTTATGACTTCGATCCAAACACTCTGTTGCATAGAGAAGACAGGGATTAAAAATGAACAGCATTCAAAATTCGTTATCCCTAGTAATAGTATTAACCCTGTAGCTATAGCATATTGGCTTTAATATTATCCACATTGTGTTCTCTGGCTGGCATTTTCTCTGATATGTTTTGGTTTTCAGCCCTCAATCAATTCTCTCATCCAGCTGGAATAGTTTCTCTCATCCAGCTGGAAGAGATGCCAAAATGACTTTGAAAACACTGTTCAGGTTCCATATAATAAAGCAAACCACAGGAATCATCTATTAGCATTAAAATTACAGACTCATTAAAGATAAACATGCCATCAATGTGAGTTGAGCAAGCATACCACTACAACATAACTTTTTAATAGCCCAAGTTCTTACACTATGTACAAGCCTGTGATTATATACGCCATGCAACATGCCATATTATATTATTTATCCAGTACAGTTCCTTCTCTCTATTCATTTCTATTTTATCCCTAAGGATGTACGGTACATTCCAACAAGACAAAGCAACTCGAACTTCTTTCCCCAGGCTAATAGAAGGACCAATAGCTCTCTGTCTGCTTCAATCTATCAAAACAGAAGAGTATTCCATTAATCCTCCAAGCTGGCACCACTGTGTTTTCACCAATTAACTAGCCATTTCTGTATTTTATAGGATTTCAACCTTTAACTAAAGCAACTTTTCTAAACACATTTATTTCTTTGAAATCAAAGCCAAAATTCCTTCTTTTTATAGGTTTCAAAGTGTTTCCAACAGCAATTGACAAAGATCCAGTTGCTAAAATTCTCTAATGCCTTTTAAATATTAGATTGCCAGGTTCCTGTGTTCTTGACTGCCATTCAAGTGTCACAGCCAATACCACTAAAATTCTGTAGTTCAAGTGCCCAACAGCTGACGAATACACTGACTACGCCTGATTCTTCAAAGCATTGATGGGTCTATAGGTCTAAAACAGGCTTGAAGGATCTGTCTCAAGAGCCTTTTGTCAATACTTCAAATTTACCTATCAAGAGGTGAGAAGAAACACAAACATGATGCATAGTCATGGAAGTTAAAAGTTAGAACCGTATCCATCGTATGTGGTTGTAGATCCCATGACAGAGAGATGTCATACTTTTATAAAACTATTATTTTTAAACACATCCAGAGGAATAATTTTGGGAGGCAGCCTGAATAGAACGTATAGATACGGAAAAAAAAATGTACTGACGTCAATAATAACCTTTCCATCTATTCCAGCAGAATTTTGAATCACACTCATGATCAAAGGGGAAGTGACACATGAAGGGGATGGGTGTTTTGAAGGATATTTTTGTGGGGGCTGTAAACATAGGCATTCCCCTCTCTGGTGCATTTCCTTTTGTTTCTCACACTAGAACATTTATATGTACTGCGGGCAGTCTCAGCGGAATTTCTCCTCCTTACATCAGATTAAGCACAGCTAACAGTATTTATCACTTCTCCACACAAGGAGCTGTTGCAGTCATTGCAGGAGCAATTTTGGCCACATATTTTGCAATATGTTTTGCATATTCCATATGTTTTAATTTTTGTTTGTTTATTTTCAGGCCACCACCATAGAATGAAGGTAAGCCTTATCCAGCAGGTAAAATAACGCTGATCCTGAAAATGTGTGTGATGCTTACTTGAACCTCGCTTTCTCTCTCTCTTTCTGTCCCCCCAAACAAACTAGGACAGTTTGATCTGCATTTCATCTGCTCCTAAGGCTGCACAGACAAAGCTATTTAGAGCTCTATATAACAAAGAAAGACATCATTTAAAAGACTCCATGTACTAGCGGCTGGTCCCTGCAAAGTGGTTAACTCCTTGCCATAAAGGCCATAATTTTAAACCAGTAGTTATATGTGGTTTGGCTGTACCAAGCAGAGCACACGAAGCAGAGGGGATTTTCTACCTTTTTTTCAGTTGCTACCTTTTCAAACCCAGCTAGATCATTCCATAAAAGTTCCTACACATTTTGCTTTTTTTTTTCCTCTCAAACTGATTAATAATTCAATTTTACAAAAGACTCATTTTATTTTTATGCATAGAAAAACAATACATACAGCTAGATGTTGAAGTCTATCTCTACATACAAGATTAATTTCATTAGTTTCACAGGATTTGCCCTGCAGTTTTTGTCTTCTGAGGAGAATAATGTGTGGGTTTCTCCTTTTGTTGGAAAATGGCTGGGACAGACAATCCTCTCTTCTGATGACAGGTACAGTAAATGTCATATCAACTACTGGTATAAGAATCTCTTTCTTCAAACATAGAGTTATTTCAAAACTCGCTGGGATGAATGACTGCTGCCATCCACAGCTCTGCAGTTCCAGTGTACCCAGCTTTCCACATAGCTTTTCAGTGAAACCAAATACTGTCCGCTATTTTCAGCAACACTGTAAGTACATAGGGTTGTTTGCCATTTAAGCTACTTTCCAGAAAGCTTTCCACAGAATCATTAAAGTTGGAAGGAAACCCCTCTTCAGTTCTTTATTCCACACCCTTGCAGAGCAGCATGTTTACCCACACGAATTCCAAACCAAACCTTACGGGTGAGTATCTCCAACGACGGTGATGTCACCATCTTACTCAGCAGACTGCTCCTTGTGCAGTGTTTTTTCAAATAATTGTGCAATCACAGAAACTGGCGTGCACATATACACGTGTACAAGCCATGTTCTTCCTGTTCCAGCTAGAGCTTTGCTTTCTCCACATTTTACTGAAATTTAAGAATAAATGCAGGCAATTTCAGAAAACCAAGCGCCTCAAGGACCAAACTTTCACAAATCTGTGAAAGCTTGTTGGCTTTATTTTTAATGGTCAAGACCTATTTTAAAGGTGTGCTAATAATGAGCATTTTTGGTATTATGGTGCTTTGAGGTTTTTCAGTCCTAGAAGCTGAATCTAAAGGAGTAAGCAAACGTTGCTTGGAAAGGTCAGCTAACGTCACGGTCTCTGCACCAGGCAGAATAGAGGAAAAACAGATGCATAGAGACGTCAGTGGCAGCTGAGCCACATTTTAAGATATCTGTGATTTCCCAAAAGCAAATCTGACCTACCCTGGTAGAAGCTGAATTCTTAATGGCAAAATTAATGTCACTGTGTGTTGGAATACACAATATGTGGCATTGGGAGCCAGAGAATAACCCTTGGTGCTGGCCATCTGCACTGCTCCATCTCAACTGTTTTCCAAACCTGGTGAAGCTCTGAGCCCATGTAGTGAGGGTTGTAGGAACAGACTGCATACCAAGCTATCTCAAAAAAGAAGAAACCAGTATGGAGTGCATCACCTATCCCTCAGCACTCAGCTCAGTGTTCAGCAGACTGGTTGCCAGCTGCCCATTAAATAAAGCGAGTTGCTCCACAAGACTGATCGGATACAAGAGCCCCTCAGGTGCTCCAGCTCTCCCTCTCCAGCAACTCCTTTGTTCCAAGACACAGAGAAAGGATTACCCATCTTTATGCATGAAGTGAGTGTGCCAACGTGTGTATTTCTTTTAACATCCCAAGATACACGGTCAATTGAAAAATTGTAAAATTAGGACTCTATTGAATCAATCTTTATACTTTTTATAATACTCCTTTTTATATTTACAGGCATGTATGTCTTGTTTCTGGCTCTTTATCAAAAGGAAAATATTTCCAGCTCTCTATACCTCAGATCTACTGGTTTTAATTTCGAGAGCTTTTATTATTTTTATTACTCTCCTCTGCATTCTCTCCCAGCTTGTCAGCTTGGATGTCATAACATTTGTGGTTGCATATGACCAGCATCACAATAATTCCTTTTTTTCAGTTTCTCTTCGAAAAGGCCAGTCCAGAGATCTGAACAAACTGAATATACTGACACGTATCTGCTTGCACAACGCCCAACTGCAGGAAAGTCAAAGTCGTCATGAACACATTGCCACAGCTATGTGGACCAACTGTTAAAAGATCAATTCCATGTATGTCACAGCCTTTTGGGCAGCCTTCCAGTCTGACAGCTTGAAAGGATCCATTTCAAAACAAACAACAAAGGGAAGACATAGTTGTGAATTAAAGGCTTTGAAATAAAATCCATGCAGCAATGAATGGGTCACAGGATTTGTGGGCTATTTTACCTCTAAACTTTTGCCAGAAGTGGAACATATATACGTGCCATAATATTACCTTGCACACGGGAAGCCTGAAGACATACTGGAAGTCTCAAAGCTAGACAAAAACAACTCCAAGAAAGATGTAATAAACCCAAACATGAGATAAAGAAATCCAACAACTAAATTTCAAATACAGCGGAAAAGCTACTGCTTGAAAGTTGTCACATACTTGCTTGAAATCACGAGATGAGTTTGAAGGAAGAGTCTCCTTCATTACAACTATGTTGTTTCTAATACCCAGTCTAGGAAATATTCATTAGCTGAGCCACATCGTCAGGGTGCATCAAAATATCAATCTGTGCTTTCTGGGCTGCAAGTCAGGTGTCTGTCTCTCTTCCCAAATGTATGATATTTAGATAGTGCAAAAGCAAAACAAAGCTTCATTGGTATTCACTGCCTGCCACAAAGCCCAGCTGCACCTCTCTAGAAAAGAGGGAGAGCTAGGAAAGGTACCAGCAACAGATGAGAGTTTCAGGAAAGTAACTGGGTTTGGTTTTATTCTAGTCCTCTCTTTACCTCCCACCCCTCCCAAAACTGGAAACTTCAGACTACAGAAGTAAACTTGTGGCTTCTACTCGATTGCCTGCAATGGCAAACCAAATACCTCGTATGCTTGTCTGAGCTCTCACATTACCTGCTCTCTGCAGAAAAACTGAGGAGGTCTCTGTTTGCAGGTGTTTGGGCAGACGTAGTGGACCCTGGCCCTTGTAGCAGCCTTTGAGTGCTCTAGCTGCACAGCTGGGTTCCCTCAAGGTACACAGTTTCTGGGCCAGCTGGGAGTTGCTCTGTATGTGATTAGAGAACACAGCTGGTATAGCACAGCCTGGCACATCAGGTGCTTGTACGAGGCCAGAGAGACACGCATGAACTGATGCTTCTGTTAACAAGAAGGTGGGGCTGAAGAAGAGAAGTGATGGCTTTTCAGGGAGAAACATCTCAATCCTACTGGCAGAAATGCTGTATAATGCAATATTTTTGTCACACTGTAGCTCCAGACTGGCCTTAGACATACTTGAAATTTAACATTGTCATCGGAGCTTTGTTAATGGGCTTGAGCGCTGGGTAATGCAGAACTGGAGCCACATCTGGGCCCCAGCAGAACAAACGGCTTTGAAGAACTCCAGAGACCAGGTCACTCTCTCCTTGTTTTCTTCTTTTTCATAACCAGAAGTCTTTATTAGATCCGATAACTTCATATTCAAACAGACCTCACAAACAAGACAAAAGAAACAAAAACGAGCCTACAGTGCAAATGGTTTAATTTTGATTCAAAACTCAATGCAGAAATCAACAGAGGCGCCCTTGATAATTCCATATTACTATCAAAGAACATCTTCTTCAAAGAAATCTACACACAGCAAAGACCTGTTACCATGCCAGAATTGTACTAGGAATCGAGACCTGGCATTTCAGTTGCTTCAGCTGATTCACATACGATAAGATGAAAGAACCCTGCACCTGTTGTTGTATACAAAGTGTCACGTTGTCTCCGTTGCCAAGCAAATAGTTCACAATAAACAACACACTTTTAGTATTATGGAACTCTTCTGTGCTATGTATGTCTCAAATAGTGAAGTATTAGTGGTGACATTTTTTAGTACCAAGATCTTGTCACATCAAGGGTTCTTCTATTTGCAACAGAGATGCAACGGCAGCAGGATTCACAAGCCACAAATACCACTTTGGTATTCGCATGTGTTGAAGTCATGCCTATGGTTACACTTATGGGAGCCCAAATCCAAACACCTTTGGCGGCTCATTAACATTTACCTTTTGTCAGAGCACAAGTAGCTGTGGTGCTCCTTCTGTGGCATCAAATTAGGCCCAGTAATTAGTCCCTATTAACACACAATCCCTGGCTGTCATTAGCACATTTGTATTGGCAGTTTCCCTGGATATAATTACTCAAGCTGCCTTTTTTTTTTCCATATGGAAAAGGTAATACCAAAAAAATAAAAATAAACACTATAAAGCATACATCAGCTTTATCACAGAATTTGGAGTCTGAACCAGAAGCTGCCGAAGTAGTGAAACAACTCCATTTGTCATACATGGGTTTTAGATTGGACTCCTTAATAAGAGATTTTTGCTCAAGTTTCAGTCTTTCAGAGAGTACTTTCACCCACAGCATGTTCACTCTAGTTTAAAATAGACAGGGAGCAATTCTCCAGTCTTTCCTTGCCTAGAAACAGCTTTACCCCTTACACTGGAATGGCTCTTATGACCAAGTGTTCTCTCACACACGCTACAGACCAAAGTCAGCAGTCTGTGTAATAGTCCAACAGTAGAGAAAAAGTATTTTCTAAAGACAGTTCCTCTAAAGTTACAGCCCGTTAGAGTAGTGCCAGCATTTTTATACCATTGTATACAGTCTCTCTTTCTTCTACATCTTTTGAAACCTACTTCTCTGTTAAGTAGCATTTTGTAGGGCTTCCGTAGTATTCCCCAGGTCAGTCCTACGCAGGAAAGCCAGACCTACATGCCCCTGGGCAGTATAACTGCATCTTTCTTCAGGAAAGGAAGCTCTGTCTCAAGGCAGCGTGGGTTCCTGTGCTTGCCCTGCCAGGCAGGTGCCTGCAAGAGTGAGGGGAGAGACCAGGTCCTCATTTTCTCATGACTACTTTTTAGAAAGTTTTTCCCTTGAAGGTCTAAATAGAGAGAACTGTCTCCTGAGCAATGCCAGTAGCAACACATTCCTACATAAAAGAAGGTTTTTTACATGCTCCTCTGGCTTCGTAGCACTGCGGGTTCAAAAAAATTGGCTCTGCAGATAAGAGAAGCAATGTCAGGCTCAGCACAACTTCACTGCCTTCCACAAAGTAGCAGTCCACTTCCGGAGCATTGAATCCGGTCGACATATTGCCAAATGCTGAAGTAGTTCAATTTACAGAAGTGGTGGTGAGCACCCATCCAACTTGGAAAGTATGCAGCAAATGCAGTAAGCATGATTGCACCTCCACAAACAAAGGAGAATTATCCCCTTTCCCCAAAAAGCAAACAGAATAACAATGATTCAGAAAAGACTGGGCCTATTAATCACATCTTAATTTAATATCAGCAAAATTGCATCACTCACTGGCACGCTAATGAATTCGTTTCCCAAAACTTTATGCTGAATACTCTTTCATGGCCTGAATCTCTCCCGTTCGGCACACTGCAGATTTTTAGAGGTGCCTTCATAAAAAATAAAGCATATACTTTAGGATTAAAACTTACTGAAAGAATAGCACAAAAGCAGACAGCAGCCACGGAGCTTTTAAAAAGCTCATATTTTATTCAAAATTGTTACTGAAATTCAGGGTGGTCTCTGAATCTACCAAATTTCTGGGATTTTAGCTCCTCTCTAATGTGCTCGCAACGTTCTGCAGATCAGCACAAACACAGGAACACAGGGATGGCTACACAAAGTCATTCTGCTGCTTCAGGTTCCCATCTCTGAAGGAGACAGGTAGCAGCTGCTTTCAGGAAGGGGCATGTAGCCTTTAATGTCTTTTTGCTTTTTCTTAAACACATTTAGCACAAGTTTCAAAACATTAGTAGCGTTCTTGTCAATAACCACCAAAAAGGACCCAGCAACGCAGAATCACTAAAGCCACCACTGTGGCTGAGCCTGGATACGTGGAGTTTCCATCTGCAATGGCTCAAGACACCTCTCAGAGGCATGGGCAACACCAGACCTCATCACTACAGGGATGAGGCCAGACCCTTTTGACTGCAAAGCAAGGACAGCGACAAGGGATGGGACAAAACAACAACACTCTCTCTCCCTTAGCATCAGCCCTGGCTTTTCAGGAGTCTGACATTAGCAAATAAGGCCTTGGGGCAACTGCTGCTCTTGGCAGCTGCCTGCTTTGCCTGCACATAAGGATGAGCTGGTTTCTGCCACAAGCTGGCAACCTCTCTCGGAGAGGAAATTTGGCACTTATTCCTGAATTTTAATGTAATGCAAAGCTGGCATATACATGTCAAAATCAATGTATGTTTAACCAAAAGTATGTTTAACCAAATCTAAGGTAGTTTGGGTAATTTTGGAGGAAGATTTTTAAATTGGTGGTTGCTAATTTTTTTCTCACTTATTTTCTTTCACTTTATCTTGTTCTTCAGGCAATTATGATTAGCCCGTAGAATATTAGCCTGGTTTGTTTATCCAAGGGTGCTTCCAAGTTTCACATTAAGCAAGAGCAATGTAGCCGAGGGCTTGGGCCAAATCTAGGGAAATCCATTTTAGAAAGTTGCATCAATTTTAATTGGCTTTGCAACAGATCTCAGGTCCTGGAAGAGTGGAGGTACTCTGTTCCTACAAGCACAGCACTGGCAAAAACAGTACAGTACATTATCTCGTTGGCAGAAAGATGTAGGGATCTAACCCAGAATACAATCAGTGGATCTCAGCAGAAAAGCAGCCCCGGGTATTCTTAATTCCTGTAGTTAAAGCTGAGCCACTGCTCCAACACAGAGCTTGTCAACAGAGGAATTATCGCTGTTTTGACATTAGCTCTATTATTTCAGTGAGACTTTTAAAGGAAGAGTGGTACAGAGTTGGCCACTAGTCAGAGACTTTCCTACTTTCCCCAAAATTTCTGTGTAACAAATGTATTTCATTTCCATATCTCTTTACTGCAAAAAGTAAAAAGTCTGTTAACTTTGAGAACTAAGCTTTAGTGATCAGATTAACAGAAGGCCTTCTTAAGTATTCTTCTTTTCCCCACCCTTCTTTTCCATCTGAAACGTAGGAGTTCCTCATTCATTAAACAGTAGATAATCTACATTGCAGAGAGACATTACTAATATCCCAGATAAAAGAAAAGTCCCATGCAGACTTTGCATCTTATTAGAAAGCAAAAAACCATGAGGGCATGAATCCAGAGGAGACCAGGCATTCCTTGAAACAGGCTGCTCCCTAGAGAAACCTTGATGCTCATGTGCATGAGAAGTGCAGACCCAGTTCATCTTTTCCTGCATTTAGGTAACTCTGGGGTTGTTCCAGCCATCATAATGGAACTGTACGCATGCACTTACAGGGTCTACATTTCTAAACAAGAAACAGGAAACAGGAAATCTATTTTTTTCTCCAAGTCTTAGTCTTTAATATGGGTTCCATTCTTCTTTGGAAGACGGTGTTGTTTGTTCATCTGCTCGGCAATATTGCCCTGATACCATCTATCCTGTATATGCCCATGAAGTCAAAGATACCTGAACACCCTCCGGTAGATCACCAGACAATCCTGCTGACATCTGTTACTCCCTCTATCAGCCCAACAGGAGAACTAAGTCTGCAGTATTTTCATCTAGCAACATAGATTGTGTTATGCTTTTGGGTTTCTTTCACTGAAATTGCCCTTTGAGTCAAGACTGGCTCTGTAGGATTCAGTAAGGTGGAGTGATGTGAATGAGGAATTGCAATTCTTTAAGTGCCTTGGGATGCACAGCACTCTTAACATGATAACATAAATCACTCTTAAGAACAACTGGGGTAAAACCTGTGACTGGCAGTGCAGGACTCTGAAATGTATCTACGATGCTTGGGAAGGTTTTGCAGCGACACAGCTCTCCATGCACTGAAACACGCAGACTGAGGTTTTGTAACCCTGGTCATCCATTCCCCTCCACAGCTTCAAAACATACCAGGACAAATGATATAGTGTGTACTTTGTCTGCACTAGTACAAATAATTATTTTCTGTGTTTTGTTTTTTTTTTATCATTATGAAGTTTTCACCCCAAGTATTTATGTTCATTCTTTTCCTATTTCTAAGTGGGGAATTCTCCCACTGGCTTAGGTATTTCTCCCAACACCATCAAATACATTCTGAAAACCAACCAAAATAAACCAGGTTCTTTAAAAGATTGTATGTCAGAGGTGATGGGAAGCATCAGAAGGAGAAACACGGCTTCTGCTACTAGGGAGAGCCGAGTTGTTGAGAGAATAGTTGTGTTCTTGTTCCAAGACGCTGTTTCAAATCAAGCCTAAATGAAGAGCAAGTAACAGTCCATGAGCAATGAACTCGCAGCCTACGGCAGGTAGTGATGGGTAGGTGCCTACAGCACGCGACACAACACTGCGTGTTGATTTGTAGCTCTGCACCCACCTTCCGGCAGGCAAACACATGCACATCGGCGTGCCTGGTTTCCTCAGTGCTCTTGCTACCTTGCTACCGACACGCTTAGCGCACCCACCGGCTCTGGAAGGGCAGAAAACCTCCCACAGAAACGTCGCTTCGAGAGGGGCAGAGCCGCGGGAGCGCTGACCCCCGCGTCCCACGGGCAGCAGCCCGACCCAGCCCAGAAAGGTTATGTGACACTTTGCGGCAGGACCCATTCCCAAACAGCGCCCAGGCCTGCGCGCAAGGGCAGGACAACAACCTTATTTTTATCCTGCTGGCAGCAGGTTCGCGTTTCAGCAGGTATTATTAGCGCGGGGACTTCAGGGCTGATAAAAGGCCAGCAAAATGTCAGCGGAGGAGCCCCGGCAGCGGAGGGCGGGCAAGGTCGGCAGCCTGCAGCGCGGCCGGGAGGGGACGAGCCGCACGCCAAGGGCTGCCCGCGGCCAACGGCGTCCCCATGGACTGCCCCGCGTGAGATGGGCCTGGGGGCCGCCTAGGGGCCCCAGTCAGGGCCAGGGGGAGATGAGGCCACAACACGGCTCCTGCGGTGGGCCCAGGGGACCTGCAGTAGAGCCGAGGCAGGGACCAACAGCCCCAAAACAGGTTCCGGGCTCAAAACAGAGTCCTGGGCAGGGATGCCCCTCAGGGCACGGTGAAACCACATTTTGCCACCCCGTTACCTTCCTGGTAAGGTAGCGAAGCATGGTGACCTCCACCAACATGCAGCAGGACACAGGGCAAACAAGTGTTTTTCCTCGCACAGGGTGGTGCAGTGGGAGCCAGGGCTTCGGTTTTCCTCTCCGTGATGACAACTGCATCTCCCTCTGATGTTTCACCCCTCAAACGAGGGAGAAAAAGCAGATTGTGGAGGACAGCTTGACTGCAGGCATGGAGGGCGCTTCACTGGCCCCTGGAGAAAAGCAGGACCCACAGGAAGCCCAAGGCGGGCTCAGTTCAGACCCATCCCAGCCACCCATACGGTCCCACAGCACTTTGTCAGCCCGCCTTTCCAAGCAGCGCTCCCTTTGGTTGCCCTGCCACCACTGGGGCCCTAATTGGAGGCGGCGGCGCGCGCCGGTGCCGCTGACCCGTGCGCCAGCTGCAGTCAGTTACGTCTGCGGGTGACCTGCGCCTCGGATGGCCAGCCTGAGCGCCTCGAATCAGACGCTGGAATTAGCGCATCGCACTGCGCGCAGGACTAACGGCTTCGGGTCTGCTGATGGAAAGCATACGATAGCATGAACTCCAGTTTTCTCATGCAACGGGTGACCCTGCAGTAAGAGAAGCTGTGATCTTCAAAAATTTGCTTTATGTTTCACCTCCCTTG
>JAUBNY010000429.1:3816124-3826801 GCA_032275445.1 Crypturellus soui | reverse complement strand
GCACATTTATATATCTCTTGCCTTCGCATGCGGTAGCTTAAGGTACCATTTTGAAAGATGCCTCCTAATCTCCTGTCTTAAAGGTGTCAGCGGGGGCACTGGGCCACGCTCTCACCCTGGGCTGCAGCTGCAGGAGCGGAGTGGCAAAACGAACAGGCAGCAACGTGAACTCAAGAGGCCAGACGAAACAGCCCAGCATATTCTGCAGTCATCCGCCAGCGGGTCACTGCACACAGTCACTGCCAAAGAGGGGTGGCCGCTTCCTTTGCTGGAGCCTGCACTGGTAACTAGCGGTTTCCTAAACTAACCTGGTATTTTAATAAAACATCATTCTATAAAATGCTAGGAATTCTTTAGGGGCCAGCATTATAAAAATTCATATGTAGTCTTCTGTAGATTTTAGAGTACTGAACAGTGGCTAACCAATAATAATAAAAATTAAAGTAACATTAGGAAGCTTTTGAAGCATAAAAGATGATCTACCACTAATAATGGGATTTTCCCATTTTAAGCTTTGCTGATACCAATGTTCAAACACATATAAATGAAATCCTACAGACACACACACATACATTTAGGTAGGAATTCATATTGTAATAGTATTTGCAATCTTGAAGTTTAAAAATACCAAAGAGCAAAGAGAAAGATGCACTTCTGAGTTAAAATACGGTCATTTAAACTGTGTAAAATGCCTGAATAATGTAAAAAGACTTCAACAGAAAATGAAAATGCTGTTTTCCGGCATATGAGACTGTTGAGAACATGAATGCTGCAGCTTATGTTGAGAAGAGGTTCCTCAAACTTGCCCTCCATAATTCAGCTATTGTCAAACCTCTGACATTGAAGATCCAGAAAGCAGATTACACAGAAAACATAGATTTCAAGAGTATCTGGGACAAAAGCATTCATCTGCCAAAGTGAGACCTGTCTGCAGATCTTAGACATACTTTATAATGGCAAGGACAAACCTGTTAAGCTCTTCTCTCCACTTGTCTATCTGACTTGACAGCCAGGCTTCTACACCAGGCTTCTTCTGTCTAATTAGAGTAGTTACACAAAATGAAGTAAATAAAACTATACCTATTGCATAATAAGAAAATTTTCCCAGGTTCCTCAGTTTCAAACTCTAGTGGCAAATATGAAATATATGAAACAGGAAAAAAAAAGACAAAAAATAGACCTCAGGAGAACTTCCATTGATAGGAAAAGAACTTAAAGGCTAAATGAAGCCTTTTCTGCACATTTGTGCGCCAACAAATGAAAAAACAGCTAAGAAAGGTTCATCTTTTGCTGTTTTTCTGAAAACCAGGAGTTTGCAAGAGGCAAAAGGACAATGAAGGTACAGGCCTTCCATTCTTAGGGGAAAAATAGGACGAGCAGAGCTGCCCTCTGCTACTAACCATGAAAGATAAGAGAGAAAAGAGGAGCAAATAAATACGGTCTTCGGTGCGGAGAAGGTCAGGTCCATAACAACCATCTCATCCTTTTCCTTCTGGGAAAGGGATATTATCTGCAACTAAGAATAGGGAAAGAAAGCCTGGATGGGTTACCAGGTTTCCTTCAAACAGAAGAAATTTGCCTGAATGGTTCCCTGTATCTTTCACAGGACACTGGAAATATACGTGCTTGCTTCGCACAAAGACATGCCCTTTGGAGAAAGGTAGACAGGGCATGGGGGAGGAGTGTGAAGAAGCATGGCCATCTCTGGAAGATGGAGCTCTCAAAAGAGCCATATTTTTCTCTCTGCTAGAGAAAAAAAAAAGAGAAGATTCTTGTACAAAAGTAAACAAGATATGAAGTTGTTTTGAGGAGATGGAAGCAATCACTAAAAAACAATAAACTTTTGATGGGGCTGATTATATTTTTGAAGCTCCCTAAATTATAAACCTAATCTATGTATGGCAACATCTAGTATGAGCCTAATAACACCTCTTATAAATCCAGGGTTATGTGTTCGAGAGGATATATATAAAGTACTTACACATCTTTAGTAGTCCCTGTTGCACCTAGAATGAAAAAAAGGCATGTTTACAAGATAATAGCATAATCCCATTTAAACCAACCAGTACTGTAGAATAAGCATTTCTCTGTCTTTCTATCCCCCCAAACAACTTCCTTACACATACCATGAGAAGATACAGATACAGCAACAGTCATCTTCTGTTGTTAGAGAATAGATTTCTCGTGATTGTCTCATTTATTCTTGATGAGTGTCTATATTATCCCTTAAGTCTATCACACTTGTATCGGAGCTGGATTCTCAGTGGGTGAAACCAGCTGGCTGCTCACACTGCTGCAAGGGAGCCGTGCCCAGCTCCACTCTCTCGGCACAAGAGCAACAGAAGATTAAATTCATCTCCCTGCATTTCTTGTGCCTCTCTTCGCTCTCTCCTGGTGGCTTTGGCTGCAGCCAAGTCACTGCAGCTAACCAAGAGCAATTATTCCTGAATGCCTGTTTATCTTGTGAACGTGCTGTTTGATTCGGTGACAGATGTGGCACTGTGTGTGTAAAAGGCTGCTCAATCCTGCCTGTCAAATTGAAAAAAAAAAAAAAAGTTCTATAAAACAACTAGACAGAAATAATGTAAACATTGGGATACAATCCATCCAAAGTCCCAGACATCTAAATAAATCAATCACCCCTTAATTCATCTTGCTATTTAACAAAATACCCTAAAGCCAAAACCCTAGCTGCCTGATCGCAGAGATTGATTTTTTGTGACTCAGCTGCTTCTTGCTGAGAAAGGAACAGTCACTCGAGTACAAACTCTTTCCTGTTTCTCCCAAGTTATTAATGCCATGTTGCTATTGCTGGCATGCCATTCAGCTGAATAACCAGCAAATTACCTCTTCTATTAATTACCCAGGCTAAGGTAGACATTAGAAAACCTTTATTTCTCTTTTTCCTCTTCCTCTCAGCGCTTAAATGCAAAAGACTAGCTGAGCTCAAACTGAAAAAAAAAATACATTTGCCAATCCAAAAGGTTTTATGGATTTGGAGGAGTGAAAGTTTGCCTTAGGCATGACTCTTCATTTTTTGGAAAACTATTTCTTTTCCTCCTAAAAAATATCTGAAAAAAACAAATGTTTTTATCTCATCTTATTCTGGTGCATGTGAGTATGCCTTCAGTGCCCTTATTTTACCTGCACAGAGGAATGAGCAGCGCTGCAAAGATTTCCAGCACTGTCTCCCTGAGTGGACTACGTAAATGGTAGGAAATAGCAGATATGTCTCTCTCTACAGGCTGCTCCTGAGCACTTTCAATTCCTATTACTTGACTATTCCTCCTTCTCCCAACAGCAATGCAGGTTGGCCTTGTACAAGGCTGCACACATTTCTCTTGCTAATATTGCTTCCAGAGTCAGCAGGGCTGCATGCCTTTGCAGAAACTCCTCATTAAGCTGGAGGTACCTTTATGTATAATAAGCCCAGGTCCTCACTTTAAAACTTTCTTCTGAGGCTTTTTGGCTCTATAGCCACCTGAACTGTTGCACTGCGGTACTACAGGAAAGCTGATCACAGCTGACTTGTCCTCGTGTAACGGAGATGCCCTCTGCTACACAAGCCTGTTTATTCAGAATTAGGTCACCTTCTAAAGGCCAGCCTGCACATCCAGATCAACCCTAGCCCTTGGCAACACACCCTTTGGAAGGCCTAGCTCCATCACTGTAGCTTGCAGGATTGCTTTTCTAGAAGTCTCCTCTTAAGAGGCAAGAAAAAGACATGTCTTTCCCCAACAGAAATGCACAGCAAAATCACAAACTCTTGATAAGACTTGTCATAGAATTCTAGAAATCTGACAGTTAGTGGGAAAACTCTGGGCAGGGAAACAAGAAACAGAAACTATTCTTGTGCTTTGCCTGTTCTTGCATCAGAATCACAACTTTCTTATTTTCACACATCAGCCTAAGTTCACTGCAAACACACAGGGTTCACGGTCCTTTGTGATTCCTTTGGTGAGTCTGTCCTGAGTCTTGAGCTGGGGTCTCAGGGCTCCAAGTCTTGCTTGGAAAGGCACTAGTCTTAGACTATCACCTTCTCTCTCGGAAGCCTAACAAAGAAAAAAACAAATGTGACAACTGAAACCTTAGCCCGGGTGAAGAACTATGTGTCATACCATACACTAGCAAGTCCAGCTGGTAGGCAGACTTTGTAGGACATACACACGAGCAAGCCAGGATGAGAGCCACCTCTCAGACCCATCGGTTTGGGCTTCACACAGAGCTACAGGGCTATGAGCGAGGAGAGGCGCTTCATTTCTGGCGGGGTTCATTTCTTTTGACACCAAGAGAGAGTACCACAGCCAAAACTCAGTGCAGCTTCCTCAAATGCGCTTCATACAAAAACTGAGAGAGAGAGAGCTATCATAAGAGCAAATTTGTTTCATAAGGTACAACTTTTATCAGTGTATTAACTATTACTTTCATAAACACAAAAAAAAAAAACAGTTTTCCTCACTTCCATTGGTAAGGTTCTGTTAATTTCAGGGTGTTATTTCTCATGTTACATTTACTCATTCACTAGCAAAAAATGGAAGAAGGCTTTGGTCCAAATTCACTTGAATATTATCAAAGTATCTGAATATAGACCTAAAAATATTTCCAGTTCATAAAAAAAAAAACTTTCTTGCTGGAAGAGGTCTGATCTGAATGAAAGTCAATTCAGCTGGCTGACCCAGTCCCTATCTGTAAAAGTTCATATGGATTTCTTCATTATGCAATCTGAACCCTCTATCTGTATAGATTTTATTTCATAAGGGACCCAGATTACATCCCAGTTTGTACAGACACATGTTTGTTTTTTTAAGACCAATTCATTCACCCTTACTCCTGTTGCCTCACTGGCATGCTTCTCTAACTCTTCCATGTTTGGCGTGCAACACTTTGTTTTAGAACTACTCAAGTTTGTCCTGTCAGAAGTCCAGCCAAAGAATCCTGTTTACTAGTGATCCACAAACAGTGCATAGCTATTCCATAGCAGTAAGATTTAAAGCATCACAGCTACCACAGCTTTAAAAATATGACTTGGAAGAAGGTCCATGTAATTGAAAACTTGTCCTTTTCTTCAGCTGTATCAATCTGGCCTAAAAAAAGGTAGCATTTGCCTTATAAACCTCGAAAAACTTGCTCCGTTTGCTATCCCCAAAGCCTGCTTTGCAATGTGGTTGATAGGCAAGCTCAAAGAAAGCAGCAGCACCCAGGAGAGACCTGGTCTGTCTCCCTTATAGACAGAAATCCGGAGGAATCCCTGTTAGGGGGAACGTGTTTCTTGCCGTGCAGATCTTGCTGAACATTGTGCAGACTCGCTAGCTTTACACTCTCCTTCCTCCAGCAGTTTCCAAAGCCTGCCTCGCAGCAGCAGGCCAGGACGGGCGGGATGGGGCCCTCCTGAAGGACCTCGCAGCTCACGCAGCTGCACAGGAGGACTGGGGCTGCATCTGGGCACTTCACAGCTGCAGGAGGAGAGGGAGGAGAACAGCCTGGGAATAAGGGAGGCACATTCAGACTTGCACTGCTCTGAAGACAAGTGATTACAAAGAAAAGAAAGAAAAACAATCTTTGTCTAGACTAGTGCTGGAGTCCCCCACAAAACATCATGTTTAATCAGTCACAAATGAAGAAGGACAAAAAGATATCCCAAAGCAGCTTCCATTCAGCAGGATGAGCCTTGTACTTTCAAAACAACAGCACCCGTTACTGGCAACCCTGCAGGATTTCAGTAGTTGCAAGGCAAATGCAAGAGATGATTGGAAGAAATCGATTGCAACAGAGAATATTCCTCTGTGTTGAGAAACACACTGTGAGCCAAAGTGGAAGATGAGATCTACAGAAAGCATAAAAACGGTGAGAGACAACAAAGCACTTACATGAATGACAAGGATTTTAAAAATGCAAATATTTGTTGGACGCCCTGGTGACAAAGGATACAGAGAAGACAAAATTACCGAATGCCTTCTTTGCTCCAGTTTTTATTGCTGATGCCAGCCCTCAGAAATCCCAAGCCCTGGAGACCAGAGAGGAAGTCTGGAGAAAGGAAGACTTGCCCTTGATTGTGGAGGATCACATAAGAGATTACTCAGGCAAGCCTGATGCCCACAAATCCA
This sequence comes from Crypturellus soui, assembly GCA_032275445.1. Taxonomy (NCBI): domain Eukaryota; kingdom Metazoa; phylum Chordata; class Aves; order Tinamiformes; family Tinamidae; genus Crypturellus; species Crypturellus soui. The sequence goes on along the minus strand of JAUBNY010000429.1, from coordinate 3,820,697 downwards.
CAGCCACCACTGGGATGCACTGAAGAGTATTGTGAGAGATGTGGATGATATTGCTAGTCTCCATCATCTCTGAAAAGTGGAAGATGGAAAACAAGAGAAGTGTCTGAGGACTGGAAGAAAAGCAGTGTCACTCCATCCTTCAAAAAGCGCAAGGAGGAGCAACTAGAAAACTACATGCCAGTCAGTCTCACCTCCATCCCCAGAAAGCTGGAAGAGCTCATCCTGGTCATTATTTCTAGGGATGTGGAGGACAAGAAGGTAGTCAGCATGGATTTACCAATGAGAAATCACAGTTAACCAATTTGATAGCCTTCTACAACAGGATGACTGGATGGGTAGATGTGGGCAGAGCAGTGGTTGTTGTCTACCTTAACTTCAGCAAGGCTTTTGACACCGTCTCCCATAACATCCTCAGGGGGAAGCTTGGAAAGTGTGGGTGGGTTAGATGAGTGGACACTGAGGTGGATTGAGAACTAGCTGAATGGCAGAGCTCGAAGGTTTGCAGTCAGCAGAGCAGTGTAGTTGGAGGCCTATAGCTAGCACCATCCACCAGGTGGATAGAGGGTCCAGTTTTGTTCAACTTGCTCACCAGGGACCTGGTTGAAGGGTCAGAGTGCACCCCCAGCAAGTTTGCTGATGTTACAAAACTGGGAAGAGTGGCTGATACACCAGAGGGCTCTGCTGCCAATCAGAGGGACCTTAGCAAGTTGGAGAGCTGGGAGAGGGGAACCTCATTAAGTTCAAAGGCAAGTGCAGTGCCTGCACCTGGGGAGCAATAGCACCAGGAGAGATGGGAGGTGGATGCTGGAGGGCTGGTCTATGAAGAACCACCTGGGACTCCTGGTGTACAAGTTGACTTAGCTAGCAATGTGCCAAGAAGGCCAATGGTAACGTGAGGTGCATTATGAAAAACGTTGCCAGCAGGTCGAGGGAGACGATCCTCCCCTTCTAGTCAGCCCTGGAGAGGCCACCTCCGGCATCCTGTGTCCAGCTCTGGACTCCTCAGTGCAAGAGGAGCATGGAGCTACTGGAGAGGGTCTAGCCTAGGACCACAAAGATAAGGGGACTGGAGCAACTCTCATATGAGGAGAGGCTGAGAGAACTGGGGCTCTTTTAGCCTGGATAAGAGAAGGCTGACAGGGAATCTTATCGGTGTGTACAAATATCTTAACGGAGGGTGTCAAGAGGATGGGGCCAGACTCTTTTCCGTGATGGCCAATGACAGGAGGCATCAGCCACAAACTGAAGCACAGGAAAATTCTGCCTGAATTTGAGAAAAAAAATACCCTGCTTGAAAGTGAGGGTGACAGAGCACTGGAATAGGTTGCCAAGAGAGGTTGTGGAATCCCCATCCCTGCAGATATTCAAACTCGCCGGTACACCATCCTGTACAACATGCTCCAGGTAACCCTGCTCGAGCAGGGCGAGGGTGGACTAGCTCATCTCCACTCGGTGATTCTCTGAAGTATCCGACCTTTACAGCAGATTATGAACCTTTTTAACGTTAGTTCTTAATAATCATCTTTCTATAGTATTTTCTTGCAAATTCTTCAAATTAAAACAAAAAAAAACAAATAAGTTACCCACACAACCCATATGCAACAGTTAAGATTACAATTGAATTTTCTATTACATGCTCTCTTATGATTTGCTCAGAAAGAAAGGAACATCAAACCAAATCCGAATGTTAATGGCTTTATTATAGATTTACCTCAGTGTAACTGAGAATGGAATTTACTCAATTTACCTCAAATTGATTATTTCAAATTATCAAGTAGCAGTTTGCTACATAAACATGACCTGATCAAATATTAATTTTTAAAATTAGTTGGATTTTAAATAGAGTGTCAGAATGATTTCCTGGGCCTTCCGCTGACCTTGAAGTTAATGAAACTATTGGAGCTTGCTGGAAGAAAAAAAAAAAAAAAAAAAAAAAAAAAAGGAACTCCTTTGTTGAAATTTGGATGTATTATAAGCTTCCTGCAGACTAACAGGTTCTCTCTCTATATTTAAATGAAGTCTAGACTGCCAGCCTCCACTGAATACCATAATTTAAGGTGCTGTCATTCCTACCACAACTGATAAAGAGGAGGTAGTTAAAAAGAAAATTGTTAGCGAAGGCGACACCAGAATAAAGGGAAATCCCTTAACTCAGAAAAAGTAAATTAATGTTTAAGGGCATATTAAAGGACAAAAGAGAAAAGCTATTCTAGAGCTTCTAAAACATCAGGAAACAACATCATAGAAACATCAGAATATGCAAAGCAAAGTAACAAAACATCATGGAAATAAATTCATAATAAAAACCTTTCTGTAGTTAATGGGAATTTTTAAAAATAAATATTAAGTAAAGATTTGAAATGTCTAGGAGATTCAAGAAGGTAATGTATACATCTGTTTATTTGCAAAACAACAGTCACAATTTCTTAACTGATAGGTCTTTAGGCCGCAAATCCAAAGGTAAACTATATATTATAGTCACAGTCTGGAGTCCTGCACCCTAGAAAGAAATGCTGTTTTATATCATGTCTATTAGTTTAGATCCAACAGACTGCAGGACTGAGAGCTCTTCTGAGGTCATCCTAGCTGTGCAACAGGAAATGATATCATTAACTGAACTATCATTTTATATATATGTGTATATATATATATGTATATATGTCTGCTCAGGAACATAATTAGTTAAGCTACATTGGAAATTTTGCCAGAGTAAGAGAATAAGGACTAGCATAATATGTTTAATCTACTTTGTGAAATGTGCTACAATATTGTCCTTAGTCATATGGTATGACAGAGAGCATTGCAGGTTAATTGTAAGTTATGTACCTTGGGCTTTGACATTACTGACTGCAGAACAGTCATAACTTTAGCATGAGGCACAGTCATACTGTGCAAGCCACAAAATTAAATTATATTTACATTGTATTTTTGTAAAATGATGAGAATTACTCTTTCCCTTTAAGCTCAAGCCCATTTTTTTCCCTTCCCTGAATTTATTTTTATTAGGCACATTTTAAAATGAAGACTTTATTTTCAGGACCGGAAAGGAAAATTAACCGAAGGAGAAAATTAGATAGTGGGGACCTGACAGCCTTCTTATTTCTATTACCAATTTCTGGTTACTATAGCACCATAGATTTCATATCCCTGACTGCTAAAAAATTATTACAGAAATAGACCTTTCAGAAAGCTATGTTTTGTTTGGGAAAGGTCTATAAGCATTAACAGGACTTATTATACTTATATTCATTTTAAGTATGTATATAACGGATATACTTATATGCATTATACTTATTATATATCTGACATGCCATTGTTGGTTTCAACCTGTGCTAAGCCATTGGAGAGCTGTGAACTATTTCTAAGGAGTATGCAAAAAGTAGCAATGAAAGGCAAGCTCATATATTTTAAGAAAAGTCATATGGATAAGTTAAATTACTAAAGGGGCTCTATTTTCCAGTGGAAACAATAGCTGCTTTAAAAGCTATGGACACATTTGTTTAAATAAATAAACTTTTAGTTCAAAGTAATAATAAATAATATATTTGCCAAGCATTTACCCATCTAGTTCTATGGGGCGGCCAGGCCCATGTTTACAGATTTGCTGTCACAAAGTAACTAGGGAGCAGCTCAAATTGAAAATTCTCCTCCAAACTACGTAATCCTGCTCCGACTCCTGCTCTGGAGCTCGCACTTGCGAACATGAGACTGGGATGCAAACAGGCAACACCCGGCAGCAGGGAGCAACATTGTGCTGGGAGATAACTTGGAGTCACCACAATTTAGGAATCAGCTATGGAAGAAAACAGATATGTGCAAACAAGACAGCGCTGAGAAGCACTTCGGGAGTTGGAGCAAACACATGAAAGATGCCTCTGATACATGACCCCTAAAACCTAATTTATAGTCATTTAACTGAAATAAGTCAGCAGTAAACAGCAGAAAAGCCTCTCCATGCCCAGTGAGAAGTGCAGGGTTCAGGGAAGCAAAACAGCAGTGCAACACGCACTGCACACACACACAACTTGCAGAAGTCATAATCCATGCTCATAAAGATATGCCCAATTCTGCAAACCGAGACTAGCACCGCCCAAACAACAGACTGAAGCTCTGAGTGAAATAAATGGAAATGGTAGAAGACGCAGACCCAACAATTCTCACTGGTCCTACCTCTATTTCGCTATTGATTTTCAAGTGAATGGGCACATAACGAAGGCATTTGAAAGATATAAGGCAGGCATTCAAATAGGTGGCAAGGTTTGCCAAGGGCAGACAGGAGGGAAAAAAATGATTTGTAAATGCTTGGTTTTAGCTTATATGTTGAAAGCCCTTTCAATCTTTTATTTTTTAAGGGAAACGATAAAATAACGAGCAGCTCCATCCTCCCCGTCCTTCTCGCCCCGAAGACAAGGAGCCGCCAGCGCGGCCGCGGGCGGGCGGGAGGCAGCGCCGCGCGGGAGACCCCGGCCCCGCCGCCTCCAGCTCCCCGGAGGCGCCCGCGAGCGGCACGCGGGGCCCCGCAGGAGGCCTCGCAGCGAGCGGGTCCCCCCGCGCCCCCGGCCGCCTCCCTGGG
>JAUBNY010000429.1:3787625-3807952 GCA_032275445.1 Crypturellus soui | reverse complement strand
GGCCGTGACGGCAGCGGAGCCGCTTCCTCGCACCGGCGCTGCTCCGACGCCTCGATCTCCCAGCACCATCTTCTTCTCCCAGGTCTGGATGGAGGCTGCTGTTGTTTCAAACGGCTCGGATACATAAAGGAACGCAATCGCACCTAAGTTAAGCAAGATTAAAGATGGCAGTTACACCCATCATCTTCAAAGAGGTTTTAATTCAATCCATCCCATTACCTAGTCCATCTGTACATGCCTATTCTGGCAGACTACTAATGTGTTTAATGGCCACAAACAAAGCCATCTGTTTTACATTAAAACAGAAAGCATGAGACCTTGGCTGCATGGCAATTAATAATTTCAATGGAATTTTATTTCACATTGGAATTTTATTTCATCTTTGAGTCATATGTAAAACCACAAGATATCACTCCTTCTCCGCATGTCCAGGAGTTCTCCTGTACATGAGATGCCCTAGTAGCAATCTAGCTAGTAACTAATCTGACACTACTAATTATTGCTTTGGGATGCTCCTGGTAGAGAGAGTAGTGAGATTCTGTTTCAGATCTCTCACTTGTAAAAGCTCATTCAGATTCATCTACTACTAGTATCATTTAATGTACCCTCTATATTTATTTAGGACAGCTGCACTATTCAGGATTTTTGAGATAAATTATTACAACTGTAGTCCAAACATTTGTTATTGAGCATGAAGAAGAATATTAGGCAGTCTGTGTAAATGCATAAATAGACTCAGCTGACTCTGCAAACATGTGACTAGCACATTACTGCTCAGTAATTTCTTGTACAGTTAAGTATAAGGTATGAAGCCAAAAAGGAAGTATAATGCAATACGTTCTTTAAAGCTATAGTGGAAAATATGAAAAAGAAAACACAATGCAAGAAGAGTTACCCTGTAACCAGTCTAACTGGAAAACGTAATTACCGTCAGCTCTCCATTAATTCTGGGTGGATTATCAAATTTGGAAATAGATTGTGCTAGGGATGCAGCACAGCTGCCTTGTTTCCAAACAAGCAAATTAAAGCTGACAGGGCTGATGATTAACTCCCGCACGATGCAGCGCCAACCACTTGCACCCACTGGCACAGGGCAGCGAGGTGGCAACGCGCCTGAGCGAGGGAGCCCTCCCAGAAGAGACAAATCTAGAAATTCAGTGTAAGGTGCTGGAGTCCTGCTAGAAAGCGCAGCCCCAAATCACCATTTTACAGCGTGATTCCTTCCAGCACATAAGCAAGGGCAGCCCGGGGAGGAACATACATGAGTGGCCTCTTACCATGGGATATTCCTGGGCAACCTCAAACAGGAACAAGACGGTCGTGAGTAAAACCCAAAACTCAAGTTTGCAGATACGCCGATTTCTGCAAAATCGTGGTAATGCTGGAAGTTTTCACATTTCTCTGCCAAGATTCAAACAGCAGACAAACTTGAGCTTACACATCTATCCAACGCTATTTCTCTTTTCCTTTAAAATTGTTAATTCTCTCAAATACGAGATTTTTGGACTATAGTCAGGTAGAATGGAAAAAAAAGCACCATTTCTTCTTAGAAATAGTACATCAATGAGTTCACGCAAATAATTTCTTCAGCCTCAACACTCTAAATTATTTATTGATTTTAGGTTATCTTATTTATTCCATCTTTATTAAACTTACAAGGAGCACGTGCCAGTTTTATTTTGGCCATTCCAAGGGTTTTACCTTAAGTTTGCACACTGTAAAAAGCGCTTTTCTGAACACCGTCAGACCATGTGTACACTAAAGAACACTCCTACAAGAACAAATCAGGCGGCTTACGGGAAGGGCTCCACAGCTCTGCTCACACGGCCTCACTCGAGCCAGCGAGGACGTTCGGGGAATGGATTCCCCGAACCCTACCAGCCGTTTTCCTCATCTCCTTTTACACGCATGACGTTCTGGGCATGAAGCGGGCAGCTGCTGAGACAGTTCTGCAGGCATCAGCTCGGGCACCAGCCGCAGCGGAGGCAGCAGCGCGTGCGGCCGGCCAGGCCAGGCTGCTTCCCGCGTCCTCGCCGGGCCGGGCAGCCCAGCGCTGCGGGACTTGTGCAACGCGGGGAAAACCACTGCATCATCCAGGGCAAAACCCAGAGACAGCATCGCCCTGCTCTAAAGGTTCGGGCACCACCTTCGCCTCTGGCTGCACACAAACCTACCTAACTCTTCTGCAGTATCACTGCAGCTGTGTGATAAGTTGGTGCTGTGTTTCGTAGGAGCCCTATGGATTATTTCTGCCATTTTAAAACCAAGAGCTTATTTAGTGTTGTCAGAACAAAAGTGTAATTCTTGAGACCCATCAGAACTAGGTAACTAGGGAATTAATTTCTATTATCAGTTACACAAGGAAAGAGTAATTTCAGTTATTAAGACATATTTATTTTTTTAATTTCAGAAACACCTGGACAGTATTGAGATTATTTAATAAAAGTTCTCACTAGACATAAACAATCAACAAAGTTTAAAGCTTTAATGTAAAAATAAAATAATGTAAATGTAATAAAATAAAGAGACATACTAAAGACATACTAAAATATTTCACTTTCCAGTAATTACTTCAGTGCTTTTTTTTTATATTACCCCACATAAATAAAACCAGTAGAACTTGTTCTAGAAAGCGTTATCCTCAGTTCTGAAAAAATGGTAACAGGTTTCTGTGCTTGAAGCTCAGACTAAGCAAAGCCATTGAGAAGAAAGAAGTAAATGTCACAGTTCCTCTAAGGGAAGATGATATGAAAAAATACCACCAAATATGCAGATGTTTTCTTGGTCAAGGAAATACCTCAACCCAATGGGGAAGAGCTGTTGCTGATCTATTTCAAGACTAGGGGGAAAAAGTAAAGGGCAGTTATAAGAGAAATACTTGGGAAATATTCAAAAATACCCTGAAGCTACTTCAAGAATTACAGAACATCTAATAAGGCATGAACTTCTACTACAGCAAAATTTAAAATGTCTTAAAAAAATCTTTGAAGAAAGATAAAGAACTTTATCAGACTGACAAAATTGACTCAGAAATGGTCATGAATTCTCAAGTCTAATGCCTAGCCAGTGCCTTACTTTAAATTCCATATGCACAATTTTTCTGACCTTTCCCAACCCTACTAAATTTATCTGAATTAACTTTATTATTATAAAGTCCTATCCATTTAAGCCTTCTCGTTATACAAGTGAATATGCTATGTAATACTTGTGGTATCAGCTGGCGGTTTTTGTTACTGCTCCGTCTCTCTACCCGGGCAGGAAGAGCGGCGAGGACGTGAGAACCCCGCTCTTGCTCGAAGGCTGGAACAGGGAGTCCAGCTTCGGCGCCGGTGCAGCACAGCCGTGCCCGGCGGGCCGGGCACATTGGGTTAGAAGGTCGTATCCCGGCCCTCAGAAGCAATATGAATCAATGTCAGGCCCGCGGAGAGGCCCTGGCCGCAGCTACAGGCTTCGGTGATGCTTTCTGCTACATAATTAGAGCAAACAGCCATGCCGCTCGTTTGCAAAGGTCTTTTAAAGCCACCTGCTCCTGCGCAGCCTTTTAATCAGCAAGAAAATCCATATTAGCAGCGACCTTTTTCATAATTGTTTCAGAATGACAGAAGTGGAAAAATCAACAGGGATTTAGATAAAATGCAGCCCATTTGCTGTAACGGGAAAGAAGGCCAAAGTCAATGTTTGGGAGATTTTTGCAACCCAGGCTGCATGATTTTTTTTTAAATATTTTTTTATTCTATTAAAGGACTGAAGCAACATGAATTATCTTAAGACCTCGGAAGCCAACACTTCTGTCTGCTTTCACTTTTTGCCAGGATTTTTCAGAACTCCTCGGATTTTATTACTTTTTTAAGCACTCCCTTTTCTCTCGAGTCACACCAGGACAACGAGAGCTACAGCCCGCCAGCGCGGCACAAACGCAGATCGATAAACCTGGACTTTACAGAAGCGAAGGCACCCAAAGGCAGTGAACACCTCTCCAAATCGTGACCGTAACGAAGGAGAACCCAGGAGAACATCTCAGCTTTGAACCCATCCGCCTCGGCCACCACGGCCATCTGAATCTGTGTCCAAATGCTGCAGTTACCTAGTGCCACGGAGTAGTAACATAAAAACGTCCTTTGCTGTTAAATGAACAGTGACTTAAAGCAGAAACCCCCGCTGCAGGGACGAGGTTAGGCCGGGACTCAGGTGCCATTTCGGGGCTGTCCGGCGCTGCAGGTGCAGCCAGCGCGAGCGGCCAGGCTCCGTCTGCAGCCCGCCAGGTCCCAGCCATGACACAGCAGCGACCCCCAAGGCCCCCCATCACCCCAACGGCAGCCGAGGGGCGGACAGACCCGCTACGGGGAGGCTGGAGGGGCGACTCGGCCCCGCGTCGCCCGGCGGGGCCCGGTGCCAGGGCCGCCCCGCGGAGGCAAATGGCGGCGGGCGGCGAAGCCCTCGCCGTGACTCGCTTCCTCCCGCAGACGGGAACTGGGCGGGAGCCGCCGGTCGCGGCCGCCCCGCGGGGAGGGAGGGAGGCGAGGCGGGACGCGGGCAGGGAAGGAGGGAGGCGGGGAAGGAGGGAGGCGGGCAGGGAAGGAGGGCCGGTGCCGGTGCCACGGGCGGGCGTGCCAGCGGGCGGCCCCGCCGCGCAGCCAGCTCTCCGCAGCGCCAACATGCCCGCCGTGGACAAGCTCCTGCTGGAGGAGGCTCTGCAGGACAGCCCGCAGGTAGCGGCCTGCGGCTGCCGGCGGCGCGGGGCGCGACGCGGCCGGGTCGGGTCGGGTCGAGCCGGGCCGCCCTGTGACGCGTCTGAGGCGGCGGCGGCGGCGGCTGCCCGGGCCTCCCGGAGGCGCCGCGGGGCGATGGCGGCGCGGGGAGCGGGAGATGCGGGCGCGGGGTGCAGCAGGGACGTGGCAGCGCTCGCGGCGGCCTCCTGCTCGTCGTCCTCGGGGCAGCGCAATAAATAAACGCGGCTCCCGGCGGCTCCGGGGGGCCCGTCCGGCGGGAGGGAGTAACACCCGTGTGCGGGACACGGAGGGCCCTTTTTTTTTTTTTCCCTCTCACCTCTGCCACCCTAACCTCGCTTTTTGGAAGCTGTGCGTTTCCTCGTGCTCGGGGCGTGCGGGTTGAGCGTCGCCCAGCGAGGAGCGGCGCCGGAGGGCCCCGCGCATCGAGGCTCCCGTCGCGGCTTTGCTGGTGAGGGAAAGGGCGGCTCGTGCAGGGGGAGTCACCCCAGGCCGCCGTCGGCAGCAGAGGCAGAGCAGCCTGGTCTGCCCGCAAGCTCTCCCCTCGTTATAGGGGATCCCCGAAGGTTGGGGCTTGGATAAGCCTCCCTCCCAGCAGAGAGGTGAAGCTTGGCGAGGTGAATCCTGCTGTAGGTGGTTTCCTCATGAAGGAGGAACCAGGACGGGCTGTTTCTGCCTTCTCTCTTCTGCTCCCGGTGCTGTTGGGCTGCAAGAGCGATGCGGAGTGCTGTGGGCATCCCGTGGAGGAGGGTGATGACCTGTGCGGCAGTGGGGGCCACAGGGCAGGGAAGGGGGAGGCCCCGAGTCTGAGGAAGGAGGAGGCATGAGGAGAAGTTTGGGTGAAAGAGAGAGGGGAAACTTGGCCCACAAGTGGGGCACTTGAGGGCAAAGCTCAGTGCAGTCACATTCAAGAGCTACCGGTGGTGCAGGGAAGGGAAAATGAAGTGTTGGCTGGGTCTGCACAGGCCCTGCTCCCAGGTATCCCCCAGCTCGAAATCCCTATGGAATCTGCGCATGGACCAGGAGGAGGATGGCCAAGGAAGCCGTGGAGAATATTGCCAAGAGACATTACAGAGGCTCCATCAAGAGACGTTTTAAATGAGAGATCAGCTGCACATCTGCTGTCGGGAATTACTTAGTCTTGGTTATACGGAGCAGTTTTTAGCATTTTTAGTATTAGCCTTCCCATTGCCTGTGGAGCTGTCACACTTAACACGCAGCACAAGGGAACTCGTTTTCCTGCTCAGTCAACACTTACTTCAATGATTAAAAATTTAGCAGTGGCTGAAAGCAACAGGACAAAGCAGGGAATTGCATTTGAACATCTTCCTCTTTTTTTCTGACCTGAAATGTGGGCTATTAACCTCTCCTTTACAGTGACTGGAAATACTGTGAGTGAACCTCGATATTTGTGGAATGTTTTGTCCTGGTTTAAATCCTGGAACTTTAGAAGAGAAGGGCATTATTTAATTTTATTTAATGATTCCATGTTGCTAAAATCTGTTTTCGTGCAAGAGATTTTTTTCCCCAGTCTCTCATACTTTTATTTCTTACTTTTTATTATTCTTTTTTTGGAGAGAGGTTTTGATCTATAGCCTTCATGAGCTGGGTACTGCAAAATAAGGACAAAAAGAAAGTCTCTGTTCTAGAGAGCATACAGTTCCGTAGCATACATGATCATTTATTTTTGTGAAAAGTGACCTGATTCTCTTTTGCCTTTTGCAGTCACTTTCAGCAATGCAGAGAGTTGGTAAAATGAGGCTATAACCTCATTTTGCAGGTACTTTATGAAATATGTAAAATATGTGTGAGATGGATGAGAATTAGGCCGAAGTTATTTATTAGTTTTCTGAAGCTTACTTGCTCTCAACAGACGAGTACTTCTGTCTTGATCTGTCTCCAAGCACCGAGCAAAAGACACAATAAGGCATGCCCCGATTTTGGAGTGCTTGGTCACAAAACAGAGACATTTGTGCAACACTAAAACTGAGAGGAAATACTCACATAAAAGCAGGATTTTTTTCCTGTGATTCCAGAAGCAGAGATGACGGAGCTATTAATGAGGCCTCCAAAAATGTTAAGATTCATGTTTGGATTACTGGTTCATTTCAACAGCTTTATCTGCTATTGCAGAATTTGTCAAAACAGCAGCAACAGCAAAAATATATATGCTGGCCTTTTGTTGCAGTATTTCAAAAGAGTGTTCTTAAATATAAAAGTTTCCAAGCATGACTTCCAAACTGCTTGAATCATTTATTGTTTTCATTATTTTTGAACAAAGTGCTAATAACTGAGGCCAAGACTTCCAGAAATGATTTCCCGGAGCTGTTCTACCTCAGTCCATATTTAGGCAGCTGAAAAACAGAACCTGCAAAAGTTTAATAAGATTTTGGCATCTGGCTAACATTTGTATATTTGAAAATATTTTCCAGGATGAAGAAATATGCAATGTGTATTCATATACATTGCATGTATAATTCAGGCAACACCTTTTTATTCTGTTTTATTTAATTCCTTCTTCTTGGCTTGAGATTGGTCTTGATTAACAATACATGTAAAGTTTTATCATTTCTTGTCTTCCCTAAATTTATTTTTTAATCTTTCTTATATCCTATAGAGAACACATTATGGGGAATAAAATATATTGATAGGAGATGTACTGTTAATGTTAGCTCTGCTAATTTTAAATGCTACATCATTGAAAATAAAACATTTAAAATCAGGTATTTTTGAAAGCCAATAGGTTTTCAGTTACTGAAATAAGTTAGTACTGGAAACTCTCAATATTGTGTCTGTCCCTATAAGGAAGTTCTGCAGAAAGGTACTTTATAAGGAGGTCTGGGGTCTGGGTATCCATTTCATTGATTTGACTTTCACACCATTTTATTTTTTAATATTCTCTTTATTTGAAAACGGTGCTTCATAGCTATTTAGCTCCTTAATGCTAGAATTACAAACTCATTTTCCAAATTCATTGACCACCGTAGCATCTCTAAGGTTGAAAGCTCTCTACCAATTTTGCCCATCAACAGGCTGAAGTTTTGAGAACTCAGATCATTTCACCCAAAGTGTGGAAGTAACTGCAGTGCCTCTGTCTAGTGCAGAACCCAGCTCATCTGACTCCTGAATCTGACTCCCTTGAACCACCAAGCAACAGCTTTTTATAGCTTAGATAGATACTTCTAAGCAGAGATGAAGTGATGGTTTGTCTTTAGGCCAGAGGTCTTAAAGGATGCCAACTTTGCCCTTTTTTTTTTTTAGTCAAATGCAAAATGTCTGCAAAGAGCTTTGCAAAGAAGAACCTGTGCTCCCTCTTAAATAAAACTTAAAACTTTCATAAGACTCTAAAAGAGTCTAAAAGACTTTCCCAAAATCAAGTCTGAATCTTTCAGACATATCAGAGATTCCTATAATAGGGGGTCAGATAAGGCACTGGCTGTGTTACAGAGCTGACATTATTATTAAAGTACTAGTTTATAGATGCCCCTGAGGTGAGCAGATGAAACTAATGTCATATAAATTGGCTGTGCAGATGGAAAGACATTGCTAGTTAGCATCAAACAGATTGGATTTACCAGTGTTAAGACTGGGGATGGATCATGACTGTGTTAAATGGACACCATGAAAAATGTACCCTTTCAGTCTTGTCTTCTCCTAGTAAGTTCCAGAGTGTGGCATTTTGCTGAGATTTTGTTCTTTCCTATCTCAGAAGCTGTGTCAGCAGCATAACTCACTGTTCCCGATGACTACCAAAGCAAACCAAGGGGATTCACAGCACCAAGATAACACGCATTATTAGGCTCTTTTTCTTCCCCGTTGCTGACAAAGATGAGCTTGCAGGACAGAGAAAGTACAGGGTATCTCTGAGCATGTGGCTGATATAAATGAGCACCCAGTTGTTTGGTCTGCTTTCATCATCTGGTTTTGTCCGTGGCTCTTTAAGAATTGCTCAAGACAGTTGAGAGTGAACAATCCTCTGTAAATTACCTAATGGGAAGGGGTGCTCTTAATGCATGTTCAGGGGTAAAGTGAGCAAGCAGTGGTGTTTGTCCTAGAGTCCCTAACGTGGCTTGGATTACTGTAGTCAGCAGGAAGCTATTCGGGACTTTTTGCATTCCTTATGGTGTTGGAAGGAATGTCTGTTAGCTAAGTAAGAAACTAGGAGTCAGGACCTGGCCATGTTATCATTTTAGTAGCTCACTTTCTTAAGCATCTGCTCACCTATTCACAACAATTCCTCCCTGTTTTTTGATATCTGTGAATAAATGGAGCCATATAAAGTCACAGATTTATTACTTCTGATTCACTTATGTTTTTGCTGCCTTTTATTTACAGTCTTTCATGATTATTTTTAGTATTTTCATTTGGTATTAAAACTTTTTTTTTTCTTTTATTGAAGACCCGGTCTTTGCTTAGCGTATTTGAAGAAGATGCAGGAACCCTCACTGAATATACAAACCAGTTGCTTCAGGCAATGCAGCGTGTCTATGGTGCTCAGGTAATTCTTCATTTGTGTTGCTTTTGTTTGATGAGGAATAGAAGCTAAGTTGCTTTTATGATGATATTTACATAATTTAGACTGGTGCCAAGTACCTGCACTCCCTTGCAGAGGAGTTATGGGCGTTTTCCATCTGATATCTCAGCACCTTCCTACCTTGGTTTTCCCGAGAATCATTTGTATGAAAAGTAGTCTTATCTGTTGGTCTGTCCTCAAATAATTGATAAAAAAAAATGTGTGTAGTGCATTGGAAAGTGAGCTTTTACAAGATTGCTTGTCTATAGACACAATGCACAGAGGAATATTCACTCTGACTTCAGGCATCTGACTTAAATACTTTGATTCACTGTGTAGAAGCCACTGTCTGTGTCCATTGATTACAGAGAGAATATACACCCTGAATCCTGATGGAATTAAGTACCTGAAGTAGGCAGTGTGGAAAATACGGGAGTGGGAAGAAGGTAACAAGTTCTAAAATATTTACGTGACACAGATGATTAAATCCTTTTGAAAATAAAACTTGTAAGGTAAATTACATGCAATACTTTAAAAAGTATTGTTATAAATCTGAGTGCTTTTCAGTGAAGCTGGGATTCCCATGTGCATAAGGCTAATTCAGAGTACCATATCTAGGCCTTTAAAGACAACGTCATGGATTTCTTGCAACCATTTTGGTAGATTAGATGCTTGATTTCTATTGAAACCACAGTTCTTAAACTAGTAAGTCAAAGAGCATGTAGAGGGGATGGCTGAGTACTCTGCTGTTACTGGGAGTGCCGAGTTCTTGTTCTATATTATCAGAAGTCAGTTCAGTTGTAAAACTAGTGTATATCCCTGTTTGGTGGGGTTCTTTGGGGCATCTAATAGAGTGACTTGGGAGAAAGAGCAGCCTGCCAAAGGCCTGGCTACCTGCAACTGGAAGATCCAGCTGTAGTTTCTGTCTTCTGGGCCCTGTGCAGATTGCAGAGCAGTCAGTGCCTGGGCAACGTGCCCCTCTCTGATGATGATATCTTTTCAGGATGGCATTTTAAGAAGCAGGACTCTGGCCTATGATTCATGAAAAAATGCTTTGTCTGCTCTTGTTTGCCCCTTCCTTTCCATCTCACTTTTTAGCCTTCTCCATTTCTGTTTCCCCACAGTTTATGACATTTCCTGTTTCTTTTCCCTGCCTCAGCCTATTTGCCCATCTGTGTTTTACAGTACTATTGAGTCTTCTTCATTTGGCCAGCACTTCTTGTCCCCTTTATTCTTACACACTTCCTGTGTGAGTTTGACTGAAATTTTCAGTCAGTTGTGGATTTTAGTATATGCTTTGAAGTATCTCATCAGTCATTTGCTTCCGTTTTGAGGGGGAAGGCACTTGCCAGTTGTTTAAATACAGACTTCTTAAAGATGAGGTGGTTGGCACCCTAAATTATGAGGGACTTGGGAAAACTCAGGTGTACTGGCTAGTGTTAGAGACTTTACTGAGGACACTGGCTTAACATCTAGTGTGCTCAGTATTGCTGCTGCTACTTCCTCACAATTGCTTGGGAGTCAACCTCACTCTGGGTTCATGTTCTCAGGGCCCAGAACCGAGTAGCAAAAAGGACATTACATTAGTGATAAGGCATAAATAGATTGTATTAGTGATGTAAATGGAAAATAGAATGTCAACTTTTTTTTCTATATGTTCTTTAAAAAGTAGTCATTTTCTTGCATTTTCTTCTTACAAAAGAAGAATCAAACATTGTTGTTTAAGTAAAAAATTGAAACAATTCAGCTAGATATAATTAATTCCCAATAGAGTAATGCTGATGTAAGATAACTAATATTGATTTCTGACTAACTCTGAATTTTATCAAACACTGCAAATATTAATATACTATTTAAAGAACAGTTTCTAAATATTTTGAAGTAGAACACTCTTTCTACCCGAATCCAACCACAATTTTTGAAAAGCAAAATGTATACCCCTTGATACAAAATGCTATGACTCCTTTTGCCCTAGAAAAAGAATACTAAATTGCCCACTAAGCATGAATAGACAGTTAAGAAGAATCAGTATGTAATATTTTCTTTGCGGATTCCTGTCTATTCACAGCTTAAGAGAAAATCAATTTTTGCTCATGCCTTGTTAGGAAACATGTTGTGTGGGCTTTGCTAACTGCTCATTAGGAAATGCAGGCAACCCATTTTGGAAGGGAATGAGATTCACTAGAGGCAATGTAAAACTTGAGAGTAATGAGAACCCAAGTTCTGAGTTTGACTTTTTTATGTTCGTATTTTTTTTTTCTTTTGGAAAGTCGCTGCCATTCACTGTTTATTTACCTGTAGAATAGGAATTACAATGACTGACCTACTTTGATGACCTACTCTGTTTACATTGTTGTAAAAATAGCTGGAATCACAATCGGCAGTCAGACAAAACAGCAGTGAGTTGTCCCAGTCCACAGTGTTAAAAATCATGGCTTATTCCCTCTCAAAATAATTAATAATAAATAATCATTTTAAAAAAAAAGTCTTGTTTATTTATAACTGCACTCTGAACTATTTTTTCCCTGGAAAAATGTGTGGCTGGACATATTTTCAAGACTTTCTGCAGAAGTTTACTAGAAGCCTGGTGTTTCTTGTGATGGAGACTGGAATTTTCATGTAATTCAGACTATCGTAGCTTATGATCAGATAACAATAACTGGCAGTTCTCCATGGGTACAGTGCAAAGGAGCAGCTATTAATATCAGCAGCTGCAAGCTGGTAATTTTCCCTATGGAGCTAGGTATGTGTTTGTCCCAAATCACTGCTTTGTGTGGCAGCAAGTTTGCAAACTGACAGTCCAGGATCCTCTGAACACTCGGGTAAAGTATGTTTGAGATGGATGCAAGGAAGAATTTGCCCACAGCTTTATAAAAACACTTTTAGGAAGGTGAAAACATTTTTTTTTTTTTTGAAAGTTCCTTTTGCATGCCTCCTTACTTACAGAATTTGCTAGATGCTGGGCACCTCATTTTTCAGGCTCCCACTTACAGAGGCTCAGCTTTATTTTACATGCTTGTGCCATGTGCTACGAGGCACGTGCAGTGTATGACCCTGTGGTGAAGGAGAACGCCACAGGAGCCAAATTATTACCTCACACTTGGGGAGCGAAGTTCAGCAGATCTGACAAACCCATGTGTGTAAATACAGAGAAACATTTTTATATTTGTTCATAAAATGAACGACGCCCTTATGAAAATGTATTAGGTTTCCTGCTTCAGCTCTCTGCTCCTGACTGTGCTCTGCTACCCAGGAGTTGTTTTTTATTGATGGTCTCATGGAAGAATCTTACAGATTTTGTTCTTGTAACTCTCCCTCCCTGCAGGCCCTGATGTGGCATCTCGCGTGACTCCTGTCTGATTTCTGTGGATGTTGTTTCCACCAGTCTGGTCATTTCTCCCCTGAGCAATAGGTAATTGGGCTGCTAACTGGACAGTCCCCAGTCAGCAGGGACTGTCAGAAAACTTCATTAACTGACGCTGCACGCTGAGACTCTAGCAATGGGGTGTGAGCAACCTGTGCCCTGCTTGCATTCCTGACTTCCCATTGCCTTATTAAGTTACCCTCACCGTCATCTCCAGACCTTTGTCACACTATAGGAGTAGCTCAGTTGGGATCCTCATTTAACGAAACCAAATGCCATTTAAAACAGAAGAGACTGTTGGATCTCCTACTGGCTACTAGAAAAGCTAACCTGAAAGCAAATGAGAGGAATATAAGGCGCAGCGCGTTATCATTGGGAAGAGCAAAAGAGTTTCTTTTGAGCATTCCTGACACATCCATCTAGCTATTGACAGCAGTACAAACAGAAGGGGAATTGAAAGAAGCCAGCCTTGTCTTTAGGAATATATCCAGCGAGAGAACAACGCGAGAATTGTGGAGAGTGGTTGTGTTCAGCTTCAGTGTCTCTGCGTGCAGTTGTCTTGTGGCTCCACAGTCACGCGGGCACCACAGCGTCCACCCTGGGGTTCGCTGCCTATTTATGCCAATCTCAAGGAAACTCTCCAAAATTACTGTACAGCTCTGGTTTTTTTTTTTATATACTGCATGAAATGAATATCAAGGCTGCTTGTATGTGTCCAGGACTCTTTCAGGTAGTCCTTTATATTTTTTTTCCCCAGATTCATGACACCTCCCTTCTGCATTTTTCAGTAGTGTTTTTTGTTGAATCCGTCTTTATATTGACTTCATTAGGCTACAAATCAAGTTGATTGCTGATAAGCTGTCTAAGGGACATACACAAATATTTGTATATATTACGCTGCACAGCTGTTCTGAATTCTGAAACTTCTTGCTAAAAGAACAATTTTTTTTAAGATGCATTTATTTTTAGGCATTAGGAAACAATTGTGTTGCCTCTTCGAAGTTTTTGTTTGAAATAAACTTTCTTACATGTTTTGTAACCTTTCAATTCCACATAGAGAAGCTTTTGTAGACTGTCAGATAGGACAGACTTGCAGTGAAACAGAGTTGTCAGTACTGACTTGGGTGCAGTGCTGAATGTATAGTTTATTGTTCCGTAATCATTGTAAGTTTGCTGTGGAACACTTCCTGAGGCTTATTCACCATATGACACTAACAGAGGTAAACAGAGAACAATCATGCAATATCTAGTGTATTTGCAAAGCCATGGGAGTTCATTTTACTATTGCTGATGAAGTTGAAGTTGTCAGCATGCGTGGAAACAAGGTGATACTGTGATAAGCAGCATCTAGAGGCCTGAGTGGCCTGCTGGTAGTAGTTGCTTTGCAGGAAACTAAAGATTCTTTCCCTGCTGACCTGGACATTGTGTTGTAGTCCTCACATTAGTGAGAACTGAGAGCAGCAGCAAGGCAAGCTGAATGTTAGTTGCATCCTGTAAGGTGCCACACAGCCTGAGCACCTCAATGATGCTCAGCTTCTCCCACTGTTGGACTCATGTTTTCAAGGCATTTTATATGCAAATGTAAACATGTAGGACCAGAATGTTTTCCAGATGGCTGGAAAATTATATATTCCAGGAAAACGACATGCACATGTAAACAGAACTTTGTAAAATAGACATCTAAGGACCCAGATCTTTGCTATGCCTGGTTTTAAAGGTAAATGGGTTCTCTAGTTCTGAAAGTATGAGACAGCTCTAACTCCCTACCTACCCTTTTCTTCATTATTTATCAAATATTAGGCTTACTCTAACATAAGCCACGTTTTATTGCATGTCATCGTGCACATACAAGGTTTGGGTTATATACCTTTCCTAGTGTCCTACTTGTTTATATGAAGAAACATTTGGCAGGTCTGTGTGCTGATTACTTGCAGACTTTTTGAAGTGCTAGCTTTAGCTGAAGGAGGAAAGTAGCTTTGCAGAAAGCTTTATTATATTAGGATTGGACACGGTGGAATAGCTCTGTGTCTTTAGAAGTTAATTTATAGCTCAGCTTAATCCTTCACATGTCTTCAAATCTGGAACCTGGTAGACAACTGTCTATAGAAATACCTTCTGACTTGGATGGCATCACACCCAGAGTTTATTTAGGAAAAATGCAACAAGAAACCCTAGAGGGAGCTGGAATATCTCACAAATAAATGGTTAATGCAGTGGAGATTTTATTACAAACAGATTCCAGAAAAATTCTACTGTCTTCCGTTTGTACAGGCAGCTTGGTGAGTAAAGGTGATAGTGAGAAAGGTGGAGTCAGACCAAAAAAGTCACATGCCTTTGCTCTAGCACTATATTAAAAAAAAAAAAAAATTGCTGCTGCTTTTATTTGAAGGGGGAATGAGGTACTGAGTTAAGAATTCAACCAGATGTTGAATGTTTTCTAATCTGGTGTTTTGTCTTGTATGTTAGATTAATGCGAGGTTCAAGACACCACGTTCTGTTTGCATTCCTGTGTAATCTGGTGTTAATGAATTGTTCAGGATCCATCCCTCTGCCCTGAGCATGCTAGCCAAGATTGCTGTGTTGTTTTTAACTTTTCTTCTAACACAGGAATATGTCTGTGATTGTGACTGATCATGTAACTGATAGCTGTTTCTGTCCTGTCCTTTCTTTCTGCCTTCCAGTGTATTTTTTATTACATTAATGCTGCAATGATGTTTTTACCTATTGTGTGAACTCATCAAATGAAAATGCATATTTTTGCAAGGGCCAGGAGTAATGTTGCCTTCACTTAGAATGTCTAGATTTCTTTTTAGGCTTTTAGTAGTTTCTAGTTTCTGTCACTTAATAGCTCTTCCATTTCAGAAATGCTTAAAAAACCCTGAAATTTTAAAGCAATGTGGAAGAGATTGTGCTGACAGGCAGTCAGGATTGTATACGTGTGTGTGTGTGTGTATATATATATATATATTTTTTTTTTTTTTTTACTGTGACTACTGAATTTTTGTGAAATTTAGGATAAAAGAAGCAAATGTGTCTGGATTCGGTGGGAAAATGTCCAAAATGTTTGGACGTTGGTTAAAAGTTAGAGTGATTTTTCTGGGCTCAGTGGATCTGTGAATTGAAGCAATGCAAATAACTTTTAAGTCTTAAGACTGATTAGTAGTGGGAGTAAGGGGGAGGGTGAAGGCTGATTAGGAACAAACGGGAGGAGGATTAAAGCAAACTTTCCCAGATTAAGTGTGTTTAGTAAAGCAGTATTCCTACTAGGTCAGCAAAGCAGTTTGCTTACTTTGTGTCCCCTGTGCCACATAGCACGTGTAGAGCAAAATCTGGTAGAGGTTGGGAGAAAGGGAGAAAGACCCAGGATTAACTCTCACATGGGCTGGAGCTCTCCTAAACATAAAGTACTCACCCTAAAATCGTGAAAATCATAACCTGCTGGCATCAGTGTGGACTCTTGTTCCCAAATCAGCCCCAGATCCACAAGTAAACTTTGTATTGGGTCCTTCCATCATTTCTGTTTGGTTGTGCTTTGTTTGTTTGTATCTGCAGTAGCATGCCATGAGCATCTGCTTGTGGTCTAGCTGTGGCTTCTGTCCCATGGTCATATGCTCGACACGGTGTTGTTAACTTGCACGCCCTTGAAGCCTGCAAGATTTCTGTTTGCCCACGTTATCCTGTGAAAATTCCAGAGACCCTTCCTGGGGAAGGGTGGTCACTAGGAAATGCTTCTTCCCCAAACCTCGCTGCATTGCTAGCCTGCCAACTGTCCACTGTAGATAAGTAGATATGCAATTTATTACTCTTTATTAATTTATCGGATATCATGGCAGGATGAGGTGGGGTGGGGGGCATTGAGGATCTGGTAGTCTTAAAAAACAAACTGCTAGAATGTTTTCAGGATTCCTAGCATAAAGGAATAGCCATTAGTGTCAGTGTTCTTCTAAAACTTCTCTTCATGTTAGACAATTTAAGCCAAAAGCATTTATTTTCAAAATCCATTTCAGTCCACAGTGTTGCAGACTTTTCAGGAATAAGTGAACTGAAACAAAAAGAGAAAAGAAGAGGCGTGTTTCTAACTTTAAGGTTACTTTTGAAAGGTTTTCCTCACCCTTTGCTCAGCTATAAATCTGCCAGCTGGCCCACAGTTCCTGTATGAAGACTCTCCTCCTTCCTCAGTTCTGCCTTTGAGGAGATGCTCATGAAAAATTTCCCAGGCCTGGGACCCTCCCTGCTCCTTTTTGTCCTGTGAACTCCTCTTTGGACTCCACCTAGGTGTGCACAAACACACACACCCTTTTAAAAACCTCATTGCTCCACATGGAGTCTCATCCTTCCTGTCATCAAGCCCTTGCTTGCCAGCTCCTACTTTGGGGCTGGCAAAGCCTCTGTCTCAGGTGCCCTTACTGCCTCGGGGCAGACAGCTCATGTCCATTCCCCTTCCCTGTAATGCTCCTGACAAGGTTCATCAGCATCCTTCTCCATCTGCTGGCTTGGGAAATACTTCAGTGACAAGTGTTTGCATAAAGGTTTCTCATAGAAAAGCCACACAATTAATGTAACCAACTTGCAAATCTTACATGATTCCTGACTACTAAATACTGTATGGAACTGTGGTGCTCATTACTAGTTGGTCAGAAACAGGGGAAAAAAGGCTAATCCATAATTGTGAGGTGAAAATGGTCCTGGAGAGCACATGGTCTGAGTTTGGCCCCAAATTAGCTCCATTTCTGAGCCCTTGTTTGTGCCTGGGAAGGCCTCTGCTCCCACATCTCCGTCCAGCAGGAGCGGGAGTAAAATCAGTACAGGAGGCCGCTGCCACCGAGGCTGTGGCAACAGCTCCCTGCTCTTCCCAAGCGCTTGGGCACGCGTGGGACCCGGGCTGGGTGTTTGGGATCAGCCTTGGTGTCTCTCTTTGCCCTGGCACATTGAAGCTGCGCAGAAACACCAGGCTGTGCGCAGCACGGCGAGGATGGCACGAAGCCAAAGCAGACGCTATTGCAGAGCCTCTGGCCCAGATTGGCAGCTCTGCCTGCGCTGCTCCTTCAGGGTGGCAGGGCAGAAAAGGAGGGTGCACAAGTTCTGCCCAGGTTTGAATAGCTTTCTGCTGCAGCCCCGGCATAAAGAGTGCTCTCTCAGCAGCTCAGAGGTTGCTCTGAATTTTACAAACTTTCTGAGACCTTAGCCTGTTCAGAGGTGAGAACAGAATGTGCTAAGACTTTAAAATGAGATGAAAACTGATTAGCTTTCTGAGTAACGAAGGAAGAGAAAGATCTACAAGGGCTAACATAGATCCCAGTTTCACCTTTTTTTTTTTTTTAATTTCAGTTTTAAGTCACTGTTAATCAATCAGACCCTGAGGAATTGATATAGTACTAAGTCTTGTAAAGGTGCTAAATAAAGACTCACTTATCCAAAAGCTTGTCTTTTTTTTTTTTTTCCTTCAGTTATATCAATCAAAATTATACATTCTCCTTACAAGTCTTGCTTTGGGTAACTCTAAATATGTGCATACATTCACTGGACAGATGAACTGTGAGAATACAGAATAGTGCACTGTTCTGCACTCCTCTCAGCTTAAAGCAGTGTAATTGTATCAATATATCCCATGAGCAAGAATACATTATATAAAGGTGCATCCATGGACACCCTTTATTTTTGAAAATTTTGAAGAAAAATGATTACCCTTATGAAATATTCTTATGTTGGTATGACTTAATACATGTTTCAGGTTGTACTGTTGTGAGTTTTCTTATTTTGAGAAAAAAATCCTATCTGTAGTCAAAGTAGATTAAAGCAAACTTTGTATTGATCAGGTCTGAAGTGTACCTGCTATTACTGCTCCTCTTTGCAGGTATCTTGAGATTGGTTGTTTACACACATCTGAACATGGGTTGCAGTAGTAGTTGCAGATTCAGCCAGAAAACTGGTAACGAAGTAGAAATAACCATCCTAGAGACTTTTAATTATGTCTATTAATTTGCTGTTTTTATTTCTATTAACTTTTCTCTTTTATTTGTAGAATGAAATGTGTCTTGCCACACAACAGCTTTCAAAGCAGCTCCTTGCCTATGAAAAACAGGTATTGTTGATATTTTACCTTTGATTTCTCTTCAGCCTCAGCAGTCGTGAAGAAGTCTCTTCAAAGAGTGTCGTTTCCAAAAGTATTTAGAACATTGGCCTACTTGATTCCATGTGAAGACATTGTAAAATTCCCTAGCACTTTGAGGAGAATTAGGTCTTTTTGGAGCACCTTGAAAAACCCAGTTCAAAATGTGGGTTAATTCATTTAGATGCAAACCACTTTGTTCTTGTATGACTATGACTAAAATACACATTTTATGTTCTATTATTAAATTATCATTTTATTACTTTTATTATTTTATTTTATATTTTATTATTTTATATTATATTTTATTATTTTATTATTAAAATACCCATTATTAAAATGCTTTATGTTAAATGTTAAAACATTATTAAAATGTTTTATGTTGTGCAAAATCACTTCCTTTAAAACAAGAGGAGCAAAGTAGAAAGGATATGTATTAATGAGTTTCTATTTTTGCAGTTAGCTTTATCGTCTATTACCTTTTTTTAGGAGTATGTATTACTTCTCTAGTAAAACATATGCTTATATACTTATATTGACTGTATTGATTTACAGACCGTATGTATGTTTCTGTTTTCAGCATTTTGCCTTAGGTAAAGGAGATGAAGAAGTGATATCCACCCTTCATTACTTTTCAAAAGTTGTGGATGAGGTAATTTGAATTACCAATAGGACTTTTTTGTTATTGTTTATTTGTTTTATTTTAATGATTAGTCCTTTTGATTCGGAGCCTTCCCACTGCAGGGTAGGTTGCCTGGGCTCTATACCACTATTTAAGCAAGGGAGAAAAGGAGCATAAACCCACTGTTTTGAAACAGCCTCTTCACATCTACAGACCACTAGAGGTGCTTCTCTGTGTCCTTCTCAAGTCGTCCTCGGAGCAGAGCTGCACTTGCCAAGTGGGAAAATCAGAAAAGAGGCTAAAAAAGACAGCAATCAGCTAAAATTGGGTCATTTCTAGTTTCATTCGATTAAGAAAATCAATGTATTCACACTTACAAGCTGTAAACACTGATCCCAATCTTCCTGGGGATGGAGGCAGGACACCTATGCCTTAGCAAAGTTGCTGCTTAGTTCCTGTAAGATCGTGTGGAATGCAAAGGGTGTTGGGCAGGCAGCAGAGCCGCAGGGGCCACAGGAACTAGAGCTGCACCCTTGCTAGGCCCACTCATATAACATTTCAAGCTAATCTCAGGATCTAGGTCCTTATCACCTAAGTATCCTTCTTTGGTGTCACATCACTCTCTTGGTCCAAGCAGGGCTATGTGCTGTCAGAGGGAAAATAACTGTCCTGAGGTCTGATTTCGGTGAGGAGACAGGAGATAGGAGAGATAGCAGAGGGAAAAGGAAGTTAAAAATTTGATAGTCATGCTCATCCTCTGGGTGACTTTAGTGATTTAATGAGAGGAATCCCAAAGGTTAGTTTTGCTCTTAGACCTCTCTTGCTGCATACCAGCTATCTGGGAATACTTGAAAGGATGTTCTGGGTATAGAAATCAGGTACTTGTCTTGATGAAGTACAAACAAATAGATAAAAAAAACAGAACTTTCTCCTTCTCAGGTACAAAAGAATCATCCCCTTTGCAGGTTGAAAGCTAGGAAATTTGCATTCCC
>JAUBNY010000429.1:3773099-3785606 GCA_032275445.1 Crypturellus soui | reverse complement strand
CTCCCACTTTAGTGTCTTCTGTCCCCTGGTGCATAAGAGGAGAGCATGGAAAGAAGAGGCAAGTGAAGCCTGCAACCAAAAACCTCAGCTGTTTCAGACATGACAAACAATGAAAGTTTCTTTTGCTTCTTTGGATGTTGAAGTCCCTTATATTCCACCCACCCATCCCAACCTCCATTTTTGTCTGACAGTAGAGAAGCATTTTCAGTGGACAGTCCTGGATGCATTGAAATTTCCCTGAAGGCTTAAACAAAGAAGCAAGGAAATCTAACTGTGTTCTCTTGCTTTTAATTCTAACCTTGTTATGTGTATGTGCTGAATACTGCAGAAATGTCTAGGTGGAAGTTAGTTGCAACTGAGCAAGTGTTTCTGCTTTCCTGCATTACAGTCATGCAGAAGTGTTTTGGGAAGAAAATGTTTTGGTCAGTAAGCTGAGCTGAGTTGGCTGTTACAAATAACCAGAGTTATTTGTCAAAGTTTCCCTGATTTTTTCCACAGTTACATAATGGCTGTTCTTATGAATGTCCTTTCTTTGCAGCTTTCTGCAAAGGGCTTTGCCAGTTGTGGTAGATACTGGTACAGACTGAGGGCAGCTTGTGCCCAGTACTCGTGAAAATTGAATCTCATATTTAGCATTTTTTCCCTCTACATGAATCGGAAAGTTTTGGCCGATGTTTGTCTGATAAGTATCATAACCAGCAATCAGATGTGTTTGATAACTGTTTCTTTTTACGGAGAAGTTTAGCAAAAAATAGAGTTCTGTACTATTGAATATTCCCTGACAAGAAAGAGGCTTAGTTCAGGTGTTGTGCTAGTCTCTGGGACTTACTGAAATTTCTGTGTCTCATGTAAGCATGATCAGGAAGTTGTTCAGGACTGCTGGTTTCTTACAGTGGTGGTGCACCTTTTGTGATGACAGGCATAGAGAAATTTACCTCTTTGGGTAAAATACCAGCAGATATCCAATCTCTTTCATATTCATAAGTTGTTCAGTGAAGTAAACTTGGCTCTTACTTTTCTGTCTGCCTGCTCATTTCTCAACCAGCTCATGAGATTTATCATTTTCAAGACAGATACATTTTATGCATCTGTACTTTAGAAGGATTAGAATGACTTTGGGCATTAAGCATGCAGTGAAGGTTTTTAGTTTTGCTGTCGTCTCATTTGAATAAATGGTGTTTACAGTTTTTATATTTTTGATGTTTTTCTTTTCCAGAAGTAAGCACACTGAAGGATCTCTTTGGCCTTGCTAGCAATGGTATGTGTCGTGGGTTGGTGTGTTTCTAGTGGCATGCCCCGAGTGTTACATTTCAGAAGCCATTTGAAAGCTATTTACACATACATCCCAATTCTAAAAAAAATATTCCTTGTCTGCAGAACATGACGTGTCCATGGCAAAGTATAGCAGGTTACCGAAAAGGAAAGAAAATGAAAAGGTAAAGAATGAGAAAGGGAAAAGGAAAAATTCTCATCAGCTCTTCTGTCTACATCATTACAGCTAATCCTTACATGAACTAATGAACTTTTGAGAGTTCATCACTTGAATTCACAATAGCTCGAGAGTACTTGTGATTTAGTTTCCAAGCAGACACAAAGCTTTTTGACTTCAATTCAACAAGGTTTTACCTGTTTACTCCAAAGAAAGCAAGTGATCAAGTATTTGCTGAACTAGAGCCATTTGGATGCAGGAGAGATCTTCAGACAGAAACAAGCCGAATAATAGATATAATGAGATTTGCATCGGGCTACTGCTGTACAGCTGATGTGGTGATGCTATATCAGTGAGTACAGTTCATTGGGCGCTGTGTCATGAAGCATTGTGTCTGCTCTATATAAAACATTTCATTTTCCTCATCTGCCTTCCTGCTGTGTTTCTCTGTGTGTGTTGTAATTCTGCTTACAGCACATGAAACTGAGTTCTTGGAGCTATTTGTGTATCTTCTTCATTGCTCACTGGACCTCTGCTCCAAAGGATGCTCCTGTATGCCAAGAATATATGGTTAACTCTATCAAGAGTGCTTCAATTCTAGAAGGACAGAGCAGTCCTTTCAGAGAAATGCATTGCAGAAGAGGATGTGATAGAGCACATGGTGAACTATTCACCTGTGAATTCTGCACTTCCAAACCTGTCTTGTGACCCCAGCTGCAGATAAATGTCTTGCATCTGACTGCATTGCAGTCAGATCCAGTGTGTTAGTTTCAGTAGTTGTGTAGTTTGTAGTCCTTGTGGCTAGAGCAAAACTTAAAGCACTTAATTTGGGGGCTGACTTGCTTTGTTTCTCATCCTTCATTTTAATGTGGAGAGGTTCTGTAGTGACAGTACTTTAATTATATCTTGAAAATAATCAGTAAATATATCCAGGTGAACAGCAATGCTTTGTTCAGACTCTTTATCAATTTTTATTCAGCTGAAGGCAGAAGTGGCCAAAGAAGTGGCAAATGCGAGGAGAAAGCAGCATCTTTCATCTCTGCAATATTATTGTGCCCTGAATGCTCTGCAGTACAGGAAGAGAGTAGCAATGATGGAACCTATGCTAGGATACGCACGAGGACAGGTATGGATGGTAAAGTTACAGTATCACCTAAATAAACCACTGGGAGGAATTAGAAACCACCTAGAAGCCAATCAGAACTTTCTTTCCTTGTATTTTATCCAGCAAAAATTGCCATATCTCAGTGCTTGATGCTAGAAAGTCTTAGGCTGTTGTGGGAATAGCTGAGCAGCCAAAGGTCAATTGATGTTGATGCTTAAATACTGTGAAGCACCTTCAGCTTCACCAGTGCATATTTTCTTTATTAATCACTCAAAACTTAGAAACCTTCTGTTTTGCACTTCTGCAGAATGATCAGGCCCTAGGGAATTTTCTGGAAGAAGCAGTTGCTAATGCAGGATTTGTTTGATTGAAAAGTCTCATTAACGTCTGAGCCAGGCACGACAGTCTCCTTGTAGTCAATGGAATTTAAGATCGTTCCTTCCTAAAGTAGATTGTTGAAACAGAAGAGGTGAATCGTTCTTTAAGAGAGACTGTTTCTCTCCTTTGTCTATAAAGGAGAATTCTGTGGTCACTGACTTAGTTGCAGAAATCTGTGTTATAAGTAAGAGAAATCTCGTCTCCCAAAGTTAAGGGAAAAAGAACAGAATTGCGAGTGCTGCAGGATGAGAGGGGATAAATTACTCAACAGCGCAGGATTGTTTTGTTGTTTTTACATTTCTGCCAGATGTAGTTCCCTGGGCCTTTCCAGGAGGCTCACTGACCACACGCGCGGGGTTCCACACGGCTGTTGGGATGTCCTGGCTGGGGCTGTGGCACACGCAGGGTGATCCCAGGTTAGCTCTACACCAAGGGCCTTGCTGCTCTTGCGTGCCTGCTAAGGCGTAGCTGTAAAGTGTTCTTAGCACGAATTCATCTTCTGTCTCAAAAAGTGCCCTTTGTGGCTACTTTCAGCTCTTCTCTTGAGGAAAATCAATGGTAAAAATGTATTTCGCATTACTGATTGCCCTGGAGGCTTCTGCTGACACAACTGCACTGGTTGTACAACATCACTTCCCTCAATGCCATAGAAGTTTAAAAACTTTCAGGTTGGATTTGATCTACCAAGTAGAGTGGAAGATTTATGTCCCATGCCTTTTGATGTGGTGGCACTGGCTGCAGAGGCTTATGACCCCCAGACCCAGTGCTGCAGTGTGCTGCCTTGGGAGAAGGTTACTGTCTCCTTAGCCCTTCAGCAGCCTCCTTGGGAAGGTGCCTAGCAGCAGCCTGTGGCTGATATGTCTGCAATAGGGTGAGGAGGGGCTGGATGGGAGCAAAAGGGAGAAGGACAAACAAAGGCAGAGCAAGGCGGTTGTTTTAACGATGTCTTTGATTGCCAGCCCGAGGCGTTGGTCGTAATGGAATCCCTGTTAACACAAACATCCCTGCCAGAACCTTCCAGGATAACTTCCAGCATCCCCTTGTTGTGTATTTTACAGATCAACTTTTTTAAGAAAGGAGCAGAGATGTTTTCCAAAAGGATGGATAACTTTTTGTCTTCTGTTTCAGACATGGTTCAAAGGTAAGAGGATACTTAAGGTTCCTGTTGTTTGTTCCTTTGAATTCTGAGCAATACTGCAACAATCTCCAGCACGCAGTGGACACGGTTTGCGTGCCTTATTCAGGGAGAGTGCCTCCGTGTTTTTACTGTATTGCTGGGTGTGTGGTTACAGAGCAGCAGGTGGAAGGGAGGTATGTTTGCACTTACAAGGGAAAATTCTGTCAGTGCACTAGACTGTACAGCGCAGCCAGTAACTATATAAAGTGTTTAAAGGCACAAGAAAAACATTTCTGTATCTCTTCCTGAGCATACAAACATAGAATTCAAGCTTAAGAGGACTTAACAGAGTAATAGTATAATAGAGCTAAAATGCTGAAGTACAGGCATTTATGCTTTCTGGGTCTTCTGTAGCAAAAATAAATTATTCTCACAGTAGCATCCCAACTTGGATTTTGTGCCAGGGGTTGATGATGTATGTACACAAGGCAAATAAAGCCTACTGCCTAGAGAACATGCTCACTGTGTCTAACGTAGCCTGTGTCTGTGCCCATGAGTTCAAACTCTATGGCGGAGGCCTTATTGACAAAATACCCCAGTTTAGTATGCCTCATTTTATGATTATATCTTCTTTTCTCCTCTGACCTTTTTCTTTATAATTAAATCCCTGTAGTTGTTCTAAACTTTGCATTTAAAACAAAACAGAAAAAAAAATGAAATATTTATTTTAAATCACCTGGAGCATTAGATTGATTCCTTTGCCTTTTGCTTTTTACCTTCCATGTGGAATATATCTGCATCATTACTTTTACTGGAGTTCTACATAATATATATTTGTTAATTTGAGAGCAGTGTTATAAATAACTTCACTGTGTACTAGATTGTTTTTCAGCAAATGATTCTTTATTTCCTGTACCCATATGTTTATTCATATACCTTTTAACACTTGCTCATCAAGCAACTCCTTCCACCCTCGACACAGTATTTGTACAGAGCGGATAACAGATTTTAAACTCCCTTAAAACAGTGCTCTGTTTATTAAGAGCATTTTGCCTGTGTTTTACAGGTTCTGTGTGCAAGGACTACTTTGTACATTTAAAAATTCTTGCTGTGTACTGAGGATCCTACCACTGTATCCTCACCATAGAATAAGCCCTTGTTTTTCAAAGCCTGATGGATTTGGACTCCGGACAGCACATAGGGCTGAATGGAAACAAAAACAGGCTGCTCGCCTGCTTTGCTGGGTCTGTCTCTCCCATTATTATTTTTCCTCCCAAAATCACATGGCAAAGCTTGAAAGCATAACCCAAACATGGCTAAAGCAGGGCTGGGAGGTCCTTGGGAAACCTAGAAGAGAAGCTTGCAGAATTCTGGAGCACCCTTTATACAGCCTGGCAGTTAACAACACAAGCCATGGTTTCATGATTTAAGATCATACAGTCACTGAAATCTGTGTCCCTTTCCTTCCTGGTGCTGGGAACCACAAGGCCGATAGTGAGTGAGATCTGCTGCTGCTCTACCTAAAAACTTTTTATTTGGCAGATTTGTTTTCTTTCAGGACAGCAAGTTAATCCAGCTCACTGTGCATCTCCAGAATTTCAGCAGCAATGTAGTCCACTTGCAGTCCACTTCTGCAGTTTATATTTCACCAGTTTACTCATAAAAATTTTATGGGAAACCGAATGAAATAACATTCACTAGTCTCCTCCCATCACCAATCCAAGTCATCTCACCGCAGAAGGCAGTCAGATTGGTCAGACATAGTTTGCCCCTGGTTTGTGGGGGCTCTTCCTAGTCATCTTCCTTTCCCTTCATGGACAAGCTTGGAAAAGGCTTCTAGGAGAATTTGTTCCATATCCATGCGAGGGAGTGAGGAATGGCTGACGGCCACACTTGTCCAGATTCTGTTTCTTACTTTTCTTCACCAGGAGGGACATGCCACTTGCCTTTTTTTAGTCATGGAAACCCTCCCTGACCACAGTGAGCTTCAGAAGATGACCAAGCGCAGGAGCACAGCCTTGCAGGGGCAGCAGCCAGTTGGACTTCAAGCCACACAGAGGGCAGCACAGATAGATGATCTAAAACCATCTGTTGTTTTCTTGTCTGTGAAGGCACCAGATAGCACTAGCAGCTATATGGAGTTCCATGACATATTTATCTGACAAGTCTAGCAGTTATTTTTAAAAACACTAAATTTATTATGTCTCATTTTCAAAATGGCAGGCCTTTAGTAGCTTTGTGATTGAGCCCATCTGGCTGTTGTGATTGATCAGGACAATCTGCCAGCCAAACTCAGCCTTATTAAGGCTGATGGAAATGAAGGCAGGACTTTTGGTCTGATAGATCTGTTAAAATGGTCAGTGGGAACCTCAGAAAATTGATTCCCAATGATTGTCTGAGAGAGTAAAATGGGGGAGAAAAAAAATAAGACATTTCTAGCATATTGATTAACAACTGACTTGTTGCTTTTTTTTTCCTTTTTTTTTCCATTAAAATCAATAGTCTGGTTTCCACTTCAAACCAAACCTGTCTTATGGGAGGATTATGCATATGTAGATATTCAGCACTGCATTATATGTCTGTATGATATGTGTTCTACAAATAATCATCACTTTCTGAGTTGAACTTGCACTCAGATACCTTTCCACAATTGCCACTTTCAGCAAACATGATGAGTACAGGTATATTCAAAAAGAATTCAGTTTGGACAGCCTACAGCAATGTGTAAAGCTGTATTATTAACAGAAATTAAAGATAAACCAAAACTTGAGTTACAGATATTGCTAAAGTATTTTCTTGTGTTGGAATCATTGGAAAATATACTGCTGGAAATCAGTCAATTACTGGTCTCAGGATAAGAGTTACAACAAGTTACGCAGTTGCAGGAATAAGACTGTGAATAAATGAAAAAGCAGGAGTAAGTTCTGTGAAAGCCGGGATGCATCACAATAAAACCTACTGTGAACAGTGCCACTTGCAGCCAGGTGGGTCTTGAAGATCTCCAAAAAAAGGAGCCTCCACAGCAGGCTGCCCAGAGAGGCTGTGGAGTCTCCTTCTCTGGAGACCTTCCAAATCCACCTGGATGCCACCCTGTGCCTCCTGCTCTGGGTGTCCCTGCTGGAGCAGGAGGGTTGGACTAGGTGATCTCTGGAGGTCTCTTCTGACTCCAACCATTCTGTGACTCTGTGACTGTGCTAAAGCAACTTGTGGTATGCTCAGCACTATAATACCATACAGGCATTGCTCTTAGGAGTTGTGTCTCAAAAACAGACCTTGTCTCTTCCCTCTCATCATTTAAATATCCCTCAGGCATATCCATTTTATGCTTAGACCACACTCTGATATTTCTGATCTTCTCTTTATGGTGCCTGGAGAAAGAAGATAACAAACTTTAGGACAAACAGTACAAACTTTAATGAGAAAAAAGAAAAGGAAAAGGGAAAGGAAAGGAAAGGAAAGGGGATAGCTACTCTGTAAAACATATTGAAAGTGACATCTTCAAGCCCTGATTTCAAAAGAAAGAGCAAGGGGAAATCTTGGCCCTGCTTTTGCTGCCAGCCTGCCCAAGACGGCTGTGTTTTCCGTAAGCCCTTATCCCTATCAGCAGAGCGCATGCATCCCTGTCTCTTTAGCCTCAGGTGACGTTTGCTGGGATAGCTCCTGCTCGTGTGTCTCTTTCTGCCAGTCTTTCCAAACGGCACTGATTTACCCAGTGCCTAGAGAAATCCTTAGACATGTAACTTACGTCATCTTTCCTGGAAAGTCTGGTTTAAAAATAAAGTTTATATTTATGTTTCGACCCCCCAGAAAAGTAGGCAGTTTTGCTCAGAAGCTCTATTAATTTAACTAGAGTCATATATCAGCTGGTATCTTTGTTCTTGTAGGGTTTACAGATGTTAGCTGTATCCTGATATAAACTGACTAACAGTGACTGTTTGTTGTTGTTTCCCCCCACCACCCCGCCAGCATACAGGGAGAGTTGGATGCGGAAGCTGAAGCAATGAGGGTATCGCAGCAAGACTTAATTTCACTTAATGAATCTGTTTATACCCCGGACTCTGATGTAACTTCGCCTGCTATCAACAGAAATCTCATCCAGAAGGCTGGCTACCTTAATCTAAGAAAGTAAGACAGCGACTGCTATTTGCTAGTTTGTTTGATTGCTGACTAGCTGCTGCATTTGTTTAGCTCCTAGAAACTTGTAATGAGGTTTTAACCTACTGAATTGTGTAGTCATTTAAAAGAGATCCAGGATTGAAAATAAAGTTTAGCTTAGCATCGGGGTATATTTGGTTATATAAGGTCATTTGGAGCTGTGTCTAAAATGCTCCTGAGTCTTCAGCACTGCATATTCTCTTCAGTAAAACAGGTCTGGTGACGACCACATGGGAAAGGCTGTATTTCTTCACTCAAGGTGGCAACTTGATGTGTCAGCCCCGGGGGGCAGTAGCTGGAGGATTGATTCAGGATCTGGACAACTGCTCCGTGATGGCTGTAGACTGTGAAGACAGAAGATACTGCTTTCAGATCACCACTCCTACAGGCAAACCGTACGAGACACAGGTTTCATTTGAGGACAGGCAGTCACACCTGCCTTCAAATGCTGTTTCACATTAAACATGCTTGCTGTAATAGTAAGGTTTTCTGGGCCTCCAAAAGGCTGTTTCCAAATTACAGGGATGTTTCATTCCAATCTGTCCCCGCATACAACTACCTAAACAGCAAATGTGGTATCATTTACGTGCAGCCTGTTCATGATTTTTGATCCTTTGATAGTTAATAGAGGAAAAAATGTGGTGACCTAGCTTATGACCCACTGTGTTTACATTTTAGGGGTATAACTCTTCAAGCAGAAAGCAAGAAGGAGTATGAGGAGGTAAAAATATTTTCTTAATGTTGGCATTCTTGTACACAAACGAGCTTGAAGAGCTCAGTTTCATTTTTCCTTTCAGTGGATATGTGCCATCAACAACATCTCCAGACAGATCTATCTCACAGACAATCCCGAGGTAAGAGCTCATTTTGATCGTGAGTCTGTCCCTTCCAGCTTGCTGGTGTTTGCTCTTTGCATGACAGCGCACCCGGAGCGCGGGTGTGCAACAGGAGTTGCTCTTGGTTTTCTTAGGCAGCTGCTATCAAGTTGAATCAGACAGCCCTGCAAGCAGTGACTCCCATTACCAGCCTGGGGAAGAAACATGAAGTTCAGCATTCCAGGTAACACCCTCGTTTGGGTGGACTGGAGGCTGTTGAGAGACTGTTGCAGATGCCTCTACTGCTGCTCCCTAGGGAAGGCTGGGGGAGGTGGCAGTGCTTTGAGACTCCTTATAGTGACTAGTGGGTTTTGCTGCTTGTTCTGAAACAAAGTTAAAGCTTTATTTGTAAACATTGTGCAGTATACAGTGCAGCACAGTCCCCAGTACACACTAAAGCAAGTTTATTTTTAAGTATTACCTGGGCCAGTTCCTGTCGGTGTTCGCAGCAGTGCATTGTACGTGGCTGCCAGAATCATTATTGTGATTCTCCTGTGCTCATTCAGATCAATCAGTCAAGCTCCCCTCCTTCTTCAGAAATTGTTAATAATATTCTAGGGTATGCTTATATGGAAAATGCATAGTCCATGTTTGAGTTCTCTGCTGCATTAACGATTGCAGCATCCTGCCCAGTTAGACTCCATGATCGGAGCTGACTTTGATCAATGCAACACAAGCCCCAGGTTGGACTGAATTCCTGCTTTGAGCAGCCGTGTGCTAAGTTAAATAGGGCAAGCTTGCGACACACCAGCTTCAACATGAAGAGACTTTTTTGCCAAATCTGTCACCAAATTCTAAATTCTTACCTAGATAGTTACTTTTAGAACCTCAAACCCTTTTTCTTACCTCCTGCCTCTCAAGTCTGTGCATTTATGATTTATTTTTTCACTTTATTGTGATTGCTTGCAGATTCCAAAGATCCCCTCTAGGTATGGGGCATGCCAGTCAAATTACTTCCTTTCTCATTTTATTCACGGTACAGCTGTTTTCCTTTGATTTTTCTTTCCTTTTCTTTGATTCCATTTTATAAAAAGGAAAGCAACTCCATCTATTTAGCTGAGCAAAGGAAGTAGCTATTTCATTGCCAGATTATCTCTGGGTCACTTTTACATCTGCATGCAACCAGAAAGCTTTCTAGACATAAAAGATGCTACTAGTAAAGCAGGTGTCTCATATGCAGTAATGATGTGAATCATTCTAAGTTCTGTAGCTCTAGGAATCTTAAAATTTCATTCTTTGAGAAAAGGTGCAGGAAGAAATATGAATACAGAACATTTTTTTCATATCACATTGCAAGAAGGTGGTGGGCCAGGAAGGATCTCGAAAGTTGTCCCGATTGCCATATCTTTAGATACGCAGCTGTATGGACACGAGAGGGCAGGGAATAAATAGGCACCATAGGTTACTGATAGTCTGTCTACAGTTATTTAGAATTGGTCTGAATTCTGGTTTCGTGTACCAACATTTACTTCTTAATGATTTTAGATACAAATGAAATATAGAAATTTTATGAGAGTGCTCAATATCAAATTAATAGGAAAATATTCTTTGTAGTTATGAGTACTGCTTCATTCCCGCTTTCAGTTTCTGAATAACGTCGTCTCCCATCAAAGCAAAGAGCTGGTACCACTTTCTGAAATATTTTTCCACTTTCATTTTAGCCAGAATGTAAAGAATATGGCAAATGATAAAGCAGTTCCCCATGAAACAGCTGGCATGCAAGACTCAACACAACTCATTGCTCCTGGAACCCCAATTCAGTTTGATATTGTACTGCCTGCCACGGAGTTCCTGGATCAGAACAGAGGTGGCAGGTACGGTCAGAGACAGTGATCACTCTTAACGGAGTGATTTCAGAGGAGACCGCTAGATACTTTACACGATTTGTGGCAACAATCTGTAATTAGGGTTTTTATTCCTATTTCATAGGCGTGCAAACCCGTTTGGGGAATCTGAAGATGGCAGTAAAGGTGAGGAGGAAGGTAAGTAAGTGCTTCATTCTCCTAGTTAAAATTAATCATGATCTTATGTTTAATTTAGCTGTCAACCTATCCTGTCTCTTACTGAAAGCAACTGATATCACAGAGCATCAGTAACAGCCCTGTGAGGCAGTTGAAGGTAGCTACTCCTCCCAAGCCTGCCCTCTGAACACCTGTACCCGTGAGAAAACACCTCTTTCTTGACTGTCCCGGCTGCATTCCAGATCAGCTTTACTTAAAAAGATGAAAGACAAAAAGATTGGCTTGGGTTGCTTTTAAAGGGCAGCCCTTAGCTACTTCAGAAGGGGTTTGATGGGACTGTTTGGTAACCACGCTGTGGGCAGCAGCAGCGGGAGGAGATCTCCGCTGGGAAGGGAGCTGGAGCTCCCCGGGCCGAGCACAGCCCTTAGGCGAGGGCCCCGCTCGCGGCCTGCAGCCCTGCGCTGCAGAGCGGCCTGGGCTGCGGCAGCGGTGCCGAGCAGGCGCGCGCGGCGCTCCCGTGCCGCGCAGCCGGAGCCGCGGCCTCCCTGGGGCTGCGACGCTGCGTGCGCCCGTCCTGCCCCGCTCAACACAGGGAACCTGCTCGAGTGACAGCTGTGTCCCCTCACAGCTGCTCCCTTGTAAGGAGGAGACTGCTAGGAGAGAGTCAGTGAGCAAGGAAGAGCTGAATGGAAAACTCATTAGGATCATCTCCAGGGAGGGGCAGGAAGGCTTAAGATAAACAGGAATATATAAGGTCTAAAGGTAAGAACTTGTTTGATGTCAGCCAAGCGTTATGTAAAATTGTCAGTTTATCACAGTTTATTTGTCACAGTTCCTCCAGCTTATAGCAAGATATCAAGTGAATTATTAGAATTAATCAAAAGATTCATAAAGGACTAGTTACATTTTTAAAGCTTCCAGGGAGCTGTGATTTTGTTCTACTTGCTGCCTATTCAAGTACTCTTGAAAACTGGGTCAAAGCAATGCCTGGCAAATACAGAAATGAAGTTCCCACCCAGTGCTCTTTTGCTGAGTTTAGGAGAAAAAATAATGTATCTGTGGCTAGGTTCAATTTTCCAATTGCTGAGGTTACATGTGAAGCAGCACATTGAAATAGTTAATGCTTTTTGTCTTCCAGATTCGCTCTTGCAGCAGATGTTCGTAGTCCGTTTTTTAGGCTCAATGGCTGTCCAGTCCGATGACACAAGTGAGGTGATATACGAAGCCATGAGACAAGTGTTAGCTGCTCGAGCCATTCATAACATCTTCCGTATGACCGAGTCCCATCTCATGGTCACCAGCAAGAACCTGAGGTACAATAAAAACGTCATCTCTTAGTTCTCGTTTTTCTTTTCTCTTTGCGTATCTTATGATTAGTGGATTATTTTTGGTTTTGTTTTTCCAAGAAATACCCTCTTGGGGTGCCACGATCCTGAGATTTATTTTCCTTAGTAAAATATGTCTCCTTTTATTTTCTGCAGTGTCTA
>JAUBNY010000429.1:3762425-3772999 GCA_032275445.1 Crypturellus soui | reverse complement strand
ACCCTCTTGGGGTGCCACGATCCTGAGATTTATTTTCCTTAGTAAAATATGTCTCCTTTTATTTTCTGCAGTGTCTAGAAATCATCCTCTTGACAAAGCTGTACAAGCATACAGAGGATGTGGAAGGGCTATAAAGCACTCAAAGGCAGCAAAATGCACTGAAAGACTGCACTGGAATACAGTCTTTGCATGGAAAACTGCCTTGAGGTCCAGGCAGGTCCTCTTCCTCCACACGCACTCACACGCGTCGCTGCCACAGGGCCGGCGCGTCGCCCAGTCGCGCGTGTTCCACCGCAGGGGCTGTTCGCCCGAGGCAGTTGCTTTGCTGCAGTGAGCTCAGGTTCGTAGCAGGGCCGGTTCGTGCACGCAGGGCGCCTCACCAGGAGCGAGTCAGGAGGAGGCTGCGACCATGGGTCACACAGCTGGGAGGCAGGGACTGGAGATGAACGTAACACACTCAATTCTCAATTTTTTCCTTTAAACTCTAGGTTAATCGATCCTCAAACCCAAGTTACGCGAACAAGTGTAAGTAACTTCCTTGTATTTTGCTGCTGGTTTTCTGCCACAGCAGTGAGATCTCAGTCACGTGAACACGAAGTCTAGTTTATGCTAGCTAAAATTGTTGATGATGCTTTTTCAGTTTGACCTTGCAAGCGTGACCCAGTTTGCGGCTCATCAGGACAACAAGAGGCTGATTGGCTTTGTGGTGCGTCCCAGTGACTCTCTGGGAGAGGAATCCCTGAGCGCGTATGTTTTTGAGAGCAACACGGAAGGGGAAAAGGTTTGCATTGCATTTAATAATACAGTTCATTTAGAAAAACAGCCCTAGGGCTTCTTAGTTTACACACCAGGGAAACTATAAGAGAAGCAAGAGCGGCTGGGTATCTTTCTAGGGTACCCTGCCTTAGCGTGCCAGCCTTTGATGGCTTCAGTCTAAACAGGAGAAAAAAAACACACACAAAAAAACTAATTTGTAGCTAATGTAGCAAGACACATGTAACAAGACAAAAAAAAATGTGATGGCTAATGGGAGAGCTACAAGAAAGTGCATCTGGCACCAGCATGTTAGTGAATGTCAGCTCTGCTGAGCCAAGCCAAGCGCCTGGAAAGGGCCCTCAGAAAAGATGGCCGGGCTTGGTGAGCGCCACTGGGGAGAGCTCGGTGCTCGCCGCCTGCAGCAGTGGTATGGGAATAGGATACATAAAGAAGGAACGTGCTAGGGAATTCTTCTGTCTTCAGCATCAGTTTGGTGAGGGAAATCTCACACCCAGCAACAAACCAACTCTGATGAACAGAGAGCTGAATAACTGGCCTTAAAGGAGCTTTGCAGCAGCGCCAAACTGAGTCACCAATAGTTGAAAAGGCAGTTTTATTTTTATGTAATTTTTCTGCTAATTGATGTCTCTGTTTTCAGACCTTTATCTGAGTTTGCACTGATGCTTCTATGTTTTACTCAAGATTAAGCAATAATACCCTCAAAAAACTAAGACTTAAATACCTTTCTTTTTCAGATCTGCTATGCCATGAGCTTGGGAAAAGAAATCCTTGAGGCACAGAAGGTAGAAGTTTTTAATTTAATTCCCTGTATCTGTGTTTTGATGCAGATTCTTTTGCACTTTCCAGCTACCTCTGCTGGGCAGGGGGGTTGCTTCCAAAATTTTGCAGGCACAGAACAGGTTTTCACAGAACCGCTGCGTATACAAAAGTCAATCTGATTTTGCCAGAGCTCGATTTGAGATAAAGCATGACCCCCTTCACATGCAGGATGATGCAAAGCTATTTTTATATGGGGATGGATTTTGCGAGTAAGATTAAAGTAAATCCTTTTGCTGAAGCACAAATTGCACCTATTATGGTGTCAGTTTTGGAAAGTCATATTCCTTACTCCTTTAGGGAGAAAAGCTCACAAAAAGCTTTTTCACTCGAAAAGGAAAGCAAAGAAGTTACCCAGACCATTATATAAATTTACCCAGATTTGACACTAAAAACATTTTCTGTATATTCCTACTGCTGGGATTTCAGAAAAAGTTGGGGAAAGGACCTATTGGTCACACATTAACAAACTACAGTAACTAAGAAGGTGATAGAGCAATTATTTAGGACTTACTCTTCCATTTTCAGCAATTACAGCAATTCCAGGCAAGAGCAGCAGAATAAAGGCTCAAAACAAGTGATCCATTTTTACATACCTTGGGGTTCCACTGAAATGAAGTCAAGTTCTTGTGTTTCAAAACTCGAGGCCAGAATGACTTGCACTAGAACCTCTGGGTTAAACATTGTCATAGAAGCCCACCAGGTTACAGACATTAGCAAGTCCCAGGAGCGCAATGTGCTGCTCTGCAAGGTGCTGCAGCAGCTCAGCATCGTGTCTGCTTGTTTTCCCTTAGGACCCAGAAGCACTAGCTCAGTTAATGAAGTCTATGCCATTAACAAACGATGGAAAGTTTGTGCTCTTAAACGATCAGTCGGAAGAGGATGAGACCCTACGTGAACAAGGGGAGGAGTCAGAAGCGTAAGAAACACCTCAACAAAACTTGTGATTTCCAACAGCCTCTGTGGGAACAGCAAAACCAGGGAGTCTTTCTGCAAGAATCCCTGCTTTTAATCATCTGTGCACACACTGGGCCAGCTTCTGCCATCCTGCTAGAGAGACCGTGGCATCTTTGCGGTGGATTTGCCCTGGGTTTACGAGGAAGCAAAGCTGAATTCGGTCTCCAAGGCTTTGGGCATCTGTGGTTCCGCGTAGCTGCGCCCGGGGAGCTGGCAATCCTGAGAATGCTTCCACACCTGCCCCTTGGTGCTGGCAGGGAGAACCTGAGCCCAGCTAGGAGCCCCAAAGGGTTTGTGTCATCGCCCCACATTTAAGGGAGCAGCGGCCTTCCCTTGCACTGACACCAGTGCAAGCTGTGAGCTGTCACGCTCCTTCAAAAGTAATCACAACTAGGACTTCCCTTTCCTGCCATAGGCATCAGGTTTCATAGCTCACATGATTATATACAGCTGAATGAAGGTTTTAAAAAATGCACTATTTACTTTATTTTCAGATGAAGTTATTTTTAGTCTAGTCTAAGTGTAACGAGATTTATCTTTTGTGCTAGCCCATTTACAAAACAATTTGTTAAACACTAAATTTTTCCTATTAATATAATCTATTTTTATATGGCATCTGGAATAAGCTTACAAAACAAATTTTAAGTGCCTACTCTTACCTTCATGGGGACCACACTCATGATCTGTTTTTAAATAATGGATATAATGTAATGTACCTTCTTGATTTATTACTCTAAACACCGCTGATATGCAAAGAGCAAGAGGAATCCACAGCTGCGTAGTAGTTGTGTGCAGTTTTTATACAGTTAGGTTTCTTGAGAGAGTTGACAGATAACAACTGTAGAACAAATAAGTACTTTTATAGAATTGTTTGTGTGTTTAACATTATGATGACAAAATACATGAG
The DNA here is from genome assembly GCA_032275445.1 of Crypturellus soui. Classification (NCBI taxonomy): domain Eukaryota; kingdom Metazoa; phylum Chordata; class Aves; order Tinamiformes; family Tinamidae; genus Crypturellus; species Crypturellus soui. The sequence goes on along the minus strand of JAUBNY010000429.1, from coordinate 3,769,542 downwards.
AGTGTACCACCAATCTTCAGTTTTAAGAAGCTGAGCAATAAAATGCTAGTTTATAAGTCTCTGGTGCATTCAGCAGTGTCCAGATACATTCCTGAAAGGAGGCACTAGGGTTACTGGCTAATAAGTTTAGATTTTTTTTTTCCAATTTAACTTTGTAAAAAACAAACAAAAATACACATAGTTGGAAGAGAAGGGACCAATGGGGAAGATGGCATTTGTAAGGTTTTTATTTATCAAGTAAAAGTAACTGGAACAAGAGGCTGTAATTCCTCAAATGATTTTAATTCTTCTCAAGCATTTACTAAGAAAGTAGATTTTTCTGTAAGCAGGATCTCTGCTTTCTGAAAGATCTCAGTTTGCAAGTGTTCAACATGGAGTAAGTTCATGTAACTAGTTGTTTAATGTTTGTAGGAATGTGCAAAACTTAGTAACTGGCACAAACCCTTCTTTGCAAATAAAAATTGAAGCTGTTAAAAAGATTAAAATCTGCTAAGCTCCTGTTACTGAAGACAACTAAGAATGAGGTTTTCAAAATTACATTTATTAACATAGTTTTATGTACAGAGTGTACTCACAGAACCAAAGAGACTGAGGTAACAAAATACCCTTTCGTACAAGGAGTTAGGAAACGCAAGTGTTACATTTGGTCCTTTGTACCTGAGAAGCTGAGAACAGTTGTCCCAGATGGACAGGAGCTGAAACTCCAGTTTACCTCCAATTCACAGGGTGCTGGGGGAGCTCGGGCAGGTGCCCTTCAAGGGGCAGCAGGGCCACGAGCAGCTCGGTGCCCCAGGAGGGACATCGGGGCGCTGAGGGGGGCCCAGAGGCTGTGCCGCTTCCCCGGCCCGCAAGGCCTTGGGAGGAGCCAGGGCAGCCCTGGCGCTTCCGACACGAAGGGCAGAGCGGCACGTCAGGAGCTGGTGCCATTTCTACCTCTTGTGACAGCTCTGTCCCAGGAAACACTCAGGGGAACAGCGGGGAGGACGGCGGCGTGGTTGCTTTGTCAGGGAGTCAGACTGCCCTGGAGCCTGTTCTGCCCATGGAAAGAGCTGGAGGGCAGAATGACATCCCTGCCACAAGCTCTTCCTTTATCAGCTCTGGGAATTCTGAGTGAGCAAGAGATCTGGATTAGTTACGTTGGCTTTGAATCCATCCTCACTTCTCCAGACAACTAGTTAGGGTCCAATTTGTTCCTATAGTCAGAGCAGGAAGGCAAAAGCAATGCAAATTGGTCCAGTAGTAGCACCGCAGCAAGGATTTAATGCAACGTTCATTAGCACACAGGATATGTAAAACTGGGGCCCTCCTTGTATTTCCGCTAGCACAAAACTTCTGCACCTAGATGCTGCTACATGACATAGTAAGTTCTTTGCTTGTTTGTTTAAATACAATAACTACAACTTGATATTAGCAAGAATAGGTCTTTATCACTGTACATATTTGTGAGTGCATATATATATATTTCTTTGTTAGTTTGGCCATATAGTATACATTCAGGTCTCCCAGATCTAAAAAGCATTCTATAAAAATAAGCTTGTGTTTTGCGCAATTCCCACCACCAGACCCACACGGATTTCTAACCCCTGAACACGCATTACAGAACACCCAGTTCAAGGTTAACTGCAAATGATCGCCTATCTGAGAAGGTGTCCTCAAAAGACAAAAAAGAAGGGAAAAATAGAAGTGCAGGTTCCACCGGGCACAGGCAAAGCCTTGACTGAGCGCACGCAGTATCTAGTGAGCCAGTCCGAAGGGAATCCCCATCTACAGCTCGTTCTGCACTGGCCACGGAAAAGGGGACAAGCCCAGAGCTCAGCCACCCTAGGAGCCTCCCTGCAGCCCCAGCAGCACGGAAGGGGCAGGGGCAGCAGGGAGGAGGCGGCCGCTCTCAGCGCAGCTGCTGCGGGCGCCGCCCGGCTTGGACGGAGAATCGAGACTGCCGAAACGACAAGTGTATCGAGAGAAATGCAAAAAGGAAACTGAGTCATGCAGCAGTTTTAGGGCAGTCTCTGCAATTATAATGAATCCAAAATAAAAGCTTTAAGGGGCTCAAGCTGATTTCAACAAACAGGTGTGTTTTCAGAAGCGCCAAAGCTACTTGCACGTGAGCCTGGCCTCTCCAGTTGCAACAGAAGATTTCTAGTTTTCTGAGAATTAAAGTGACTGGCAGAAAACGATGTATCCAGGATCTCAGGAATTATCTTAATCAGTGAGCCATGGGCACAGCAATTGCACCCACATGCCTTAAAATCTGATCTTTTTTTTTTTTTGTAATTAGAAGAGATGAAAGAAGCTGGCAATTATAGTCTAATTACACAGTTAAGGGCCAAAAAGGAAGGAAAAAAAGGTGAATCCCAGGCTGACTAGAGTGTTTATTGTAGCTAGTAAGTCCTTATTTTATATTCTGGGACACTGAAACACAATTGTATCTTTTAATGAAACTGGCACTCATTTTTAAGCTAAGCCTAGCTACCTGCTCAAGTCAGGATTCTGAGCAACTCTTGCACAGTACAGAAATGTCTACTTGCAGGTATTCAAAGATGTTGAATTTATACAGAGTTCTCACAGTGTTCAGCAGCTTCCGCAATCTGCAGTGCAATTCTTGTTAAGGATCGGGCAGGAAAAACTGTATGAACAGCACAGAACACAACCGACCTACGAAGGCAAGGAAACGCAGAGCTGAGGCTGGGACCTGCAGGTAGGCACGACATAGGCATGATGTGTAAGATCACTTGGCAGTGACAGACACCCCTCACACAGTGTCTGGTCGTAAGAGGAAGAGCTGATTGCGGTTCTCTCTTGGCTCTGGATTTCCTGACTTCTGTGGATGCCAATCAGACCTTCGGCACGAAGGGAAGAGTAGTTTATTACATTGCTTTTCATGTTCCCCCTTTCCCTGATACGGGGTCGGGGAAAGAGCAGGGAAAATAAATACCTGACAGGATTCTAAATTTCCCACAGCTCAAATAATACCAAGGTTTTAGTGTAATACAACATTAATAAGGATTTCCAGTTTGTGCAACAGCTTTAACATCCACAACATCCGCTGTTCTGCCTACCGCGTAATCTGTGACTGCCTTCAATACAACAGCACTGCATAAACACAGGCCCATAGTATTTTGGGCAACGAATACGTCCAGTATCTTGCTTTATTTTTTTTCTGGGGGAAGAGACACACCTGTTAAACCACTGCTGGGAGGCTTGTTTTTCTTTTTCTTTTTTTTTTTCTCTTTATTCCGCTTTATCAAAATGTTATATGAGAGATGCAAGAAAACATCTAAAAATTAGAAGGATTTTTTGATACACACTTCTGTAATTTAAAATAGCTTCTTCTAAAGTCAAGTTTTTATATCGTTATTTTCTAGAGAAAAAGATTGCTGTAAATACTGTAAATAAATAACCCCTGAAAAATAGAGGTTTCTAAATAGAGACACAAATGCAGCCTTTGCAGCTCCGGATGTTGGCATACTAGTGTACATTTAGTACTGGGTTAGCTGAGAGTGTAAATCAAATCTAGAGCTTTTACTCCTACAGAGTATTACTGATTGTGACAAAGAAAAATGAGTTATTCAAGTAAGTCATTACTCATCCCCCGTACCAGATTTATCATTTCACAACAGGATCTGCAGGTGTGGAGCTGGAAAGATCTCCGTTGCTTGTTTTAACAGGTTCCTCTGCAAAGATAAAAATTGAGGACAGACAACGTTTGACATTTTCACGACAGTAGAAGAAAGTCTTAGTATCTATATTGTGCTCACATCACAAAACACACAGTATTATCACACCAGCATATCCTAACTGATCCTGTCACTAAAACCATCCCAGCCCTTTGAAGAAACTCCTGTTTAGGGCTAGGGATTTCTCCACACCACCAGAATGACTGATGTGAAGAACAGATATTTGTGCTCATACATTTTGCAGAGCCCAAGTCCACACACTATGGCAGAAGGCAATGATACTACAGAGATATTCCCAGCTTTTACTCTGGTACTCCAAGCTTCTGGTATTCCGGTATTTCAAGCTTCTCTTACTGCTAATATGTTTTACACTGAAAACCAAATGGGTATCATGACAGCAAATACTCAACCTGAAATATATTTCAGTAACTGCTGTTCTACAGGATGCTCTATCAAAACAGACAGGATAATTTACCTGTTCTACTCATCACACTGCTTATAGCTCCCTCCTCCATCCCCAAAAGTCAGGCAATTTTGGGAACAACTCCACTGAATGTGATCAAAAACTTTTCTTTGTGAACTAACTAGTTTCTCTAATGTAAAGAAAAAAACGCTGATTTTAGGCTCAGTTGCAGCAATCTCATGAGTCACTCTTGAGTTTCTGTCCGAACTATAGTGGAAAGTTATTTACCAATTGAATTTTTAATTACTATATTAATTAGCCATGGGAGACTCACATTTCTGAGTCTATTGTGACTGAACTGTATTTTCACATCTTAAGCCTTGGCAGCATTCTCATTTAAGAGGTTTTAAAACATACACGATGATTTCCCACAGCCAAAAGACTTTTCCAGGATTCAGAAGGGAACATACATAAATATGCACATGTCCGTGTAAGAGCAAGATTCCCACATTTACTCAAGAGATCTTACTACCAATTGCTACACCTGAAAGTTAGCTATAATAGTTCCAAGCATCATCTGCCTATACAAGTTGCAAGTGTCAACAACACCTGAAAAAAACAGTTTTCAAGCCCAGGTCGTGCAGAGGAGGCTGCCATGAACAGAACAGGTGACAGAGAGGGACAGCCTGATACTGAAGTTACTAAACTTAATACTATTGCTAATCTGAAATTCTTCCTGGCCTAGTTTTTAATTCCCTCTAGAAGTCAGCTTAAATTCCCCCATGCCAGAGAAGCTCTCTCTAATGGATTGCTCTTCACTCATGCTGAAACATCCTCAATCCAGAAAATATTTTCTGGAATTCAACCCATTAGCAAGAGAGTAACAATGGAGAAAAAAAGAAAGAGTATTTTGCACTTCTTTCCATACTGAAAAGCACATTAAGGCACATCACCTCAAGCCAGCAAAACAAAACAAAATAAAAACACTCAATATTCACTCACCTTCTTTTTCTCTCTTTTCCTGGTTTTCTTCTGCTGCAGTTTTATCTGCTCTGAAAAATATTCTTGCACTACTTAGTGAGAAATAAAGCAGCTCGAATTCCTAAATAAAAAGATACAGAATAGAGTGTTAGCTTATCACAAAAATGAATTTGTAGACCAATATGAACAGGGTCTTTCAAAAGCATCTGAAGCAGTATGATTTCAGTGGTTAGATCAAATAAAAAATACTTCCTCCCCTCATACCTGGTGCACATGCATTTTACAAAGCAGAGGTCAGCCAGAACTTGGGAGGGTGATGTAAATAAAGCAGTATCCACACAATAAAAACGGGAGTGATCCAGTGAGGCTGAAAATGCAGTTTGCAGCAGCAGCGAGAATTTGGAACTCTCTGCCCACGGAAAGCCAGGCCAGCAAACGAGCTAAGGCACTGCGAGCCTGGCCGGCTGCTGCACAAGGCTGTGGTTTCCCAGACAGAGGGGAGCAGCCGTGTTAACGCAGGCCCTTGGCAGCCGCGAGGGCACGCAAGGCTTCAGCCTGTTCAGCAACAGGGGCAGTTACAGAACGGCCTGTACCATCCTCGAGGCAAAAGCAAAGCGAGAGGGAGACGGGGAACACCTGTGTCCCAGATGGAGCCAGACCTGCTGTGCTTCGGGATTCATCAATTTGTCTGCCCTCTGACAACTGCCATATACTGCAACTTTGCAACTTAGGGAATTAATACCCAAGCAGCTTGGCAGATTCACAGTGTGTATAAAATCTTTCTTGTAATAAATGTAACTGAAAAGCTACTGTTCCCTATTAAGCATTTAGACTTTAATTGTAATAGAGTGAAAGACTGCCAATCAAGCAACTGAAATTGCTGACTCGCTCAAATATCACAAGTGCTCAGAACATTCCCTGCAAATAATATATCTGAACTCTTTGTGTTTTTGTTGTTTCTGCTCTGGGACACCCTCTGCTTTTGTTCTCGCTATGCTCCTTTAGCACACAGTTGCTTGAACCATGATAGGTAAGTGCAGAACTCCGCAAAGGACACAACTAGAGCCATGCAAACAAACCTGCAAACAAACTTCCAGGCGCTTGTGGGTCAAGTTCATAGTTTGCAGCAGTTTTTCATCTTGATTACTGGACTGCACATTCTGTTGTTTAGCTACTGCTCTGATTTCCTTCACGTATTTCTCTCGAACAGACTGGAACCAGTGCAGCGAATCAAACTCCTGGTACTGATCCAAAAGCTTCAGAATGTAAGCCACACCTGCGGTCATCAACAAAGCGTTTCCCAAAGTCAACAGGCAATTAGGGAAACATATTCAGTGGACATCTCTTAGGGATCAGGTTAAATTCTTAACAATCATGCAGTCACACTCTCATTTACAATTAACTCACAATTACATCTAACAGAGAAAGAATAAAGGGATGTCTTAGTTTTTAAAGAATCACAACTTCTGGGGCTTATACAGAGACCTGCATATATTCCCATTTACATGTCACCATCTTTTGAGGAAAAATAAAAAAGGAAGGATAGGAGGAGAGGAGAGGGGAGGGGAGAAGAGGGGAGCTACTACATGGTGCCACATAAGACAAAACTGTTGCTCAGTGACTTCATACTCCGTGCTTAAGAGTTTCCTCTACTAAACAAATCCTGTAGCTCACTGTGCTGAAACCAAAACAATCCAAATTTAAATTTGGGAAACTGGGTACATACCAAATACACAGCAAACTTCTTGTGCAAATATCTGGAAGTTCAGTCAGAGTGCTGAAACTTACCCATGGCAAATCCATCATCAGTGAAAGCTGCTCCACTTTTGTTCTTCTTATTCAGTTTCTCCTTGCAACTGATGGAATGTTCTACAAAATTAAGGGTCTGAAAGAGTAAAAAAATAATTATTTTTAAATCATCATAAAAGGCTTAAAAATGTAAAAGGCATATGAATGTTGTTAGCTATAAATATAATCCCATTCCCAAACTATGTTAATTATATCCTCCATCATGAAATGCCTGGGTTTTTTTGTAGATTCTGGGCAAAGAAGCTTA
>JAUBNY010000429.1:3742911-3762325 GCA_032275445.1 Crypturellus soui | reverse complement strand
CAGGTTTTAAAGGTACAGCATATTATTTCACTCTATTTAGACACCTGAAAATAGCCTTCTTAAATTTACTAAAATGTTAAAAAAAATAGATCTATGTAGCACTATTAAGCAAAGGTTGTGTGTCTGTACTCATAGCAAGCCTTAGGGCATGGAAATGAGTGTACACTAACAACTTCTTGACAACCTACAGCACAACTCAAACATATCAAAATGCATTTCAGCATAAAATGAATGGCACATTACAAAATAGTATTTATCAATAAGAAAACTAGACAAATGGGAGGAGGAACAAAAGTATATGTCAAGCATTTCCTTCCCTCACTGCTGTTACAATAATATACTTCCTTATGATCTTGGTTTGTGTGGCTCACTTGTGATCCAAAATTAGTTCTTTAATATATTAAGTTTCTAAAATGAGATGTTCTACATTAGTCTGTTTAGACCATTTAGGCATTCAACCTGAGTTGCTTTCTATTAGCCAGAATCCTGTATTCAGGATGTGCGCGTCACCTCCATTCAGTACACCTCCATTTAAAATATAATCAATTCTGGTTTTGTTAACATGCTGCAATAGAGAGGGCTTCAATTTTATTGCTCTAGAATACACAATTAAGAAAGCGTGAACGTACCTACTGGGATGCTTAAAGAGTACACACAGGAGGCAGCTGAAGAACAGCATTTTAAACTGCCCTACCTTTGCTGTTTCAATTTCCCCTTTTTTGATTTTGAATTCTCCAATCTGATTCACATAGGAGGAGAAATGTTTAAAGGTAGTTTTTAAGTTGCTACAGTATGAGCTATTGCAAAAAAAGTAAATAAAGTCAAACAAAATGGCTTTAGACAGATGTTAACAAAGCCAGACTCCAAGCAGGTCTAACCATAACCAGGGAGGAAAGCGAAACACACTAATCAACTGCTTAATGTAAAATATTCAACCACAAATCTACTCTGTTTCATTTTTAACACATATGAACTGATACATATAGGCAAATACTGACCAGTGGGGGAACAATTATGTAGAAGTTGCGCAAATGCATATTCTTTGGGCTGCGAAATTCGGGCGCAAATACATCCACCAGCATTTTGAAGTACTCTGTTCCTTCTGCAAAGTTACGTGTGAGATCACTGAGGACGGAGTCCAACTGCCTGCAAAGAACAAGCCATGTGTTACCTATGTAACTCAGTGTGTCACAACTCAAAAAGTGTAGCTCACATTTAGCTATGTGCTACGTGCACTCTGCTAACATTTATTTGCTTCTCTCTCTACCCTCAAACTACCACTACAATACAGCTTTCTGACTGAAGGATCTGAGATTACACACTACCTATTGGGCCACCTTGGATCATGTTTGACTGATCTGAGTTCCTTGTAATTCTCAGGGATGCCAAATAGGAGTCTAAAGATAGACTATACATACTGTATTTTTAATTTTCCCTTAAAAAGAAAAAAAGAAAAAAAAGGAGGTGGGGGGAAAGGACCTATGCATCCAAGATATGGGTGTCAGGCACTGGTGAAAAGAGCGTACATTAGCTTTCAATTCACAAGAATTTTATCAAGTTGGATTCTATAGCAAGGCAGTTAGCATAAATACCACAATACGTTTAGCATTTTTTAGAACTATTGTTTCTATTTTCCCCTCTTTGAAGAGCAAGTATTTCTGCATAAAATTAAGATGAACTTTTCAACACCTCCAAAAATGTAACTATCAGTTGTGTTCCTCTGAAATTCCAGTTCTTTTATGCCATTCCCACCTCAGCCCTCAACACACAATGTTAAGGTACCTTGCCGCCTTTTGCGTTTCCTCCGAGAGCGCTTCTTCTTTCACTAGCTCTTCAAAATTAACAATATCTTCCAGATCAGGAACAAACCTGAAAACTCACTGTTTGTTAGAATTATGTTCAATTGCTTTTATTCAATGAAGAATCTACTGTAGTCTAAAATTTCATTAATAAGATATCTTGCAGGTTATACTGCATCTGTCATTCCTTTCTTTTTGAGGCACTGTTAAATCCAAGCACACCCTGCATTACACATTCCTGCTTTTCCTAGGCTACCATCTCCGCTCTCAAACATTTGTTGCCCTTGATAATGCGTTGTCACTTGTCTAAAACCAACCCTTTCCTTGTATGCAATAGTTACTAGATTTTAATCACTCTGTATGCTTATATAAACACAAATAATCAAAGCAGAAAGTAGTATCAAATAACTTAATTTTGTTTAAAAGTACTAGTACTTGAAATACTATTTTTCCTTGATGTACCTAGACTCTCTTAGAGTGATTAATATCAGGACTTAGGAGTAATGACTGAAGTACACATGCTATTAAGTCCTTTTCAATGTCTTTCCATATAATTCATTTGATTCTTGGTGTTTCACTGCAATCATTTCACAGCTCCTTTGAACTCAGAAAATATTTCTGACACTACCAGTCAGATGAAGGCATAGAAATGAACCCTTGCTATTTTTATTCAAGTGATACATTTATTGAGGGAGGACTAGAGAAACAAAACTTTTCTAGGGAATATCAGCAGGAATGTGGAACAAAAGAAGAGGAAAGCACAAACAGAAAAATAAAATATTTGTGGAAGTACCTAATTGCACTACTACAGCAGTGAAGTCCACCAGATCTTATCATCCGCACATAACCCATTGCATTGCCTTTAAAAACAAGAAAAAATAGTTAGTTAGGCAGTATTATTTAAGTATGGTCACACTCATACACTTCAAAACTTACAGGCTTTGAAACATAACGTTGCCATAACCTTTTTGATGAAGAGATTGTTCTGAGACAACAACACTCAGACAAGGGGGAGCGTGGGGCAGGGGAGAAGCTAAACTCGAGCGTCAGGAGCCCATCTGGAGCAGTAAGGCACGAAGAAAACACACGTAGCTGGGCTGTGCTCACTTCTCAGAGAGCACCAGCGTGAAGCTGGGTAAACTCTCCCCATTCAGCACGTGAAGCATCTGCAATTTCGGGTTGATCCTACGTGGTTACAGTGGGAATGTAAATAATATCACTGTAGTGTCATGCGTAGTTCATACGCACAAAGTAACTGCAGATGGATATACAGCGTCTTTTGAAGTATCTGAACTTAGGGATACTATTTCTTCACAGGGAAACATACTCAACCTAGTCTCTTCCATAAAACAAAGAAAAGCATAATCTAAAAAGTAACACCTACACAAGCTGTAGACACATTTTAGATTAAGATATGCAAAGCTCCCGTGTGCACTATTAGACGAGAGTATTGATTTCACATGAGGTTCAAGTGAAGTACCCTCCATTTTACTGCTTTTAACCCAAGCTGAAGTCCCATTTATAATCATGAAGACTCTTCCAAAAAACCCTTTTAACATTATCTTACGTAGGTTTTCATACCGATTTGACTTATGAGTTGTCTGAACTGGTCAAGGTAACTTTGGCCATCTGGAGTCATTCCAAGTTTTCTGATGCCTCGGTTGAATTTATCTGCTCTTTCAAAGGGATACTAGAGAAATTATTTTAGAAAAATGTGTATGAACAACTACTTATCTATCAATATCTATACATATACACATTTCATTTCAATACAGTTCTATTTGTCAGACACCTCTACCTCATATCTACAGTTTCATTTTAAGTATAGGTCTGCCTGTCTACATTTGTTTGCAAGTGTTTCACTAAGTCACCCGTGCAAGGTGTAAAATGAAACAGAAGCATTATTTCTGTCTGAATAAGAATGATTCATTGCAGAAATAAGTATTTGACAATCAAAGAAACCGCTAGTGTATTTTATAATACAATAAAATACAGTATTGTCTTATTCTTTACAAATTATTTTTCCTTCATTGGAAATTAGACCCAAATCTCCAAATCCTGACACAGTAAATGCAACATGTTCATTTTGGATTCTATCTGAATAATCTTACTATTCAAAACAGACAATTGCTGAACATGAGTTGAACCAGAAGTCTGGGACCTACACTAGATCAATTGCATCAAATGATCTTTTGAAGATTTTTGACAGAATGATTTTATCCAATCAACGTAAAAAAAAAAAAAAAAAAACAATGAAACGAAACCATTCTGAAAGCAGGAATAAAAAGAAAATGCCATCACTCTGTCTGGAAATACACATGCAAATTTCAGCCAAGATATTCTCAATCCTTCAAGGTTTACTATACCTTGTGATCATTTTGATCCTTGACTTCTCTGAAGAATCTGATGTCTTTGATAAGCCTGGATTTGATATGCTCATCATACATGAACTGGCTAAAAATATAAAACTTTTTCCTCAAGAATTGGTAAGTGAAGTTGACCTAAAATAAAGTTAAAAGCCAAGTTGAGAAAGTTAATAAAATAACATAGATACCTAGCAAATTCTGTTTAGCAGCTTCCTGAATAACTTGCATTTATGATAACATAATTTGCAAAAATAGGAACTTTGTCATAGTTTGTTTTGAATTTGTTATTCCTGCCCTTGATCTTTTTACTCTCACTAGTAAATAAATAAATAAATAAATAATCTTGTAAAAGGCTTGCTCTCTCTCAGGAAGGGCAGAAGGCACGTGGCATAAATTGGTCATTTCAGTACTTTGACCTGCCCAATACTGTCTGAAATATCCCTTTGAAAGAAAATATTTCAAGTTGAAAAGGGCATATAAGTTCAACTTCCTCAGTCAAATTGTAGAATCTGCAGAACCTCTTGACCCAGCTTTTCACTTCTATAAAAACTTTTTAGAAATATTCTTCCATATGACAAAGCCTATTTTCCTCCTACGCATTAATTTTCATGTCTACCCAAACAACCTCAGTCAGAAGTAAACAAAGTTGCAATGTCTACTTCAGGAAATAATGCAAAAAGCAAGACAATCTTTTCAGTAACTCAAGTCACTGAAGTAAGCAAGACTAACTATTCTGGTATCAAAAAGAACAACAAAAAAATCACTCTCAAAATAACAGTGTGACATGAGGCAGCATGAAAATCTTTTTTTCTAATCATTTCCACTTTCAAAGTAATGACCTGAGAATCAGCCCAAAAGTCACCAAGTTCCTTGCTTTTTGTCTTGACAGGGAACAGAAAATTGGGACAAAGAAAGCAGCAAAGACGTAAAGACATAAGTAATAGATTTGAAAGCATCTAAGAAAACACTAAGGTGAACTCTAACCCTCTATCCAAATATGAGAACAAAGATAAATTCCTGCTGCAATAAATAAGTTGCAGGAAGCAACACTCTTACTTACCATGCAGAAAGAAAAATGCTCTCTGTTGGTTAAGACAACCATCTGCATCATCAACAACATTACAAGGATTCTAGTAAGACTGAGTCTTCAGATAAATTATCACAGATCGGCAGCTTTCATTTCATTAATTAGGAAGCCGATATTTCTTAAGAATAATTATTACAAGACCAACTTAAATTAACATTGCATTTCTTCCCAAGATTTGCTTAGCAGCAAAAATGCCTGCATAACAAGTGTTAACAGGCAGCAGCTTAAGGTATGCTGGTTTATGCATGCAATTTAATGGCAAAATGTTGTAGCACACATTTGATTAATATTATTTTCATCATTATTGAATCCAGAGTTCCAACTCTGATTTTATAGGCATCTTTTTAGATCTCTTCACTAGTTTTTATGTGGCAGCTAGTAGCAGAATAACTCCTAAGAGAATTTCTGATATAGGCTGCGTGATTCTTAAGAACTGTTTTTTTCAGTAATACACAAAAGCAACCATTACTTCGATATTAAAATTGCACAGTCAAACTGTCTGATAATAGAAAAGTTTGAAGGCTCTTTTGCGCTATTCACAGTGGGGAAAAAAAAGAAAAAAGGCAGAATATAATAATATACTCACTGTTGTGTTCATGATGCCTGTTCCATGAGTCCGAATTGAATTGGCAATATGTCGGATATTGATAGTGTTCAAGTGTTTGTTATTACTAGTTCTTTCAATGAATATCTAGGAATAGAAAAAGAAGAAAAGTTATTCATCCAAAATGGATTTCATTATAGATCAGCAGTCTAGGTAGCCCACACCTTAAATCGAAAAGCAGCCACTAACTATTGCTTAGGTAAGGAAAAAAAAAATGAAAAAGAAAAAAAAAAGACTATGCATATGATGAATTCTATCCCGTACGACCCTCCAACCTCTGATGATTTAACATTCCAAAGAAGACGCTTCATCCAAACTCTTGTGTTTGAGCCCATCCTTCATTAATTGCTCTAATTTCTTTTGGCCCCACTGAATTAAACGTTACTAGAGAAAGCATTTCCTTTTCTTTCAGCTGCTCAGTTTCAGAGGAGGCACCTCACACTTAATCTGCAGGTGATTATTCATGTTCTCCATACCATGCATAACTTCAACTCTCTTATAACATATTCTTTTTTTAAGATGAAAAATAATGTATGCATAATATGCCTTTAAATAGCAGCCAGTCATCCTTGCTACCTCCTCCTCTCCTAGTTTCAGTGCAACATTTGTGTTGGGGTGATCCTACAATGTGAAACTATGTTCACAGAATATTCTCAACAGTTATCTATAGTGTCCCCCAAGTGTTCTTTCAGAGCTATAACAGCCACTGTATAACCCATAACTAAGCATATTCAGCTGAGGTCACAGTCTTAAGTGTATCTATTTTGCACTGCTCAAAGCCTTCAAACTAGAGCCAAACCCAGAAGGGACAAAATATACTTTACCTGATTATTCAGATTGTAGAGGTAGCGAGATACAAAAACATGGATATTTCTCATGATTTCCAAAACATCCAGACCCTGAAACAACATTATCTATTGAGAAACTTTATCATAGTTTTTCTCAGTAGCTATTGAGATGCATAACTGCCATTTTTATAACACCTTGAAAACATTCAGGGAATCAGCATTTTCCCTCTTCAACATTAAAAACATTTCCACACAATTTCTGTTTAGTGTTTATAGCTTGTCACTTAAAAGAACAAGAAAAAGTAGCTAAGCTCACATATTTAATTTACACTTCTGCCTTTAACTTTCCCTAAAAGCAAGGGATTGAGTCTATCTGGCAAGTGTTCTCATACAGCTATTTTTTGACATTGTTTTTCTCATTCTGTTCAGAACACTTAAATTTTCTATTTACAATATAGTTTGACAGTTCGTTTGTTCGATAAGCTGTTGAAGGATTTCTTTTGATATCACTAGGCATACAGAAGAGGTTATTTAATCTGAAGACTCTATTTCCAATCAAGTCAAAGGCTTTATCAGGATTTTTCTGGTTTTGTTTTCTTGGTTACCTTAGGTAAAGCCCATGGTGGGATCAGTGTTATGAAACCAATATTGTGGAAAAAAAATTCTTTACAACACAAATCTGATGTCCAAACATTGCCAACAGAAAGCCAAAAGCCAAAATAAGATAAATTACAAGGAACTGTACTCCATTTCAATAAAGACAGAAGTAACCAGAGTTTTGTTTTTTCTCTCTCTTCCAATCTCAAAAAGAACAGCCTCTGGCAACATGAAAAAGGGAATATGTATAAAGGAACAGAATATATCTATAAACTCTTTGAAGAAAAATCACTATAAATACATAAATTGTACTTCTTTTGCACCCACTTATCAAATAACCTGGACATTAACTTGGTGAAATAATAACTTTACTCTATAGGTAACCATGATTAGGAGTTTCTGAGAGGCTCTAGGTCACTCTCCTAATAAGATAAATAAAGGCCTCTGTAATTGCCCAGCCTATAAAACATCACCCTTCTTAGTGATTGCTAGGTAGAACCTGATGAGAAGCAGGCAATGAATTAAATGTGGTGTTAGAAACCAGAGACTTCACAAATGCAATATGAAATTAACTGATATTGATTCTAAATATTTCCAAACAAAGATAAGGGCTCTGTCTCAGAAGCTAACTAGAAATTAGACAGATTTGGGTTTTTTTTGTTTGTTTCTTTGTTTTTTGTTTTCCCAAACAGCTCTCCAAATCTCATTTTAATTGAAAAGTTATCTAGGATGACAATGTAATCTCACAAATCATATTCATATCCTATGAATACTGCACCTGCTCCAGAGTCTGGCTGGGAAGATGTGCTTCAGTCATACTTAAGCCATATCGCTGAGTTGCTAGGTTTCTCATTTCACTATAGGTAGCCCAGTCATGAAGAGCTACAGTTGTTAAGTTGTAGAAGGTCTTGTCCAAATAGTGTGTCACATAAGCTGTAAACACATGAAAAGGTTAACTAAAATAGTCCTACGTATGTAGCAAATGTGGAAAAATAAATAAATAAAAAGATATATCAAAACCAAACTGCAAGAGAGGGAAAATAATGGTATTGAGAAAACATATTACAACTCACCTTTTATGTCAATGAAGCGATTGAAAAAACGTATTGGGTTCAGAAAGAAGAAGTGAGCTAGATCCTTCATACCAACTCTGAAGGGATTTCTGTCATCAAGTTTTAGGTGTGTATGAACGGATAGGCGTAGGTCTTTTTCTATCTCTTTACACAACTTGTCCAGCAGATGCTATTTAGGGAGGTTTGAAAAACAAATAAAAAGACTGTCAACATCCACTTGCAATGTTCTGTTACCAGAACTAACATTTGTGCACTGCATAAAAGCACCGTATAAAAGACTGATTAAAGAGTGAAGACCATTTTACCACAACAGGGATATACAAGACTAAGTGAAATAACACTTATGAACCTAAAGCGTTAATTCTGGGATTCTGCTCTAGCACACAATGGCAAGAAAAAGTTACACAGCTCAGAAAAGGTCATCTTATAGCCATCAACTCCATTCTATACACGGATAAAACACTTCTACATAAGAGTTTAACACAATTCAAATTTAAGTCTTCTCACTTTCATGTTAAGGAGAACCAAGCTTAAGGGTATTTATCTAGAGAAATCCTTCCAAATATGCATCTGGAAAATATTTCACTTATGAAGTACTTTAATGTAGCACAAGAGGTGCATTATGATCTTTTAACTAAGCCCGGACAAGTTTAAGAACCGCTCAAGGCAATAAAAGATGCTTAGCACTCAACAAGCAAAGTCTGTCCAAATCCTTCCTCACACACACAAGAGCAATGAACATTAATGACCTGAATAAGTCTCCTAAAGAGATTTGTCATGGAAACACAGTTTTATGTTTATATTTGACATCAACAAAATACAAATCATATTTTGCAAAGCAAAGCACAGATGGAAATGACACTATGATAACAACGAGGTAGAAGGAAGCTGTTCTCTCCCCAACCCCTTGAGCCTATTTACGGTCAACAGGTTGAGAACACTTTCCTTCCCTGTGCTTGTAAGGTATGCACTCCTTATAAGCCCTAATTCTCATATATGGAGCAGGTTTCAAATAAAACAACAGAAAAGCTTTGCACTATGCCATTTGGCCTCACTTTCAGCAGAATATTAAGTTTTTGAACTAGTCCAAATAAAATTGTTCAGAAGTTGAGTCCTAGGGCTAAGGAAAAGGTGTGAATTCATATTTTCACTGTCGGCTATCCTATTTATGCAACAGCTCTCTAAAGAGGATGTTTACATAGTCTCCACTAGAAAAAGCCATACATATATAAAACCAACAAAAGAATGTTTCTTCTGCAGTCATATAAACAGAAATACACCATATAGAATTCTTACCAGCCTATTTCGTATAGTTCAGAGCACAGTACTTTCATGCCCCTAACCAACATGGATATCATTAACTTTTATAGACTATATCAAGTTCAATACCACAGATGTGGGCCTAAATGATATTTTAAACATACTGTTGTCTTTAATTCCCATTCACAATAAATTACCTCATTGAGGACTTCCATGATTTCTTTGTCATAGCATTCCAGAAGAACCTCATACGATTCCAAGTGTCTCGCATGCATCATGGCAGGTACACAGTCCCGTAGTGCACTAAACATATACTGAAAAACAATCATTATGCTTAACCAGCAGACCAGCAAGCAACTCATCAACAGCAACTCAAAAGACATTCAAACCTAACTTAAATCAAAACCTCTCGCCTTCCATCTTTATTAAAAACAAGCCTCATAATTCCAACTAAAGTTCCCTCTTCTTCAATCTGAGGTTTTCAATTGCCATTGGTTAATAAAAAGGTCGTAACTGCTGACAATTCCACCTTAGACAACTTCCACTGGCAGTATTTATTGCTTCAAAAGGTGCAGGGAGAAAGGGGGAAGACCAGGACAACTACCTCACACAGCATTCCTGAACATGGCAGGAAATGCTTAGGTGCATCTGAACCAGGCTGCGAGACAAAAGGCTTATGTGAAAGTTCATCAATAGGTGCCCTTTTCCCATTAGAACAAGCAAGTAAGAAACAAGAAGTGAGAAACACAGAGTTAACTCAAGAGTTTTAGAGAAATCTAAAATACAGATTTTTGTTAGACTTGCCCAAATTTGTGCCTAATTTGTAGCTATTCTTGCCTGGGCACGTTCTTTTTGACGGAAGATTTTTCTCGAAGAGTTTCAGTCTAAGCTCTGTCCTCCTTCTGCCATCCCTCCCATTACAGTGTCTTGTTAAGCTAAGTTACTCACACTGTTACTTACATGCAGTCTAGCAGAATCAACAGCATTTTCATACACGTCATCTAAGTAGATCGGAAAGACTGCTCGATGCCAGTATAAGAAACAGCAGTCACATTGTGCTCGAACTCTAGAATACAAGATCACTACTTACACACAGAAGTCATTCTTCTAGCATAACAATATGTATTTTAGTGGGTTTAAACTAAAGCCAACCGCTTTTCAAGTTTAAGTTTTACACTGTTATCCTAATATTCCAGATGTATTGTCCTTCAAAAGAAAGTTTAGATTCTACTGGCCTATAAACAAACAGTACACCTGCTTTAGAAAGTGTTTACTCAGCCTCTGAAAGATTTGAACCTTACACTACAGCAATATCCTAAGTAATTCTCGTGATCTCAGCAATCATATTGACCTAACCTAACTTCAGGAGCATAGAAGTCAAGCACATATTCTAGCTTTCTGTCATTAAGAGAGAAATGGGAAGCAATCTCCTTATCACAGCTCATGTGCAGCAGTTGGTCCATGCTGGGATACCTGATGTGCTTATGGTCTCCATGGAATATGCAGGCATCCCAGGCATTCACCTGGCTTTTCAGATGGCTAACGTTACACTAATTGTGTGCAACTTAAAACTACAGCATTAGTAAAATTTGGTGTCACATATGGACCGACAGCCTCCTCATCCAAACTGACCAGTATCACCTCATAACTAATCTTAACAGAAGCAGCACAATGCTACAAGTAGCTGTAGCAAATTTCAAGTTTTAAGAAGTCATCGTTTAACTTTGCCTCATGGCCAAAGTAACAGTAGCTTTGTAAGCTATCAGCTTCTATGCATAAGTGCATTCACAGTAACATTTATGAGTAAGTGTCATGACACCTCACAGGTGATTATCAAGGTTCAGTACAAGGGAAGACCGTAGTTTAGCAGTGAGCCTAGTTATCTACGCGTCCCAGGAAGTGACAGAATCTAAAAACACTATGAAGAGTGCATTACTTAAATGCTAGCAGTTAAGAGTAGAATGTGACTTGCATTTCCTGACTAAAGATTAGTGACTAGAGGCTTAGTTGTAGAATTCTATCTTTTTCTGTCCATCCCTGGTCTACAATATGTGCAAATATCACCACCAGCATGCAGCTGCCAGATTTTTTAATTGGCATCCTGAAATCCAGCTCCCTAAGTCACACTACACTGCCTCCTACAGGTCACATGCTACTACTTACCGCTCTACAAGCTCGCTGATCAAGTCTAGCTTTTTCAAAACTAACTGAAGGGGAAGGAGCTCTTCATCTTTAAAGGTTTTCTGTGTAAAAGAGACAAAAGAGCAAGATAGTCAATAAGATGTTGCATGTAAGCAAGTGAAGGTTTGAAGCAATCCCGACAGCACTTACCATCTGCGTGCCCACACTCAACGCAAGAGAAACTATGAGTCGCCTCTGTTTTGTACTTGGTCCGTTGAGGGTGTTCTCCGCCAACACCAAAGCAGAGAGAACATCCAGGCGTTGCTCGCTGTACTTCTTATCAGAAATGACTCTTTTCTTGATGATAGAAAGACACAGAAATTAGGAGAAAAGTTATCTAAGCCAAGACCAAAAAGCTTTTTCTCAAGATTTTTGGACTTGTCACAACACAGTATTTCTGCAAACAAGGTAGGTTTTGTGAATGGAGCTAACTGAATCTAGATTCACATCTTCTGCCAATTCAGTGGTATATTTTTATATAAATGTGGAATATCTGCAATTCAGCAAAATACATCGGGTCATAGCATATAAAAACTGTGTAAATTAAATGTGATTCCATGATAATTTCTATTGGTTCTAACTCTATGGTACCTGCAACTTAAAAATGATGTAGTAAGAATGACTACTTCCAAATTCTTATGAATTGTAGTTTAAAGGATATATTAAATGCAAAAACATTTACATGAACAAACAAGAGGAACTGGATCCTTTGTCTAAGAAGTTCCCCTGAAAAAGGTGTTTGCAAATAGCACCATAGTTCAGAAGAGGCACAGTATCACAGACGAGTTAACAGAAAGAAATCCTCTAAAATTGCTAAAATTTTAAGCAAGCATGCTCAGCATGAAAACCCTACTCGTAAATGATAAAGCTCTATTGGATATATGCTCTGGAGCTTACACCATTTAGAAATGTGATTAGCAAAGGACAAAGCACAGCAAATAATATCAGTAAGATTAGCACTAATGAACTCTATTTACCAGCCTTGCCTTTTAGCCATTTTCAAACGTCAAGACTAGTTTCAAAATATCCTACTTCATTTTTCTCCCCCTGATATCCACTCAGTACACAAGTCTCATCATATTTCTATCCATTTAAAAGCACTACTTATAAGGTTGATTATTAGAATTTGGGCTACCTACCTTGGCTATAGAAATGGAGTGAAGAGCCTGGTACTGCAGATGCTGGGTGATGTGTGTCACCGAGTCTGCCACAACCATACTTCTTCGGTAAAACATGTGTTCTATTGCCTAAAGTGAAAGCCATAAGCACAATAAGTCATGCAGTTCCTGAAACCACTGCCTTTACAGTTTCTTTTTATGCTGCTGACTCACCCATGCTGCAAATATAGAGTTTATCTTCAACAGTAATGTACTATTATTGCAACTACAATTAACACTCAACACCTGAAAAAAGTCTAATTATTGAGCAGCTTGAAAGAGTAAATTACTTTTTTTGTTTGTTTTAATTGATAACCCAGCTCTGTTCTACATAAACTTTGGAAGCCATCTGCAAAAGGATGCTGGATGAAGCTGGTTAGAAAATCAGTTCTGGTCTCCCAAACGTTATTTTTCTCCAACCAAATCCAGTCTTGAAGTAGAAGCCATGTGAAAATACTTCCCGACTCGCTTTTTATAACATATGTTATTTGACTAAAGTTATCTGTAAATGCTTAAATGAAACAAACAGTCTGACCCAGTAACCTACCTTGAGAAGTTCCACAAGTCTGCACAGAGCTTTCACCGACGTTTTGGTCATAGGTTTTTGCATTGACATGTACAGATTCATTGTGGTCTTAATGATAGTGCTAAGACTATATGCATAAAGAAAACCCTAAAAGTCGAAAGGAGAGGGTAGGGAAGAGAATAAATGAATACTTTCACAGTATGTCAATCAAATAAATCCTCTGTTTTCTTTCGTACAGGACAGACAACTAACTTTTCCCTCTCCACACTAGAGCCTCCCAGTACATTTCCTCCTAATACGCAAGCTTGAGTTTTCCTATAAGCTGAACAGGATCTTCCATTAGACAGATTATGAGCTTGCCTAAGATTCACTAAACCACTTCAGTCATTAACTTAAAGCTCAGTAACCTTTCCTAGAGTTATAAAAATTCATCATAAGTCAATGAGTTAATCACACTACCTCAAAGGACTAATCATTTTAGACCTACTGTAAATCAAGAAAAAAAAATACAGCCTACCACAAATATAGGTTAAAATTTACAGATTCTCAGAAATCTGTAAACTGACCCTATTTAGAGTCTTCTACACTTTCTAAATAGAACTGTTCATTCCACAATAAAGGAAAAGGAACAGTGTCTACAGTGATGTTTTTCAAGGTTTCTTAAGCTTTTAAAATAAATTATTGACTACATATCATCCAAGTTGTTTCAAAGGAGACAACAGTTAAAATACAGTTAAAAACAATTTAAAAAAGGAGAAAAAAAACACAGCAAAAGAACTTTACACAAGTCCATTGCAAATAATAAAAGAGAAAAAAAAGAAGACCAAAAAAAAGCAGATCCTAGTATGCATATTTTCTTAGATACTAAGATCCCAGATTATATTTTTATTACACAACTATTTTAATCAAATCTCTGTCAAGGAGACATATCAAAACTAGGCAAAAAAATCAGAAATAGGATGCACCTCACAGTAAGACTACATACAGTTAATAAGCCAAAAGAAAACCAGCTGCCTCAGAATGAAGTTAGATTCTTGCAAAGCACAACAACACAACACAAACATCTTTACTGGAAGCATAAATCCTGTTAAGTATGATTGAATTAAGAACTGGCTCAAAATAAAAAAATCACACAAAGTCAAAAGAAGAAACTGGAATTTTAGCGGTTGAAAATTCAGTCCCATTTACATTCTCCACATGCTTTATAGGAGCACCTTTTACAGAATTAGAGCAGTATCTACAGGGCATTGAAAATATAAAGTTCCCACATTGTAAAATAACATACAGATGATCACACAACTTCCATGACCCATTTTAATGTTTAACTTGCACAAAACACATGAACTTTTGTACTTGAGTTAGCATCAAACTAAAAGATTGCACACCTGAATGAAGACATTGCAGCGGTGAGAGAGATCTTCAGCAAACTTATCCATTCGTTGCTCCTTTGACAATATAGATTCCATTTTAGTCATCCAGGAGCTCACAAAGACATAATATGACTGCATATCTCTGTAGAGGGAACAAAGCAGGGAGCTCACTTCAAATAAGATGATGATTTTCTCTTCTCTTTCCAAAGTTTAAATGCTTCCAAAGAAACGTGCATACACATATTATGTTTTATATAAAATTTATTTTTTTTTATGCGAAAGTGTTCAGTTTCCAAAGTAAAAGCTCACTCTATTTCCCAAAGTATCAAAGTATCCATAATGAGTATATACTCATTTAAATTTTGTTTCTCTACCGGTAAGGATTAATCTGTCAATTATATCTGTACATGCAATGGATGTACATACAATTTGGATTGTATGTACATTGTATGTACATACAATCCAAAAGACAAAACTATAATTTGTTTATCTTATTCTTTCAAGAGAACAAAAGGCCTTCTTGGCAATACACAAACACTTTAAAATTAGAACAATAAATAAAGCTGCTAGAAAGTACTTTTAAACATTAGATAAAGATGACAGATATCAATTACTATTTTTTCCCACTGAAGTTTGAATTGGTTCATATCCTATGTCCACAGGAAGATGCAGATCAGTAAAGAAAACAGGACAGGTACTGAAAATAACCAGCAAGAGGATCATATCAGCAGTTATTACTACCACTTTTTTGCAACTCAGTTCTGCCAGCTTGCAAGTAAGTTGGAAGACAGCTGAGGAGAACCTGTGAAATTTAACCATTTACTTTTCTTCTATGGGCCATTTTCCACCTCTTTGTTTTGGTTTGCAAGACAAATAGAAACCTTAACCTTTGTTATCTCCCCATAAAGAGTGTCATCATAGTCATAAGGCTGACAACTCAAAAAAAAAAGTAAAATCCAACTTGCACAGGTTTTGGAAAGAATTTTGGAAGAAATTAGGGAAAGAAATTATATGCAGAGCACCAGTGAAGGTAAACCCCCTCTGCAAGCTAGTCAACCTACTAAAGATTTACTCTCCACAAGCAGGCTGAAACCAGGGAGCTCTATAGGAAAAATACAGCAGCTGAGGTTAATAGACACTTGTTAAAATAGTAAATTAGAAGTGCTGAAATAGAAACAACTGGAACCCTAAAACATTTAGAACTCCTAGGAACTTTGTGATTTCGGTAAAAAAAAAAAGACAGGATTTTCTGAAAACATAACATGAAAAGCCCTTGTTTGAGAGTGGCACATTTTCAACAGTACTATGACACACATTATGCAGTGAATAGAACTACACAACATGTTGGTGCAATGAACAAATATAACCACTGGGTTATAAACTATTCACTGAAAAGCACAATGAAACAATATTTAGCAAACATACTTGGTGAGTGACTGCGCCTTTTGCTGTAGAAAATTCTCCCTTTGCATTTTAACTGCATGAATATTTTTCTTGTCCAGAAGTTTTGCAGCAGCTGGTATCTTCTGAACCAGAAAGTTATCAGCAAACCATATAATGTTAGCAGTTAATGTGATGGCCGGTACCTGGAATGAAAAAAGGGGGGAAAAAAAGAAGAAGAAAAAAAAAAGCACTCTGAAGTAGCTGCAAGTCTAAGCAATTACAACAAATAACATGCCACCATGTACAGAATCAGACTATTTATTTATTTAACAAATATGTTTTTACACTCATTTTTTGAATTGCATTGGGCACTTTATTTATGCATCATCAGTTTATATAGCAAAGGTCAAATCCACAAATAATTAGTTCAGTCCCACAATACTCAAATCTATAAACTTTTGGTTTTATTCTCACTACCACATTGGTCTTGAAAAGAAAGATTATAGTGGAAATTTCAAGTCATTTTAACTTGCTGACGCCTAAATCAAAAATGAAGAGAGGGGAGGGATTGTAATGAAGAAGAAAACTATTAAGTCTGCTCCCTGAAACTTTTCAGTAACTTGTGTTTTCTTGCTCCAAGTCTTAGCTACACTACATTTTAGGAGAATAAAATTATCTATGTGATTATTGATGTTGGGACTTTTTTTTCCCCTCTTAATTACTGACAGCAGACTAAAGCATTCACCTTCTTGCAGACATCTAACAGCGACTTGTAAAATTTCTTGTCTATGGTCCGAAAAATCTGAAAATGCAACACAAAGAGGCCGCAGATTCCTACATATTTATCCCTCTGGTCTATTTCTGAAGGTTCACCTGCAGGAACACAAGCGCAAAAAAACAGCAATTTGGAATTGTAATCCCAGAAAACTGATATAAAAACTTTTAGAAAGAATGAGCTTTGCTCGAGAAGCATGAGCAGGTATTACCAAGTTTAGGTTCGACGGTTGCAAAAATTGTGCGCACAGTATGAGCAAATTCTTCAGCAAATGTGCTGTTCTTTGACACGGACACACCACCATTTATGGAATCAAACTGTTGTTCTATACATCCCTGAGCAAAAAGAAGAGAAGACGCCTTTAAAATGTTAATGCCATGTATGCTAGACCTCAAAGAATACTGATTTGGGTCTATATCGTACATCACAAATCTGAACGTATACTCTCAAGTTAAACATAACTAAAAAGCAAGCCTTTGTGAAATTTCATATATATAGTCTGACATACTATGCTAGATAAAAACCTCTCCTATCTCTAGCATACAAATAACCATTTTATCTATTTATTTAACATTTCTGTTAGAGGATATTTTTAAAGAAAACATAAAATGCCTTAACTAGGTGGAACATTATTTTTCCACATTATAATGCATTACTAACTATCCATTAAGTAAGCAAGATTAAATCCAAGTAACTTGTCAGAAAGTCGTAACACGGAAACCTGACAGTCTTTTTTCTTTTTCAGTCTTCCAAAAATACATATGTATGCATGTTCCTCCTTATGTTCCCGATTTGATTTTTATTTCCTATAATCCCATTAAGTATTTTGGTAAAATATTCAGAAAATATTTCAAATACTTTTGTTTTCATTAGGAAGGGGGGGAAAAGTTCCTTGAAAGAATGCCAGACAAATCTTACTAGTATCTCAAATGTTGCATGAAGTCTTTGCATTAATGTAATACTGCAGAAAGTTAAGATGGTAGTTGTTTCTGGTAATCTTTGAAATGAAAGGCAAAATGGTATTTAATGATTTATGTACTATTTCTCTTCTGGAGACCATTTCAGAAGAAAACCTTATTCTCCTACCCACGCCAGATGTAACAGAAAGGCTCAAATAACAACCCTGTTCAAATGTCTCTGCTGTGACCAGATTCAGCAGTGCTGTCCACTATGCCCAACGTGACCAATTTCAGTCTCAGGTACAGACACTTTTCTAGAAAAATGGTTTCTTTTATGAACACACACTTAAACATCGCTCTATCCTGAAGTTAAAATACTGACAGAAGGCCAAAACTTTTTAAGCAGCATTCTAGAAATGGTCTTATCTAGTACAATTGTTTCCCCTGGCATTTTGGGAAATAGCTTTTTCTTTACCTGAAATATCATTCCATCCAGTAACTGGCATTCCAGTTTTAACAGCAACTTTTCAAATGGTTTCAGTTTATCTTCTTGAACCCCAAACTTAGAAGGGTTGTGATGAACAGATTTCAGCAGTCTGTGAGGGGGGAGGAGGAGTGACCACACAAACAAAACGATTAGAATATGCTAAAAGTCCTTTATCCTGCATTGTTTTGATGAATCTTCCATTCTGAGAAACATATAATTTACTGCCTTCATCTGTGCCCAGGAGCAGCTCCAACATTAACCTTTTGCCAACCCCAAAACCATACTAGAATGCGGTTAACTCCTATCTACCAACATTTTCAATGAAACGGTCATTTCCCATTAATTTAACTACTACATAATTGTTGATTCTTCAAACGGGGTTCTCAGGGAGAGAGAGGAGCATATTTTCATCTCTTATGATGTGGGATTATTTTTCACACCTTCAGAGACACACCTCTTGTACATGGTCCAGTGATCTTTGAGAGTGGCATGATTGTCAATTATTTCATCCAGGGTGATTAACACTGTCAACAATTCCCCCAAGTGCTCGTACATTGTCTGTTAAAAAACAAACCGCAGTTATTAAGTAATTTATTTCAATGGAGCATGACATAATATTTCAGTTTGCTTCAATGTTACACCAGCCAATAAGAGTTAAATCAGAGATTTCTTAGTTTGGTAACTTAAAAACCAAATAATTTGTGAAGTGACACATGGAACAGAAGCTTGCACGCAGGCCCTACTTTAAATTTATTAATCTAACTTGGCAGTGAAAGTGTAAGTATCTACATGCACAAGAACATACTGCATACAGTATTGGCACATGCCAATTCTTAAACTAGGAAAGCTGGAGTCTGACACACATGCAAGTACCAACCCTTTCCACATAAAGGACAAAAAAAAAGATTAACATTTGAACAAGATTCCAGATTGAAAGCTGTACTTGAAATTCACTTTCTTGCCACTTTTTCCTCAATATAAGTGATTAATCATAGAATCATAGAATGCCTAAGGTTGGAAGGGACCTCTAGAGGTCATCTAGTCCAACCCCCCTGCACACGC
>JAUBNY010000429.1:3687614-3710089 GCA_032275445.1 Crypturellus soui | reverse complement strand
TTTTATTTATTATAAGTTATTTCAACAGTTTGAAGAGCTGTGGGCCTTTTGAGTGCTACAATCATTTGCAGAAAAAAGTACGTCTAATTTTATCACATTTTATCCTAAAACAACTTCATTTCATTTTGAAAAAGCACTATGTCTTTGACACACATTTTCTCTATGTAAACCATTTGTAAAATTATTCTCTTTCCTGGCTGTAATGTCCAAATTTTGTTACTTAGCCAGCTTACTGATAGGCTTTTCCAGAGGCCTGGCTCTGCACTTACTGGCTTGGGAGCCCCAAGAGAAGAGAGGAGCCCAGGCGAGAGGCAGCGCTCAGCACTGCCAGGCTGGGAGCCAAGCAGGATGTGTCAGTGCAGCCGCAGGTCTTTCAATCCAGACATGCACTAACTAAAGCCTCCTCCCTATCTGCATTGGTTTCATCATGCTCAGTGTTAAAGCTAAGCGGCTCTTAGGAAGTTTGCAGTTTTACGTGTCCTAGGTTGGAAATATACAGAGGTAATGTTGTAACACGTTTTCCATGTGTTGGTACTTACATATTATTACTTTCTAGAATGTTAAAGCTCCAAAATGGTATCACTTCATCCTTAGGATTTTAGAGCATATTTACATGCACCTGCCTCTCTGTTTATTTTTAGGTGGTTACTTTCTATGGATCATCATTAGTCGATGCTTCAGTCCCAGCTGGACAAGAGCTGGCAATAAAAGGTGCTTCAAGACCCGGACTTGTAACGAAGAGTGGCCTGGTCATTTTTGGTAATGACGGGAAGATGGTAAGTGCTCATTCTGGCAAGCATGAGCACAGATGAAATAACATTAGCAAAAAGTGCCAGAAGTGTGGAATTGTCAGACTAGATAAATCCATCTGCTAAAGACAGTTTAATTAGCTTGGAGTTTATTAATCTTCTGCCATTCTATAAAAAGGCGTTTGTGTCTTGCTCCTTGCTCAAATCTTAACAATTTTGCTTATGCATTAAAATGTACAATACAAGAGAAGAGAATCTGAAAGAAAAAAGTAATCTGTTTTAATTACCTGCATCATAGCAGCATTCCTGCAAGCTGTTTATTTTACTATTCCAATGATTATGTTAATGTTGAAAAATTCACTGTAGAAGGATACAAACATGTGAAGATGTATGGCTTCTCAAAGTGTTTAAAAATCATATCCCCTCATTTTTTAGGTACTAGTGAGAAATCTACAGTTTGAGGATGGAAAAATGATCCCTGCATCTAAATACTTCTCTGCTGATGAAACAGCTGCCCTGGAACTTACAGAAGAGGAGAAAAAGATGGCAGAAGATATTAGGGTAATTCTATAATCTGCTTTTGTTGGATATTACTTCAGAGAAAAGCACAACATACTTCTCAATATAGACAAAGTGTATCTTTTCATTAACCACAAAGTTTGTTGTTTTTGTTGTTGTTTTGTGAGATGTACTCAGAAAGCATAAGGTTGCATCTAGAATAGGGTTAATTACTGGATTTCATTGAAATGGATTTGGGAATTCATGCTAAAACACACAGCCATATGAAGTTTTCTTTCAGAGGCAGGTGATTCAGAGAAGTTGATTGCAGGGTTGAGTGATGGCAAATGACAGGGTTTTGCGCCTGTTCCCGTCTGCGCCGACTCTGCTGCTGCAGTCACGCACAGTGGGCTGGCTGGCAGCGGGATGTGCCGACGGAGCAGCTGGAGCAGAAGTTGCAGAGCTGCAGAGGCACCTTGTTGCCCTCTCCAGCAGTTGCTCCTCCTGCAGTGAGTGGCAGCTCCGCAGCTGAAAGGCACCCTTGTCATCTGCTTCGTTGTGGGCCAGAGCAGCTGAAGCACAGGCATCTTCTGCCAGCTCTGCTGCACATCAGTAACTTTTGACACGGGTCACGCAGCTCTAGGCACTAGTGCTTTAAAATACTGTTTCGAACTTCCCATGAACCTGCCTGCCGGCAACCTAAGTGCTTCCTGGAGCAATTGGCTGACTGATAAAATAGCAAAAAGAAATATTAACTCTTCTCTTTATGACACTAGCGGCTAACTCTTGAGACTGATCTACTATTAATTTAAATATTACCAGTTATTTTAGCATTCATGTTAGCAGAAATATCCCTCTAACTCATGCAGGTGTCCAGGTGCACTCTGTCCAGGTGCCAAAAATTCCATCAGTGGATTCACAAAGTTTGTCAGACCTCTGTTGAGAGCATATTCCATAGTGCAATGTAACACTATTATTTGGAAGGTGAGGACTTTAATAAAAATGAGCATAAAAAATTGTTAGTCTTGTAACATTGTTTGCTTGCATGATTAGGTGATACTATCATGGACAAAAAAGTAATCTGTAGATTTTATTGGCTATCATCAAGTTCCAGGCCTACTTAAAATGGCTTTCTAATATATCTGTTGAAGCAGTACACTTTGAAGGCATATGTATGTTAGAAAATAATTTTCCAGTAAATAATTCCTGCAGCTAACATAACTGCCCAAATATTTTTATATCCTATTAGGCTATTTGGAAGGGAATTTTGAGCAATGTTCCTGTAATTGAGGATTCTACCGACTTCTTCAAATCTGGAGCATCCTCTATGCATGTTGTCAGGTAAACAAACATTCAAAATAATATTTTGAAGCAAAAGCTAATGGAAACAAAGTTGTCATAGTGCTTGAATCGGGGTCGATAAAGTAGCGAGCAAAAAATGATTTCTCAAATTTGTTTCCCACTGCTCTGTCTATTCCCTTTCCTACTTTTGGAAACATGATAAGGTTCTGTGGCCCAAATTAGGAGACACTGAGGCCTTTTCTACTCAAGCAAAAATCCCCTTGACTTCAGAAGCATCAGCTACATGGGGAAGCGTGATGGTGCCCAAAGACACCAGCGTGTAGTGCCAGGTATCTCAGAAGCAGTGGCTCATGGAGAAGCTGAGCAAAGGAATCCCCATAGGGAAAGTCATTCAGAGCCTTTCACAGGGGAGTTGAGCTCCATGCTTACAAGTAAGTATATTGAGTTCCTGCTATGTTGCATCACCTTAGTTCACTTCTTTATGTAACTCAGACATGCAAGGCTTTAAGACAAAGGTTTCAGTTTTATTGTAGCAAAATTATTATTGCCCATCTTAATTGCCAATGTCAGAGAGCTCAAAACTTCCTGGATGCATTGGTGAGAGTAGTTTCATCAAATAAAGGATGTTAATTATCATTTATTTCCAAAACTTTACCTAGGAGTATTCCTGACTTTGCATTTTCTTTTCTGTAACAGCACCAATTAACCCAACAGGTGTGGGCAAGCTGCTTGGAACTATTCGCTTTTGACTCCTTTCTACCTTCTAATGATTTGGTTATCTGAATATTTCTCAGTTGTTCCATTCATTCTGTCTTCGAAATCTTTAGAATGCTGGAAGAGATCAAACAGAAACATAGCGGACTTCAGCTGCAGAATGAAGATGTTTATATGGCCACTAAGTTTGCAGACTTTATTCAAATGGCTGTCAGAAAATTCAGGGGAGAAGACAAAGAAGAAGAGCTAGTCATAGATTACGTATGTCATCACTGATTACTTTTTCTTTGTTACTTGTTGTCTCTTGATTGTTTGGAAGATAGGGAATACATTTTGTTTGGTTGCTTGATGCAGTAGGAAAATCAAAGCATATGAGCTCCTCTTTGTGACTTTTTTCTGCAAGTTTTATATATTTATGTTTCAGAATGGGAAAATATGTTTAATGTGACTCATGATGTTCCTGAAACTGGGAAAACAAGGATGTGCGTAGAGTAGCCTCACAGAGGTATCCTCTCAAATACCCAGGTGCAGTATCCTGCTAAAATATTTCAGTCAGAATAGTTGCAGACCTGATCTCCTGAGGCAAAAAGTGCTGGACCTTTCTCATAAGAGTTTGTTACAAAACTTTGTGTGAAAGATTTAGTGAGTGTTCCTGAAGACATTAAGCAATTCAGGATTGCTTGACCTTGGGGAATTTGTTTGAATTGGACTTTTGTCTGAAGTCATGCATTTCTTTAGGACAAATTTGATCTAAGTTTTGGAGCTGATTTGAAGATAGAGACCCAATGATAAGAAATACAGAAGTCTTCTTAACTATCTCAAAGTATGGGTATTGGTGTTCAGGAAGAATATGTCTTCTATTTCATTTTATCCTCTAACTGTTTTTAATAGCCATATATACATCCTAAAATGCAGCTGAGTGTTAGTTATGAGTATCAAGAGCTATGTTCTATTGTTGGACTGTATTAAAATGATATATTTTGAATACTATTTTTGTGAGTGTGTGCTTCACTTTCAGGTTTCAAAAAATGTGAACAATATGACGGTGAGGATGCCATACCAGTGTTTTATAAATGGACAGTTTATAAATGCTGATGATGGAAAAACGTATGACACCATTAATCCAACAGATGGATCAGTGAGTAATTTCTAAGTATGATCAGTAACAGTTTATTTCAGTTTCATTTGAAATATCTAGGATAGTAACTGAATATTGCTAGGTTCAAAACCGTATAGTACAAGAACTCCATATTTTTTTATAAACTTAAACCTTGATTTATGTATGTCCAGGTGACAATATCATATATTCGAACTTTCTGCTTTTGTCATATCACTTTGATTTATATATGATAAGAGAGTGAAATCCAGTGGGATGATGCTCCTTGGTGCTGAAAAAAAATGGAAAATATCTAGGAATCAGAGTCCCTGCACTGTCCACCAAACTCAGACACCATTAGTTGCGACTGAACTTTTTAGAACCTCGTTCATCCATCATCAATGATGAGGCTTGAGAATATCCAGTATTTTCTTATAGCCAGTCAAAAAGTTTAGGAGGAAGGGGTAACATCATGCATCCTGGTCCTTCAAGCTGAGCTAACATATTGCTACCTTGTCACAGGTGATAGCTAGTGTATCCTCTGCTTCCGTGGTTGATGTTGACAAAGCCGTGGCAGCAGCGAAAGAGGCATTTGAAAATGGTGAATGGGGAAGAATGAATGCACGGGAACGAGGGCGACTCATGTACAGGTATGTAAAGGGTGGCATTTTGTTTGTTTAGTTTCCTTAAAACTAATTATTTGATTCCTCTGAAGAATTGCAACAGACTTAATGATGGATATTCCTGATCCCAGTTTCAGAGTTACTAGATTAGCTGTATTTTCATCTCCTAACACATTGGAGTGCTATGGCTTCATTTTGCTTTTGACTGAAACCTTGGCAGCTTCTTTGAGAAATTCTGACCTTCCAGTTGAAAGCATGTTAACATGAAGATTTTTTTTTTTGTGAATAGAAAAAAAAAGAACTGGAGGAAAAAGGTGTTAAAATACTCAATGGCTTCATTTAATCTGTATGATTTCCTCCTGAATTGTAGGGATTAAGAATTCTCTTGTAAAGTCCAAATCTTTCTGTAGAGAAAAGACTTAAGTTTTCAATGCAGAGTCTAAACTAAGGAGGCTAAGTAGGCAGATCTGACCTTGCAAACCCTGTCTGTCTGCACTGCATACAGTAAACTTATAACCAAATTGCCACTGATTTTGAAATAGACTGGATTTTCTATGGGGTGTATCCCAACATCCTTCTCACCTGATTAAGGAGCCACCCTGGGAACTGTTCTGTGGTCCGGTGTGGAATAATTGTCTTCTGCAGAAAAAGTCTAAGCTGAATCCCTGAAACCAGGGGACTCAACACTGCATTTCTGGGGGAATGTTTTTTTAATACGGTTCTTTGCCCTTCCAAATCTCATTTTAGGTTTCCAGTGGTTAGATGTCATGTGTCTTTGATATGTATTTGTTATGTTTTGATTAAAGACTTGCAGATCTGATGGAAGAACATCAAGAAGAGTTAGCAACCATAGAATCTATCGACTCAGGAGCTGTCTACACATTAGCTTTGAAGACCCATATAGGAATGTCTGTGCAAACATTCAGATACTTTGCTGGATGGTGTGACAAAATTCAGGCAAGTGAATATGTAAAGGAAGAAATGAATGACAGTGCTTCTGTGCACATTCTTTGCTGACACTGCCCCAAAAAGCAGTATTAGCAAAGGTAATCAAGAAATTAAAAAATAAAGAAAAAAAAAGGCTAACTAACATTACAGAAGAAGCATAGTCTGCTTCCAGGTGGAGAATATGGATTTAGAGTCTGACTCTAAATACCTTAAGATACTTATATATACAAGATACTTATATAGATATAGATATAGATACATAAGATACTTGTATATCTAATAATATCTATCTAATTGGTTGAGGTATCCTAGTGTAGTATCTTTAGTCAGCTTTTGATTATTCATGGATCAGAATGGCCTTGTGGTGGCTCAGCTGTGTTGCAGGTGCAGAGACACCTGAGCTCAATTACATCCTGACCTGATGAGTTCACTTGGTGCCATAGCACAGGGCTCAGGTTCAGTAACACTTCCTGAAACATCTTTAAGATCCACAATCAGGACTATCATTCAGCTTTCTGTTCTTCATTATATCCTCACTTTATGTTCTTCCATACTATTGTTATCTGTGCTTTTATTTTACCCAACTGATAATCAAGAGTTGACTACAGTAACAGTAGCAGGAAATTACACCGTAGCAGCATACCTGCACAACTGCTCTGCACAACATTCTTATATGGCAATGGTGTTTTTAACAAAGAAATGATTAAATGGTGCATTTGAGATTTGTATAAAGATCTCACCTCTTTCTTTTAGGGTGCTACAATTCCAATTAACCAAGCCCGCCCAAACCATAACCTAACATTCACTAAGAAAGAACCAATAGGGTAAGCATTTTCCTTTTCCTTTTCCTTTTCCTATACCTAGTCACAGCCTTGACCAATAGAAAAGCTACTCAAAAGGTGCTATCAAAAATATATTTTTTCTTATTTTTCCCATTTTCAGTGTGTGTGCAATTGTTATCCCCTGGAATTACCCACTGATGATGCTTGCATGGAAGAGCGCAGCATGTTTGGCTGCAGGCAACACGTTGGTTCTCAAACCAGCTCAGGTAAAAACACCAAGGAACAGCTCCGGACCTTCAGTATTCAGGCAAAGCATTTTAGGCACTCTAGTTGATCTCATCCCTAGGCTGAACTGTCATATGTTGTAAGGGCTCATGTAAAATAATACAAATTGTCATGATCATACAAGGTACCAATTGTCTTCACTTCTTCTCTGATGGTACTCTCATTTTCAAAAGTTATTTTCTGTCCTCTCATAGAGTTCTCTTTCTTCCTTGATGTTTGTGTTGCATGGTGCTATTGCTAGGGAGATGAACATAATTCAAAATACTATTATTGCATATAAGCAGAATCTGCTTTTTGCAAGCCATCATTTTTATTTTGTCAGTATTGTGCAGAAGAAGAAAATGGATATTATATCAAAATTAAGAAGTACAGAATGTAGAAGATGTCATCAGACATTTATCTAAAACAGAAGATCTAATATAAATGTTTTCACTTAGGTCACACCGCTGACGTCCTTAAAGTTTGCAGAACTCTCAGCTAAAGCTGGATTTCCTAAGGGTGTTATAAATATTCTGCCTGGTGCAGGTAAAAAAAAAAAAATGCAACTAATCATTTTTCTGGAACTAGCATTTTAACACTGCAGATCAGCATATATAAGTATATGCTGCATGGCCTTATCTTCATTCCCAGTGGGCTGGCATGTATGTTATACAGCAGTTTCACACCTTGCCGTAACAGACCTGGAAATTCTGTAGATCACGTGGCTGTAGCTAGTGGTAACATCCCTTGGCTTACCCCCTGTCCAAGTTCACGCAGATAGCATTAACACCCTGACACAGAATTCTGCCAGAATTCTGAATATGTTCTTCAATAATTTATTTATGGAAAAACACATTGCCCTTGATTTTAAGACTTCACTTTTTAGATTGTAAGTCTTCACTTTTTTTCCCTAAACTTATCATCACTTGGAAGTATTAGTATATTTAAATGTGACTGGGAAAACCTACAGCAAGCCAGGAAGGTGCTTATTGATCAATATCAATGAGTTATGGTCTACACTGTGCTTCCTGATGACACTATTCTCTTTTCTTCCCCTAATGAAAGAAGGTGATAAAGTAACTGTGTAGGTCAGACTTCATTACAAATTAGGTTATTCCACCTATAGTGAACTATCAGGGAGGAAGTTCTTCAGTCCAGAGTGATGGGGAAATTTGCAACCATTCCCATGATTTAAGTTAATCAGTATGAGACTTTAATGTTGATATAAATAAAGCCATTAAGGGTAAATAAGGATGTGATATTATACTTGGTTCACATACTGTTAGCTGTTTCTGTGTTAGAGTGCTGCTGCTGGGGTAAGAAAAATTGCTCCTGTACTGCCCAGTTAAGTTGAGTTTGTTCCTCATCACAATAGGTGGCTTAGTGGGACAGCACTTGTCTGAACATCCAGACGTTCGCAAAGTTGGATTCACCGGTTCAACGCTGACTGGTAAAAAGATCATGAAGAGGTATTCTTAGCATAAGATTCATAAATAAGCACTGCTGAGTCTATTTCCAAGGTGTCTTAACAATTCTATCTTGTATGTAGCAGTAATATAATAATACAGAAGCATACGTATGGATGGTCATTTACGGTGATGTAGAATTCTGCTTGAAGTCTCTTTTTTTTGGAAAATAGAGAGAGGTTTATCCTATACATTTTCACTAGATTTGATTAAAGGGAAATAATGTATTTAGCTATTTAAAGCCAGCTTTTTACATAATTATTTACAATTTTTCCAGTGCAGCCAGTAATCTGAAGAAAGTTTCTCTTGAACTTGGTGGCAAATCACCGCTGATCATATTCAATGACTGTGAACTTGATAGAGCTGTAAAAATGGTAAGTTTACTTCAAAGAAAAAAGTATGTTCAAACTTTCATAATACATTCTCACAGTATTGCAATATTTTTGTTCAATTCAAGCTTCAATTATAAAACCCTGAAAAGTGAACCAAAATATTGTAAGCTCCATACTGACATATCATGCCTTGTAATTCACCATCACTATCAACTTCACCTTCACAACCAGCTATTGTTTAGAAATGTTTAAAAATTGTTTAAAAATATAAATAAAATGTGTGAATAAGAAATGCAGTGGAATTAAGGAGTTTATTTCCTGTTCATATGGTCTGATTCAAAGAAGTGATAATGAATACAGTTTGCTCAGTTAGGCCAAAACAAGGTCTCCCGCACTGTGCTAGTGCCCATGCATAAGCAGCTCCTGCTACCAGGAAGAAGCTATTAAGCATTTTTCACACTATTAAACCCTCTTTTGGGAATGCAAGAATATCTGTGACTGCACAGTGAAGTATATGTGGAAAATAGTAAAAGGTGGCATGCAAAAATCAGCACACTTCTTGGTGCCATCAAGTTTCTCAACTGGAGAAAAAAGAGAATGATGCAGAGGTTTGCCTGAGATATAGGTGACATTGATGGCTTTTAATGGTTTTGAAGCAATGTGTTTATACTCAAAACCGGTACATGATTTCAATCATAATACTGGTAGGACCCTGGACCTTTGCAGCAGTCAGAAAACAAGTGCAGAGAAGTTTGAATTGTCCTAGTCATCCTGCCCTTTCATTCCCCACCTCCTACTCCCCAGGCAAAAAAAGCGGCATGCATCAGGTCTTGGTAAATACAGAGGAGCAAACAGCACAGCATCTGAATCCACGTTCTTGAGACAGGAGCCTCTCTGCACATGAGAGGGACGTAACGCGGACCCAGCTGCATGCAGCTATCAGCACAAGCGGCGGCCAGTGCGGCACAGTTTCATACCCATCAGCACTGCTGCCTGCCTTCTTCTCGGTGGTGTTAATGAAGGGGAGAATGAACAAAAGGATATGTATGAATATGTTTTGTTTTGTTTTGTTTTCTCCTGATCAGGGTATGGGAGCAGTATATTTCAACAAAGGAGAAAACTGCATTGCTGCTGGCAGGCTGTTTGTGGAAGAATCAATCCATGATGAATTTGTTAAAAAAGTGGTAAGATATTTAAGGACTAATGTTTAAGTAGATACTTCACTATGGCACAAAGAACCCCTCGTTTTGTAGAAACACACACATTTCTTGTTATTTATAGTTGCTTAAATCCTCATGATTGATTATGATAGGCAATGCTGCTTCTTGTGAAGCTCTTACAGGGTTGAGCAGGAGTCACCAAAGAGAGATATTTCCATTGGAAATGCACAGATAAGTGACAGAAGATATTGTACCATCAGTGATAATTCATATTTGACTAGGAAAACAAGATTTAGCAAATCACAGAACTTAACCTCAGTGTGATTGAAGATTGCTTGAAGATTTAAAAAAGGTATATTGAACGTATAGCTGGAATCATACAGTTATCATTATTAAAAATCCAGTAGTCAGTTATACCATTGGAAAAATCATACATCTAACTCAAAAAAAAGAAAGTTATTTTGATAACTCATTCACCACCAGTAAAAATAGACCTTCTATGTGTCTACCTTAACAGCAGAAAAGAATGAATGCATAAAAACAACATGAAAAACTTTCAGAAATAACCAGTGATCGAGGGCACCAAGCATAAAACACTTTACATAGCATCAACTTAGAAGGCAAATGAATATTTCATCTTCTAAAAATTCAGCTCTTTCTTGGGGCCAAACTTCATAGCACAAACAATGAAGCATCCACAATCATTGATCGCTTTAACGGCTGTTTGTTTGCTGTACTATGTAACTTCATTTTAATTGGATCCCCATAGGTGGAAGAAATAAAAAAGATGAAAATTGGTGATCCACTTGATAGATCTACAGATCATGGCCCACAAAATCACAAAGCACATTTGGAGAAGCTGCTGCAATACTGTGAAACTGGAGTAAAAGAAGGTGCCACTCTAGTATATGGAGGAAGACGAGTAAATAGACCAGGTAAAATGCTTCCCAAAGGTGTTTGGAATTCTTAAACTTTAAATAAAATGTGATTGTCTCTACTGAATTAAATAGTAGCAGTATTGTGTGGTTGCAGGACGACACATGAAAACAGAGCTTCCAACTCTCGTGTTAATAGAAGTTGTGTAATTAGAACATAGCATATGAAGTTAACTCGGAATCCAGTGCTGTTACTTGTGGGGCACTAGGAAACATCATTGAACTAGCAAGAGCCAAAAGTATAGGCGTAGCCAATTATTTCAACAAAACACTAAAGCTGTTTGGGGTATCTTGCTTGCAGAATCAGCACCTAGAATTATGATCAAAAGTATTCTTTTTTTTTTCTATTTAAAGAGTGCTAAGTTTGATGGGCAGGTGTAAGAGCAAACACTTCCTCGTGAACGTCTGTCAGTAAAGAAGGAGAAACATGTGCACCATTTCAAGACATGATTACATACCCAAAGAAAATGAAAGGGAAAACTTGTAGCTATATGAAATCAATGAAATAAAATTAATGAGAAATCTTATAGAAGGGGAAGACAATATACAAGACCTCAAAATATGCAGATTTTTACCATTTCGTGCTATGATACACTTACATACCCAGATGTAGGTGTAGAAAAGATTTGAGCGTAATCACTTGTGTGCCACACAGGGACAGCAGGAGATGCCAACTATGACATCCACACTGTGACTCCTGGACTCCTCTTCATTAGCAATGGTGAACAAGATTTTGGACAGGTGTTTTACACCCAAAAAACCATCTGTCATGCATTGCCCTTTATCTCACTAATCCCCTATCTTCTGTTTAGGTTTCTTCATGGAACCCACAGTATTCACAGATGTTGAAGACCATATGTATATTGCCCAGGAAGAGTCCTTTGGTCCCGTGATGGTAATTTCTAAATTTAAAAATGGGTATGTTATCTTCTGGCTACTATTAGAAACTATATTTTCTCATTTTCTCTCAAAATGTAAAAATAGTATAATCAGAACCTCTAGTACTATGATTTTGCAAAATGTTATAAGATCAGAGTGAACCTTTAGGTTCTCTTCCAGTTAAACTCTAAGTAAACACACATTTTGGAATATCCTTGTACATATCAATACAAAATTAATGCTATAGAGGTGCAGTAGGGTATACTATGCAACCCTAAATGCCAAACCTTAAAAATATTTCATCGAATATTGAGTCTTACCCACTGAAGGTGATGCAATAATTGCAATATCCTGATCAAATCACAGACCATGTATTTTTTCCAAAGAAATTGCTTATTGTCACAGAGGACTGCATAACATTGTTGTACATTATACAACATCGGCACACTACTATCACAGATGAAAACTGCTCTATGTATTTGTGGTCTGACAGTTTAATGCCTTTCATTTCAAATCATCTTACAAACATATTAAAGAAAAATTAAAAAAAAAATTAATATAACTATTTCCACATTTCATTTTTTTTACAGTTTGAAAATGTAGTTAAGGATTGACTGCATAGACAATCATCATATCTAATAAGGGACAATATAAATTTTTTATTCTTTAAATATTATGGATTAGGGATTATGGATTGTGAAGCGATATGGGTAGGAGATACATGAAGAAAATAGCATGAAAAGATGCATCACAATAAATTATGGAGTGAGGCCAGTTATTAGGGTTAGGGTTGAGAGAAAGACGAAGCCTACAGGCGCTGCTGTCATTGTGGAATGAGGCAGCCAGGGGGACCTGTTCTGTGCTCAGAGATAGTTCCTGTAAGGAGTTTATTGCCTGGGCCACATGAGCTGGTCTCTGGCTCACCACCGGCCTGACAAGACTGATAGGGTTAGGATTGAGAGGAAGCGAAAGCCTAGATGTTCCCATGTTGTTAATGTGGAATGAGGCAGCTACAGTGAGGTGTGTCATGCCCCCGTATAGTTCCTGTGAGGCCACATGGCTGGTCCCTGGCCCACCACTGGCCTAAAAAGACTTTTAGGGTTAGGGTTGAGAGAAAGCCTAGAGGTTCTCTTGTTGTCAATGTGGAACAAGGCAGACACGGGGAGGTGTGTGGTGTCCCAGGATAGTTCCCGAGGCACTTCTTGTTTTGGCCACGTATGCTGGTCTCCGACCCACCGCCGGCCTAACAAGACTTTTGGGGTTAGGGTTGAGAGAAAGAGACTGCCTAGACGTGCTGCTGTTGTGCTCGTGGAATGAGGTAGCCAGGGGAACCTGTTCTGTGCTAAGAGATGTTTCCTGCGGAGAGTTTCTTGCCTGGACCACATAGG
Organism: Crypturellus soui; assembly: GCA_032275445.1. Lineage (NCBI taxonomy): Eukaryota > Metazoa > Chordata > Aves > Tinamiformes > Tinamidae > Crypturellus > Crypturellus soui. The sequence goes on along the minus strand of JAUBNY010000429.1, from coordinate 3,696,953 downwards.
GAGATCTCCGGCCTAGCACCATCCTGGCAAGATTTTTAGGTTTATCGTTGAAGTTGAGAGCAAAGAAAGCCCTGCAACTCCATATAGATCTTAACCATAGCTTTGTAAATGTGTAGTCTTTATATTTTTAATTGCAGATTAATATTTATTAAACTGTTCTTAAATAAGCGAATTTGAATTACATTACAGCGCTGTTAATCCTTTTTTATTTTACCTATCAGGAGTTAAATCAGTTCTTTCCTCCTATAGGGATGTTGCTGGAGTTCTAAGACGGGCAAATTCCACAGAATATGGTTTAGCTTCAGGAGTTTTCACAAGAGACATAAGCAAAGCTCTGTATGTAAGTGAAAAGCTAGAAGCTGGAACAGTTTTTATTAACACATACAACAAAACAGATGTTGCTGCACCTTTTGGTGGATTTAAACAATCTGGCTTTGGAAAAGATTTAGGTAAGTTGTCCCCCATTTTTCATCCAACAGTCCAAATCAAGAGAATAAAAAAGGGTTCCCTGGAAATAGCACTAGTAAAATCTGAGCTATGTGTCTGTGCCTTACTTCTATCTGCCCCCAGTTTCAATGAGCTAGTTCCTTTCTGCTCCCATCCCTCCAGAATTCCTGCCTCGGTACCTCCCATTCATGCTTTCCCATACATTTGCTAAATACCTCAGTCTCACACAGAATATTCCTTTCCAATTTTTACTGAAGCAATCACATTACAGCTTGTTCAGGGCTGTGTATAAGCTACCAGCAACAAAAGATACAAGCCAAAGTCTCCTTTTGTTTCCCTCAGAAAGAACACTAACTTAGGTCTCTCCTCTAAAGTTGTTAGAACATGGAAAATTATTTCCTTTATTATGCCTTAAAATATGATAAATATTTACCACTGGGCCCACAGCAAGACTGCATAAAACTTGTTTCTTTCAGAAAGCAATTTAAAAAAAAACTAGTCTGTCAAAGGAGCTTTACAAGTCTGTACATATCAAGCCTCATACCAAAGAAAGTTAAGAAAAGTTTTTTTGTAGTGACAATGTAGATTTTCCCTTTGGAACCTCTAACAAGTAGCAAACATTTCCTGAAATCAAATTATTATCAGAGATAAAAAAAACGCAAAGAATGCATACCTAGAGATGCTACATTTTCTAGGCAAACTAAAACTTCTTCAAAATCTTTTATGAGCCACAACAGCCATCTAGAAACTGTTGCTGTTTAATTCTGCAGTGCTAGCTCCCTTTTTAAATTCCAGCTCTTTTTTTCTTTCCACGTTGGTGGCTTTGGCCTTTGCTTGTCAAACCATTTCTATAAATCTTAGCAGGAGGGTAAATTAATCAGTTTGTCATTATTCCTGTTCCTGTGAACTTTTATAATATGGGTTAACATTCTGTCGTATAGCTGCTGTTCTAACTGGTTAATATTGTGCTTCTACAGGTGAAGAAGCTCTTCACGAATACCTTCGAACCAAGGCTATCACTGTGGAATATTAAAGTAACTGTCTCATTTGGAAAGTAAACTGGCTGAGTCTTAAGGACTCCATGAAGCACTTCATATAATGCCCAGGGTATGCTGTCCAACGTGGTAAAACTATCAAAACAAGTCTCCCCAATCCACGCATAAATTTACATAAATTGAGTCCAGATTTTAGTCTCACTGAAAGATGAAAGCACTTGACAATTAATCTGAAGTTATTTAAGTATCCAGCAACAGTAACAAAAAAGTGAGCTATTTTTTTTTTAAGTACAACCGAAGAATGTGTTCTCACATGTCTCCTTTTATATTTGTGTGAACATAACATTTACATGATCATTTTAAATCTCTAATCACAAGGCTTCTCTCAAAGTTGAACTATGTATATTATACCATTTTTGCTAAAAAAATGGTTCAAGTTTTACAGTAGCAATTAAACATTCTGCTCTGGTGATTTTCAGCAGTACAGAAAACCTTTGTGCCATACAAAGTAAATAACTGCAAGAAAGTGCACTTACTATGATCTTTGTATAGTACATACAGAGTTCAACATTGGTATTAAACTATGCATATCAAGCTAAAATTACTGAAAATATTTTCTATCTTTTTGTTGATATATAATGTGTTATCTGCCTGCAATTTGAAAGGTGGTTACATTAACAGATTAAAATCACTTTTTCTGTCTGTGCACATGGACTGTTATCACTGTTTTATAGAGAATGCATATTCATATAGAGACCCTGTCTAACAAACTAAGTCTGCTTAAAACTGCTTGCTCTTGTTAGGAGTACAACCCTACCGAAAGCCTCATCTGATTTGTGGGCTGCCATCAAAAAAGCAGTCCCATCCCTTGCTTCCCATTCTCTAAAACATTCTGTGATTTAATTAGATAATCTCAGTAAACCATAACCTCCTTCCATTTTTAAGGATCCATATTGTGAAAGGAACGCCAGAATCATTATCTATCTATCCCAAATAGTCCATAAACAGAATTTTAAAGAAAACTCAAGTTTTATGTGTGAGAGTCAAAATAAATTGTGTAATTAATTGCAGTTTTGAAGTCACAAAGTTTGAAGTTTAATATTTCAGCAACAGTACAGAAAAAAAAAAGTAATGGTGTAGAAAATACAAAGTTCCTTTAAGAAACAAATGATGATATCGAAGAGCATCACAGATACTTCTGAAATGCAAAACAATCTCTAAGAAAAATATAACAGTCCAAGTTTGAGGTAAGTATGAATGGCACATACTTTCACCAGCTGTGATTCCACAATTGCGTTAAACTAATCGAAGCACTGTTCTTTTAATTCTTCTGGAATGAACAGCTGTCAACAAAACTGAAAGGCAGAGAAACCAGGAGATAAAGAGTAAGGTTTAGAGCAATTGCAACACCAGTAAGACTCGACCCGTTAAGTTCTAAAGTTATCTACACTACAGCTACAAAAACTACTGCTGCTAAAACCCAGTTAAGGGACTAGCAGCAGTCTGTGCACAGATGTATATATCAACCTATACAAAGTTCAGTGCAGGCCCAGAAAGCCAGGAGAACTTGCTGACCTTTCTCTTGTTCCATGGCTTGTTAAAGCATTGCTTTTACTATGCTACCTTACCATGAAATGACCTCAGCCACTATGTTAGTGTACAGTGCTTACCACCTTGATTGCAATATAGACATACCTCAAGTGTACTTTAAGATAATGTTTAATATCAAAGACATGTACATACAACTTCAGATGACAGTAAATAATAGAAAACAAAGCTTTTCCCTCTCCCTTAAGGCAAAAACTCTGCTACACTGCAGAAACTTTTCATCAGCAAGGCAAGAGGCCAAGAGTTCTACCTCCTAACTAGACATGCAGCATGACGTCTGCACAAGTTTCAGCCCCACTTCCAGCTGCTTTCTTAGTTGGACTTTCCGGTGAAGCTCATTTACTTCCATATCATTTGAGGAATAAAACAGCAATTCTTCAGAGATGCAGCTTGTCTCAGAACTACTAGGAAAACAATCAACCGAGTGGATACTGCATTCCCAACCACATATACTACAGCATTTTGCATGTTACTCGTAGACTGGGAACACTGAGAAACAAGGCAGTTTAAGGGTCAAGTCTTCAAAGCCAGAAAGTATGATTCTTTCAAAAGTAAAAGTAAAATACAAATGGATTTACTCATTCACTTTGCTGTCCAAAATTTCTATTTTGCCTTTTTCTCCCTTTTGTTTAGGGAACTTAATATTGTCTATTGTCACTTCATCATTTGTACAGTCATCTTCAGATTCTGAGTCATCGTCTGAAAGTGATACCTCTTCATCTGTATCAGAACCACTCAGTTCAACTAAAGCCACATTCTGCAAGGAGGAAAAAAAATATTACACATTTCAATACAGCACTTCTCATTTGATTAAAACATAAAGCAAACAGATAAACAACCCTTCCGCCATATGAAAACTCCAAACCCATGATTAGAAAGACATTTGGGTTCTTGTGAGATTATTAATAACTAATCACGAACACATATCCAGTGTTTGTAGAATGTAATTATTATGCTCCATAACAAATGACCATTTTTATATCATTATTATATCATTACTATTAGTCTTGGTATTAAAATTATTGCAAAACAGCAAGTCATCTAGACCACCATGACATTTTTGAAGCAAAAGTGATCATATATTTCCATCTGAAGTACTGTGATTTTGATTTCTCTCTAAAAACTTTGTTTTCAACTGATGGTCCTTGCCTCAAAAATTGCCTGCATGCTGCAAAGCAATGTACAGGAAATGAGATGTCAGTAAATTTCTTTGGTGATCTGCAAATAGCCTTATGCTATTAATAATCAGATCTCTTGTCTTTTTTATTATAAAACCCAGACATTTGTCTGACACTATCACATAAAAAATGTTTTCTGTCCAAGTTACTCATTCCATTTGAGCATATCAAAGTAATTTTCATGATCAGCTTTGTTTGCTCACCATTTGGAATTCTTTCAAGCAATCTCAGTGCTGAACAACTTTCAGCATGAAGGTCAGATACAATCTGCAGCAACTTGAGTCCAACTTTGTGGGCAGGAAGTTGTTCTGACAGCTCATAAACCAACCCCAGGCTGCCTTATTTCCTGCAAGGCTGCATTGCCTAGGCCAGGCAATCTTCCAGCCATTTGATTAGATACACATAGCATAGCCACTGCATTTTTTTTCATTTTCTTGGGGTGGTGGGGGAGACAGACTGCAGCATTTTAATTAGCAAGAGAAAGGGAATGATGATGTGAATATAAATAAATGGAGAAACACAAGCCCTAAAGATATTAATGACTTTCTTAACCAAAGACCTACAAAGGCCTAAAATACCTACAAAGAACATTTGAAAGTCAGTTGATAGATTTTCAATTCACATATTTCAGACTAAAACAGTAAATATTTGACCTTATCTATCAAATTAGTTAATCCTAAGGTTAGAGAATTATTTTAACCTCATCTCAATTTATTCTGTAAGATGAAAAATACTCTACCCGCTTACCATTTCTACAATATTTCCTGTTGCACTGTCTAGATTTTCAATATCAAACTGATGAGCTGGTGCTGTTAGCATTTTTCTTCTTAGCTCATCATTTGCATGTGCCATCTGTGGTAAAAAGTTCTGCACTCTGTCCAAAACTACAGAAGAAATAATTATATAATTAACATGCATAAAAATATGTGTGTGTATAGAAACACACATATATACACACACACATATATACAGGCACATTAACTTATGCACTAATACAGAAATCTGAACATTGAAACAGATTCCATTTCAAATGTAATTTCCAACTGACTGCCATATTTAGAAAGAAAGGATTTATTACAATATTCAATTTCCTAAGACATACACTGTAAAATGATATAGAATTTACTAGTCAGCATGTGGTTCAGTAAGAAATCACTTAACAATTCTACTTGAATTCTTTAAATAAAATGTGGCTAACTTAAAGAAGACTTGCTCATAAATTCCATTGGTTTTAAAACATATGTCTTGAGAAATTTCAACATCAGTATGAAAATCCAATGGAAATAAATTTTGCCTTTCCTTCTTCTTAAAGTATAGGCTGAAAGAAGATGGAAAGGATAGCTACAGAACATGTCATAGGTGTCAGGCTGGTGCACAAAAGGAATGAATACAGTATCAACAGTGGGCTCTGAAATTATGATGATTGGAAAGCAGACATGCTCTAGATTGAAGCATAAAGCACTAATGTTCTGCAGAACTCTCTCTCTGTGAGACTTCCCAATGATTTTAAGATAATCACTGTCATTAAAAGAATTGGACACATTCCCGTATCATGAAGGAAGACAGTATCTTAATCTGCTTCCAGAATTTCTTCAGACAGTCTTTTCTGCTATTCATGGCAGATGATCTAATCTCTAGTTTTCACTCCCTAGGAAGTAGAACTGTCCAAAAGGTATAACTTACCTTCCTAAACACTGTCATCTTCTTAAAGACTTGCATGCAAGGAAGAACTTGATATTACAGAGTAATTTGTCCTTCTATTAGTTTTAAATCTCAGCTCCAATAAAAGTATAGTAATTTGAAAGTAAATTAATGTAATTTAAATGTAAATTTAAAACAAAATTCTTTTATAGCAGAAAATACTGAGAAATTACTTCTGAAGACAGATGTCTTGATCAATAGAAAGGAACAACTCATTATGCTGGAAGGCAATCTGTGACTAAAGAACTTTGGTATTTTTAATGAAAAAGACAAATCTTGAAGAAATAAAAATTACTACTAATTATGCAGCATTACATTGAAGAGAATGTAATGCTATCTATATGTAGACTCAACTAAGTAAAAAGGAACATAGTTTGTTTTAAAAAAATGCCTTAATACACTCAAAATAATTTATTATGAATGAAAGGCTACATAGTTTGTCTTCATTTTAACAGCATCTTGGTTAAAAATGAAGTTAAAAAAAGATCTGTGTATCCCATATTAATTTGGAAGCAGATGACCAAAGATTTAAGTTACATCCCAGTTAATTCACTATATGCATACAAGGAGTATTCATTTAAGAACAAAGTCCCTAAAACTTACAACCATAAAGCTTAGCATCACAAAATCTAGATGTTTTGCAAAAGTTGCACTTGCACCTCCTACACATCAATCACACAACCACAGAGGGGGACCTAACACCAATACAAACAGAACACAAGAGCCTCCCTCTTTGTAAACACGAGGAAATGTCTGAAGATTCACTAAGGCTGGACTAAGTTATGTCCAATAGACATATTAAATAATGTTGACTGTGTTCCGGTAGAAAAGTTATACTTACTATTACTCCTTGGCATTCTAACTGTCTGTAAAGTTGTGGCCTTCTTGTTGCTCGATTTTGAACTAATCAACAATGTTTCTTCCAGTCCTGCAAACAAACAACAAAAAAAAGTATTTGAATATTTACCTAGGTCAACCATGAATGTCATATTCTCACTGCTACTTTTTTGCCTTTCTACAACAAACTTAAGACAAATCAGAATTCAATCATCGCTATCTCCAAGAATTCCAGGCCACTTTCCTGCAAGTATTGTTTCTTGACGTTTGTTAGGAACAGATCATGAAAGGACTTTGTTATGTAGTGAAAGTGTAGAAGTTGCTACATTGAGAGCTGATGAAAGCAGACAGATCGGCAGGTTCAAAATGGAACTAGACAAATTCATGGTTACAAAAAGATACCAAGACAACTGAGCAAGAATCACTCTAACATCCTGACTCCAACAGGTAGACACACTGTGAAGCAGAAGATAAACAGGCAGCAGAAAATGCTTATGATAACTGCTTTCTACAATTAGCATTTTCTATTGCAATGATCTGACTGCTGAGCTAGACAGGTCACTGGTCTGACCTAGCAGATCATTTCTTACAGACATCCACTATTTTTTAAAAGCCTTTGTCAAGGTCTACTCCACAACTATTATCAGCAGGTATTTGTACCTGTAATGTCTGCATATTATATGATATTACAAGTATTACAGGATAACCATAGAGCCGGGGGAAGTCAATTTGCTGTCCCCTGCTCTAGGGGTACAAGAAAAGTACTTTGCTACACCACGTTACACCAAGGAAGCAGTTAATGCACATGAGTTGCACTGCTTAAAAATCCCTTTTCTTGCATATAGGATTGTGGTGGAGATAAATGAAAGTAGGCCACAGAGATGGCTAAAAATATCTTCAAGGCTTATAAAATGCCAGGGAATATTTGCATTAGAATTACACAAGTTAATTCTCATGACTACCACAAGAACCATCAATCATTGCTCATTAACTAAAATGAAACTCTATTTCGCTTTAGCATTTGTTTGCCGGTAGAAACTTTGCCATGGCTGCCGACAGTAATTTAATTTGTCGATCTTTCTCTCTCTTTTTTAAATTTTCTCTGAATTATTATTATTTCTCCGCCTGGAAAACTGTTAGCAGTAAATGTAATATATTAAAATGTGACTTAATAAAGACCAGCGCTGGCAGCTGCGCGCCCTGAGAAGCCTCCCCGCTCAGCGCCGCCTCGTCCCCCACAGCCCGAGGGGCTCCCGGGAGCGCGGGGAGGCGCGGGCGGCGCCGCTCCCTCGGCCGCTCCCGCTCACCTCCGCGGAGTCCCACGGCCAGCAGCTCCCGCGAGGCGGCCGGCCCGGCGGCCCCGCCGTCCTGCGCCATGCGCTGCCCGAGACGGAAGCGGCCGCCGCGCCCCGAGAGGAGCCGCCGCCGCCGCTGCCCGAGCTGCCGCAGCGCCGCCCGCAGGCGGGAGGTCCGCAGGTGCCGCGGCGGGGCGGAGCCCCACCGGTAACGGCCGCAACGGGGCGGGGCGGACCGCAGTAACGGCTAAAACGGGGCGGGCGGTCCCCGGTAACGGCCGTAACGGGGCGTGGCGCTCTGCGATAACGGTAACCCCGAGCTCAGTAACGAACAGCGAAACGACTCTGTGAAGGAAGTAACTGAATACAGAGAAAAAAAAATACAAATGTTAATCTTCAATTTCATACCTGACCTTTGGTTAGCACAAGGGGAAACACAAAACCTATCCCAAATATACCTATCCCAGTCTTGATCCCAATCAAGAGTTAAAAATGTGGAAAGGAAAATGACTCGCATTACAAAGATTCTTTTTTCTTTATGAAATGATTTTGGCATGAAAAAATTCATCAATCACTTCTAGAGAAAAAAAAAAGGAAAAAAGGACAGTATTAAGCTCAGCAAGCAGATAATTTTACTTGAATGCCTGGCAGCTAGGTAAGTATCTGCTTTTCTGAAACCTTTCCCATTTTCATTATCAGAATCTGACAAATGCACCTAAGATTAAATTTTACACCCTGAGGGAACTTTAATTATTCCTGGGAAAATACATTTATACAACTGTCAAGTTTAGTCGGCATAGGTCAACCTGTTATTCAGGATTTACTCTACCATTTCTGTTCCTATCTGTTACAACTGACACCATGTGCAAACTGTAAAGAGAACTGAATAGCTCATAAGAAATGAGATGGGAAGTCCAGGCCAAAAATGAGAAAATACAGTAATCACGTAAGTATGGCTGCAGGATGAAATGTGAGACACCTTTGGGTTTTGTCTTTTCTTTCTTTTTGTTTTTGTTTTTTTTTTTTTAATTTTCCCCCAAGTTCCTGATAATTATATACCCTCGCTGCCTAAGGGAAAAAAAAAAAAAGGAAAAAAAACCCCCACACTTTGGTATCTCAGAACTAACTAATGTAAAGGTGTTAGAAGCAAACCAGGAAACCAAGTTGGTTTGTTCCTGACAGAGGTTTCCCAAAACAGGGGAAACCTCCTGCACTGCCTTCCCAAGCAGCTGCAGAGCCAGGTGCCTTCGGTGCTTCTGCCACCACTGCATTTCCTAG
>JAUBNY010000429.1:3656946-3674621 GCA_032275445.1 Crypturellus soui | reverse complement strand
CCAAATGCCCCTGTTAGACCTTATGCCAACTGTGAAAGCTATATTCCATCTTTGATGCACAGCCCATTCCAATAGGGCCTTGTTTGAGGAATATTACCAGTTCCACTCAACTCCGTTCATGTCATACCTCCATAAAGGTTAAGTAGCTGGCTTAGAAGATGTCAGTGGCGTGTACATTTCTTCAAGCAGCAGCAGCAGCACTGGCACCAACCTGTTTCCCAGTTTTGAATCAGCAGACTTTTTCCTTTTTTTTTTTTTCCCCTGGTGACTCTAGTAGTTCCTTAGGTGGTCTATTTTGCCCAAAGATCATGGAAAACCCTGTACTAAGTACAGAGGACTGAACTACTTTCCAGGATATTTCCTTAGGTCTATTTTAAGTTCGTTGCACATCTGGCTTAGGAAGGAGGTAGACAATTTGGTGGGATTTCCTTCCTTTAGCCAGTGGGCACTCCAGGGTATTTTAGCTGGTGAAGGTCAATGGAAAATATTGGGGTGTATGTGTGTTCGTGAGTGTGTGGGCTTTATCTTACAAATGGCTTACAAAAAATAGCCTTTTCTTACGAAGAACTTTGCAACTTTCTCTTATGTGTCTTTTTCTCATGCTCAACTTCAGTTGTGATGTGCACAGCTCTGTGAGCTTGAGTGTAGCCAGGCATCCTCACTGAGCTCTGCTGTGAAGGCAAACATGCACAAGAGCTTTGTAAGGTGTCTGTTAGTTAGAAAATATATATATGGGAACTTGTAACTGTGTATTCTGTTGCCTGTAACTTTTTACATGTGGCAACTTGGGTTTAGTTGCCAAATGTGAATTTAAACTCCAGGACAGCTGCCTACAGTCACTCTCCTAGGTTTTATGTCACATTGTATCATTCCTTTGTGAAGAGTTTTACAAAAAAAAAAAAAAAAAGGAAGCTTGTATCTGGACCTGAATTTTACATGCCATTTTTTTCTCAGACCTCCTTGAAAGAGATTATTTTGATCTTTGCACTCTTCGCGTTGATGTCATGGACTCTTTCTAGCCATTCTGCCTTTGCTGCTGTTGTCCTCATGCCTAGTGAAAAATGAAGGAATATATTCATTTGCAACATATCTAGATGGTCATTTGCAGACAATTGTATGATTTGTCTTCCTTCCCCTGACCTAAATTTGCATGAGCCAACTCTCCAACAGATACTGTCTCAACACTAAGTACAGGACTGTGCCTTTGTGAATAGCTCTGCCGCGAAGGAGAAATTTTCGAACATGACTTCAGCTTTGGAGCTAATTCCTGCTCTTCTGGCTAAGTTTATAATTGCATCTGAGTTTGTATATGTACCTATGCCCCGGGGCTGTAAACTAATTATCTTTACTTTGCCCCACTGTAATTATGTAGTCAGCCAAAACATAATGTTTTGTTATTTCAACACATTTGTATAAAACCTCCGGTTCCAGCCTTTACCTGAATCACCTTCATCCTGTTGTCCAAATTTCTGCTTTAGCTACTTGGTACCGATCACTCACAATTTCCTATCTGCTTTAAAATTAGTTCTCTCTCAGCTTAAGAGCATAGTTTGATAGCTTGTTTTTTTTTTTTTAATCATTAGTGTTAAACAGTTAGACATCCTTCCCCATTGTGCTGGCATAAGTGTATGATGTGTACATAGGTTGCCCTTTCAAATATAGTATTTCTGTGATATATTCCATATTCTTCAACTTTGTTCTATTCTTTGGATCATTCCTGTTCTTGTCTTAATGTTTGAAACATTCACAGAATATCAAGTTGCTCCATCCCTTAAACAGTAGTATAAGGTTAAACCAGCTATGTACTGCATGAACAGTTGCATCAGCCTGGCCACTTTTGAGTAGGTAGCCTCTGTGCAAACTTAAATGCTTGACTTGGAAAAGCACAGCTTTGTTTTAACTTGCTTTCAGAATATCTGGCATTGTTAATTGTTGTAAAAGAGACTTAAAAGCTGATAAGAATCAAATTTCTAATTACTGAATATGATCAACAAATTTCATTTTTTTTTTGTGAATGAATGTAGTTCTCTTTAGAATGAATGTAATGTTAACTTTTTTTGCGAGAGTTAAATTATTTGTGCTTTTCTGCTTTGTTAGTGAGTTTTCAAAGTAATATAATTTTAAATCTAGATGTTTTAAGTTGTTTTGTAATTTTGACAGGTAAATATTGGAAAAATGGATTCTCCTATTGAAAAGTGGAACCTAATAATTGGCAATTTGGCCTTAAAACAGGTAAATGCAATTGGCTAGGCATAAATTTGGGCAAATGTGGAGATAGAAAATGTTAAAGACCACTGGTTCGTGGTCAATATTTTCATGATCAATTGCTTTTAGTACAATGTAGCTCTTCTCTAAAACAATATGAAAGGGGTGTGATATGTGACTTTATCAATAGTATGTAATTTTTAATTTCCCAGAGAGTACATTTCTAAGGCTGAATAGAAAATAATTTCAGATTCAGCAAAGCCAAAGCTTGACCTCAGATCTTTTCAATACTGTATTTTAATTGGATTCAATATTCAAAGTAAGTATCTGATGGAGCTTTTGGATAATAAACTGCATTTTAAATAGATTGGTCATTTGAGGAAATGAGTGTTTGTGCTCCAAAGCAGCTATCTCTTAATCTTAAGATTTATCCCCTGCTCATATTTTGTACTGGAACATACAGGATTCAAAAAAAATATGTGAAGTGTTTATGCTGTGACTTCACTGTTTTAAATGGCTTAGGTATTTAATCTCAGGCTCCTGTTGATTCCTTATCTCTGATTTTTTTTTATTATTATTTTTAAGTCTCTGGATTACTGTTAAAATAATATTTAAGTATTAAAATATTTAAAATAATTATGATCAACCCAGAGTATCATCATCTGTACAAGACAGATGTCCATGCTTCATGTACACTTTGCAAACAAATGTACAGAGGAGGAAAGAATAACAAGAAATGATTCCGTAATCCTCTTAAGTAGATTTAAGATAGATTCATATAGATTTAAACAGATTTAATAGAAATTGAAGAGCCACTGATTTCTGACAGAAAATATTTACCTGTTTCTTTTCCAGGTTCAGGCAACAGTAGTTGGCTTCCTGGCAGCAGTGGCAGCAGTTATATTGGGCTGGATTCCGGAGGGCAAATACCGCTTTGACCATTCACTCCTTTTGTGCTCTAGCAGTGTGGCAACTGCCTTCATAGCTTCTCTTCTACAAGGTGGAAGAAGTATATATACATATATATATGTTTGTGGTTATTTTGCTTTCTGTTGAGGCAGAGTGTGTTTTTATGCTGCTCTCCTTAAAAATTAAATGCATAGGCAGAGCTGACAATAGAATGACCTTTTGCCATTTCCATATAGGCCCTAATATTGCATCTGTCTTTCACCATATGTTTTTGACAGAGTTTAATTTGCATGACTTCCTGAACATATCTAAAATTAAAAGTACCATTTTCTTACAAGATGAGAGGAGGCAAGTTTTATTACTGTACAAAATATATTCTCAGTACTGGACATGTGGAAATTATTTGTAATTAAGCTCAAGTGAGCCTTGGTCACAGCTGAATCAAACTCCCTGGTTATTCTTGCTGCTTCCATAGGATTTTGTGCCCTGCCTTGTGCCTGAAGTGAACCGAGTGGTTTGGTAGTTGAAGGGCATAGCCTGACTCAGAGCACAATTCCCCTCTATAGACAGTGTATCAGTGTTATCTGCCTTGACCCAAATGGTGTGATATATTTAATTTTATCCTTGGCTATTTTCAGGAAAGATTTAGTCATAAAAGTGTAAGAAAGTACTTTATGTACAGGAGGGGGAAAGAAAGGTGCCTCTACTTGTGACATATTCTTAGGGAAAATACATAGCTGTAGCCCTAATAATGTTTAGCTTCCCCTTTTGCTAACTTGATATGCTTACTTATGTGAAAATTGCAGATGATCTTGTTAAGGTTTTGCGTGGAATTTGTTGTACATTGAGAGCACACACTTTTCTAGCCACTACAAAGCCATTGAGTTTCATCATGAAGTGGAATTAAGAGCAGCAGTAGGACTGGTTCTTTCCACTTATTATGTATTATCTGGATATTAAGAAAAATCTTTATTGTATCTGGTGATGGGCCAGCACAGGAAATTACTTTATAAGCATCTAACTCCTACATACAAGACAGGTGTTGTGGAAATATTGTGATCCCACAGGCTCATTTTAGTTTCTTCATTTGAGAGTTTTATAGCTTGTAACACTTTTGGCAGTTCATCAGACTGAAAATCAGGAGTTCAGCCTGAATTCCTAGATTAGCCTTGTTGAAAGAGATGAAAAAGATTTTTTTTTTATTTCTGTAAAATAACATGTAGAATAATGAGTACAGCTTAGCTGAAAATCTTAAGTGTATTATATGCAGAGAGGAAAATTCTTCAACTACCTGCCAAGAATATTCTTAGTAGCTAAGTGAACTGCATTTTTAGTACCCACTTGCATTCCATAGAGAAATTCCTCTTAAAGTGGAAGAAAAAAATAGAAACCATTGGCCTCAGTTAAAAATATTTTAATGTTAAAATGTTTTAAATGCAGCAAGTATCATTTAAATGTGTTGGCTTATTTTCTATTTAAATTATGATACAGCTTCATGGCTCCTGATGCTAAGTTCATGACTGCAAATCTTGCACAATTTCAGACATCATTGTATTTAATCTGATGTTGTTTTCAGCCTACTGTAATAATATAAATCTCAGGCAGCTAGAGTTAATAGGGAGTAGAATTAATACAATGAATATCTCTTTTTCAAGAGATGACTGATTTACAATTTTAGTGGTTAGAATTTTAATTGGAAGCAAAAATAGCTCTCTGTACTGTGGCTGTCTTTACTTGCTATAGTTTTTAAAAATTGCTAAGAATTGAAAATACAGAAATGAGTCAGGTGGGAGGAATGATCATCCTGGGCAAATGCAGGGACTTCTTATTTATCAAGTTTTAAATTACCATTTTCTTGGAATTTCATGAGGGAAATAGATATATTTAGCATACTTTCTTCTTTGTTGAATTTAGGAATAATAATGGTTGGAGTTATTGTTGGATCAAAGAAGACTGGTATTAATCCTGACAATGTTGCCACTCCTATAGCAGCAAGTTTTGGAGATCTTATCACTCTTGCTATACTAGCATGGATAAGTCAGGGTCTTTATACTTGCCTTGGTAAGTATGTTTCTGAGTATTTATTTTCCTAGGAAGCTCTTTCCAGAGGGATGAAGGGAGAAGGTTTGAAAAACCTTTCAGTGTAACTGACTTTGTTATTTACACTTGTACCGTATTTTGGGTTGAAACGTTATGTGATGCTTTCTCCTTCTCTTCTTCCCCTCCCTGCCCTCTCCCCTGATGGTAAAAATCACTAACCATAATCTTGGCACCATCTCCTAAAATCCTGAACAGTCTCAGAACACCAGGGCAGATCTACATGTGAATTTGAAACTGCAGTGGCCAAGTTGCTGAATTTTCTCTGTTTTCTTCAGGAGGAGGGAACTTGTCTTCTTCCTAGTTTCCTGAATGCCCACCCCTAAATCAAATATTTGCTTCCCAGAGGCCTATTGAATTGTTTTTCTTCTGCACTAAGGGAAAGGTGTTGAATTGACTGTTTTGATCAGCTGTTTCACAGGAGTTCTTTCTAGCTCCTATTGCAATACCTCCTGGTCCCTCATTTTTTATACTTGCAATACTGATTCCTCCGGCTCTTCCATATCTCCTGCTTCTCTTGCATCAGGACACTTTTCATGTCTCCTTCCTATTGCCCATGCCCGTGCATCCTTTTTATCATCTTTACCTTTTACCATCCTTTTATCATCTTTACCTTTTACCAGCTTTTCCTTAACTGCTGAGCTTACCAGTAAATGAAATAACCATTTCCACCTCTCCAAATAATGACTCTACCCATTTTTGTTTACTTTGTTTTGTCTTATATATTTGGAGAATATGTTTCAAATAAGTCTGTGGGTTTAGTTGTAGCTTGCTTCAATTCTGCTGGGAAAACTGAGAAGACAAGCGTGTTTTCTTAATGGTCCAGCAGCAAATGACAGATAGAGCTTGACTGTTGACTTCAGACAACTATGATCTGATCATACCTGATGCATAATTTTGTTTGGCTTCTTGATTACATTTTTTTCATTTGTTTGTTTCTCTGTTCATTTTCCATATGATAGTTGAGAGCCTGTGAACAGTCAAATTGCATATAAACAGCTCCAAAACAATTTTGTCGTGAATAACTCATATTTTAGTCTAACTTATATTAGTAATTTGTAGATTCTGTAGATTAGTAATTAGTAGATTCAGTAATCCCTTGAAACTGTTTTTCCGATTTCCAACACCTAGACTAAGTCCTGTTCTCTTAAGGGACCAGTATACTAAAGAAAATTCATTGTCACAATATCTGCTTAAAAATGCTGGTGATTATTATTACTAAAAGAATGCTTGATTATAGCTAATGTAGTGAAATGTAGTGAAAATGTAGTGAAAAGCTTGGTTGTCACTGATATCCAGCCTGGGTTAGCAGAGAGCTAGGTAGGATTATTAGGGAATGTGTTGGCTATCTGGGGAGGTGTTGAGTTGACTGAGATTGCCAGATTGGAGTTAGGAATAAGAGGAGATTTATGGCTATAATTAAAATTTGTTCTAGCCAGGACTGTGTTAAAAAATATTACTGCTGGAGATGTATGAAGAATATGAATGAGTATGGAAAGGTTTTTCTTGAATACTTCAGTTCACTTCTAAGAATAAATTCCAATTCAATTTCCAACTTCTAAGAATAAATTCCAATTCAATTTCCGAACGATCTTTTGGAAATACCTCTATTTTGTTGATATGTCTAATATCTAAACACATCTAAAATGATTGCTTCTGCTTTTCATATTTTTCAGTATCTTTCTATTACCATCTCATAGGAATTAGACTTTCTAAAGTAAGAACATACTACAAAGACCTGCAGAATGTGTTTTTTCAAGATCTAATTATTTGAACTACAAAATGGTAATGATGAATAAAGGCATGGTGTAGCTTCTGTATGCAAAGAGATTAGTACATTTGTAGGCCTTTAGCTCAGGAAAGGCATATAAAATTCTGAACAGAATGGAAAAGATATTTAGAAAATGATCACACACCAGGTTTAAATAAGTAAAATAAAGTATTTTTTCACACAAGATATAATTGAGATGTGGAATTTATTTGCATACAATATGAAGCTGGACAAAGTGACTTTAGAAGATATTTGATTGACTTCTTTAGACAGAAATCCATTGAAGAGTATTGTACAGAGAGATGGAGATAGAAACTTGGGATTTCACTGAGGCACATAGTAGCAAAAGCTGGCAGCATACACCAAAGAAAAAGCATTTACATAAACTCGCCATTTTCTTCTTTCCTTGAGTCTTAGCTGTTGGTTATAATCAGACACAGGATATTGGAGCAGGTGAGACTTTTGGCCTTGGCTACTTATGCTTATGTTCTTATGCTCTTTTTGTCATTTGCCTGCCTTTTTAATAATAGAGTAGCAAGCAGAATGGGAATAGAGTAGCAAGCAGAATGGGAATATTCGAAGAACTCCCCCAGCTTATGAGCTAGTTAAGCAGGAATTAAGCTTTGAATTTTCTTTTGAATGAGCTGTTTTTCAGTACAGTTTCTTAGCCTGACTACCCAAATGGGCAGTCAGTTACCTTCAAATAGTGGGTCTGGAAGGGAGAAAATTTTTGTTACAAGCTTTCCTCCTGTCTGTAGTAGAGTGGTCTGCAATAGAATGCCAAGACTCAGCTTTTGGTTAACAGTTAGATCTTACCAAATCCCTTAAAAAATATGTTTATGCATCTAAATTATTCTGTGAATTGTCATCTGTGAAGGGTCATCATTTTCTTTACTGAGACAGTTGTTGTATAAAACTTGTTTTTTACATTGTCGGTTGAATCCTTTAGCCATTTGGAGGGGAGGCTTTGATACCCAGTCCCTTAAATGTGTAAGATGCTTGAGGTACTTTCATTTTTTTTCCACTTTAAAATTAGTGGTGCCTGTGTCATGTTCCTATATCTTTTAATACAATGTAGATAAATAGTTAGGAGTCATGTTTTCTGAGGAGGAAAATGTATATTTTCTTCACTTCTACATTTAACTGACTCACTGTAACATAATCGAGAATGAATAGTGGCCTTTTCTTGAGGAGCACTAGAGGGCTCCCTAGGACCATCGTTGAAGCTGGGGCTTGTGTTCCTCACTCTGAAATACTGAAGTTATTAATATGAATATTAAATGCAGAGGATCCACGTTGCATGGCTTCCTAAAGTCTTTTGTAACGCCCTGAAGACTACATTAAAGCCATCCAAAAATAAATGTTTTTCCTCACAGAACATCATTTAAATATATGTGTCTTTCTCTCAGACACGCCTGCATTTCAGTTGAGAAGACAAATTGTGTGACTCCTGATATTATTTACAGGTTTTAACCTCTTGCTTTCAAGTTTTATACTTCTAATTTACACAGAATCTCTACCAGCGGTTGCAACATTTTGGGTGGCACTACACTGGACGTTAGGTACCAGTAGATAACCTGCATGAAGAGTAAAATGTTAGGCTCTCTTTTTCTGAGCTGCAAGGTTGATTGGTATCACAGGTTGCTAAGGGAATGAGTGCTTAAAATAATTGAAGGTTGCTTAGAAATTGAAGGTCTCTTAAAAACTGGTATAAATGCTTGCTTCTACCCTACTTCCCCCTTGCTTTTGAATCGAGGGTCACAGTCAAAATTCCTTGATGAGCTGTTTTTTGTTGTTTTTAGAAGTTGATCTTCCCTTTTTGGATGGTACAGCCTCTGTAGCAGAGCCACCAAAGAATACTTGAGTAAAAATCATTTTATCATATAACTTAAACACTGGAAAACTATCAAAAGTGGAAAAAAATGAGCCCTGAAAGGGCAGTCATTTATTCCAGGTTTCCATTCTTCAGTTTTTTTAGAATGGATTTTTGTTTGTTTGTTTGTTTGTTTTCTTTTGTGGACTAAATATGAAGAATTTGGCTCACTGTTACTCAAAAGGTGGATTTCAATCTTAGCATCTTAATTTAAATTCCTCTAATAAGTTTTTCTACCTGTAGTGTCACCCATAGGTAAAAAAATGTCCTATATTTTCTTTCCAAGAGTTAGGCTGAAAGTGAGTAGTTTACCTGCTCCTTTAGAGTCTATTATTGCTCACTAGAGACAGTTCCTGAGATATGTTTCTAAACTCTTGGTTGCTTTTATAGTTTTGTTTTAATTAAACTTTACCTTAAAGCCTGGTTAGGGTGATTTTCACTTATCTAGTTTAAAGTTTGTAAACTGACTAATACCTAGACCCGGTTTCCATCTCATTCAGCAGCATGAAGATAGTTGGTGGCCTTTTGATATTCCTTTATCATTTCCTCTAGCATTTTTAAAACTGGGAATCCCCCAGAAGTATTAATATATTTTATTAGAAGTTTAAAAAAAAATGAATAAAGCTCTAACTGTGTCCTGAAGATGGATCACTCATGAGAATCAAATGGCTTTTGTTCTTTTCAAGAAGAAACTTCTGACATTCTTGACTCAAAGGAACAAAGCTAAATTGATGCTGAGTAGTCTTGAAAGCTCTGCCAGGATGTAAAAATGGCAGGTTATGTCATATGTGTAGATAAGTATTTCTTTCTTACAGTAGGTGCTTTTAGATAACTTAAAATGTATTGAATTCAACTTGAGAAATTACTGGAAGTCAACGATAGGTTAGTTGTGTTTGCTAAGATTTGTGAGGCTGGACTTGCACCTGGCTGTTTGCTGAGCTCTTGAAATACTGGTGTCTTGTTGCATTACAGATAGAATTTGCGTTTATTTTGGCTCTACATCATGAATCGTTTTACACTGGCTAAGATTGCCTTCTCATAATTTTTCTTTCCTTACTTTTTAACTTGTCACAAAATATTTCTATGGCAGAATCACATATTTCTATGTATACCTTTAACTTTATATTTTACATAATCAGTATTTTTTAAAATTACTTATTAAATAACTCGTTAGCATTAGCATTATTTGTATAATTGACGTGATTGATATGTAGGTTTATTTGTGGGACTTCTTTTTCTTTTTTCTTTTTTTTTTCCCAGAAGAAAGGAATTATACGATATATTTCACTTTGAGTAAAAGAATATTTATATATTTTTAGTGTTCTTTGTAGTTCTTGGACTAGTTCTCAGATAGACTGCTGCAGATGCTTAAATACTCTCTTTTTTCTCTTGATCACATTCCAACAAGTTTTTTATAAGTTGTTAATGAGATTAGAATTTTGAACTATTTTGAACTTTTAATTTCCTTTCCTATATTGGTAGAAATCCTGTAATAAAGAGTACAGTGGGATAATTTATAATGTGATATAAGTGAGAGACTTTCAAAAATTAGTGATTAATTAGCATAGTGCTTTTTTTTATTTGCTGCTCAACATTTTATATGTATTTTGCTGTTAAATATCTTTTTCCACGGAGGATCCTTGCTGACCAGCAGACTAATAAAATTGGCAGCCTCCCCACAGTGACTTGAAACTTAGTAATATTAATGGAATTTCATTATTTTCTGCTCTTTGCTATTACTAAGTAGAAAAGGTCATTCTGACTTTTAAATCTGTAGTTGGGGGTCTGGTATATGCTACTGCCTCCCCTTGTTTCTGTATGACAGGAACAGAGAGGAAGTGAATAAAAGTAAGCAGGAGGAATACAATATGATTAACATCTTAGATGAAAAAAAAAGGAGAGAGTAAATCTTATGCAACAAAGATTAATATCAACTGATGTACAATGAATGATTATTTGCATGTGACCATTTTTTTTTTAGTTTACACGTGGATTTTTCTTCATTGCGAGTGGAGGGAGGAGTGAGCTTACCTGAGTAATAAGTAGTGGTCCACATGATCAAAAAGAATTCAAGAACTTTACATCAATTCATTTTTTGTCTTTTTTTTTTAAATTAAGTTTGATAAAACTGTAATTGACAAGTAAAGGAATCGTGTGTTATATGTCCTCTTTTGAGTGAGACCTTTTTACTTTAGACCCATCTTCCTCTTCTAAGTTCACAGAAAGAGAAAAGATGGGAGAATAATTAGCAGCTCAGAAGGGGAGAGGGGTAATATATTTTACAATAGTTAGAAAAAGAAGGGAAAATTACTTTTGGGCTTCATCTCATTCTCTCTCAGGTAGCTTTCTAATTTTAGCTTACAAAATGGAAGTAATCTCACCGTCTTTTTTTTTTTTGCTGGATTTCTGCAAAGGTTGTACTGGTCAAAGCAGAAGGATAGTAACTTCTAAAAACTCTACAGAAAAGTTTCCAGATGTAATTTCAGGTCTTCTCCCCACCTTTCTCTACCAAGATAGCATCAAATATTAATACCTTGAATTTGCAGCCTTTCTAACAAGCTATAATGCCTGAGCGAGATTACTGTTATATATACTCTTATATGTATATATATGTACATATGCTTATATGTACTAAAGAACAGATACCTTAAAGTATATTTTGCATTGTTTTGTGTAAATTGTGTATGTTTAGACAAAATTTCAATGTTAAATACCTTTGCTACATTTCCCATAAAAGTAAACATATGGACAAGTGAGGAATTTGTAGTTTATACATACCTGCCATTAAGATAGATTTTCCATTAGTTATCTCATTGTTCAGTTATGAAGTCCTGAGTCAGCGGAGTAGCTTGAAAGTAAAACTTTTCTTTTGTTTACTACTATTTTAGAGACATATTACTATGTATCTCCTTTGGTTGGTGCCTTTTTTTTGGCTCTGACTCCCATGGGGATTGTCATAGCAGCCAAACACCCAGCAACCAGAACTGTTCTCCATTCCGGATGGGAGCCTGTTATAACTGCTATGATTATAAGCAGGTGAGTCTATTTGTCTCACTTTGTCTTAATAGTCACCTTGCCTCTGTGTAACCTAACATCTGATTGTATTAAAAGGAAGCATGTAACAACCCTCTGGATTGTGAACGAAGTTAAGTCACAGGCAGGGCTGAGTTGTGGAGCTAACAGTGGCCGATGAAAATGACTGAACAGAGTAGCACCATATCAAATGGAGGAAATGTTGAATTGTTCTCTCTTGCAGTTTTAAGTCAAGTCTGCATGCTGATCTAAGAGATTTGATTTAGTAAACTGAAAGCCTAATGAAGATTGTTTGAAATTTTATGGTCTTTGATATATACAAGAAGTCAATTTTAATATATAAATAATCAGTAAGAACAGTAAGAGAAAGAACAAAGAACATGTCATTGTGCTATATTCAACAGACTTACAAAACAAATGGTTGACTTAATTACTTCAGTTGTAGTCTTTGCGGGGAGGTTAGCCTCTGTAAGCTTTAGGGCTCTATCTGTAACATAAAACAAGATGAAAATCTTAGTTCTGTGAGAGAACAAGCTTTTCTTACTTAACACTGAGTTTTGTAGGTCTGCCTGTTACAATTTTTCTGTCTGTTGTGGTATTTTTGTCAAAGAAATAGGCAGTGATTAACACATACTTAGCTCAATTAAAAATATTAATCTGCAGGTCAGAACAAGGTAGTCAGGGAAGAAAAAGGTAAATTGAGAAGAAAATCGTGGCTTAAAGATGTTAAAACTTAAGAATGCTAAATAAGATTTGAAGCACTAATTAATGTATCTTCTTGCCTTATTGTCTGTGTTGTTCTTTGTTTTTCAGTATTGGTGGCCTTATTCTGGACACAACTGTATCAGATCCTAATTTGGTTGGAATTGTTGTTTATACTCCAGTAATTAATGGTGAGACTATGATAGGAGTATTTACTACTGTCTTGATATATCTTGGTTTGATAGAAATTTACTACTGATAGAATTTTACAATTCTGCTGTGCTAATTAGTGTCTGATATGTTCTTTTCAAGTTTTGACTTTGGTGGCAATGCTTGTGAATTTAAACATGTAGTTTCTTCTGCTCATTTATTATGAGCATTAAACCACGATAGAGAATGTGGAAACAGGAGCCTAAAGTATGCAATGACAATCCAAAAGGATAAAAATTGAAAAAGAGGTATATTCAAATATTATATTCAGACTGTTATGGCTGAGGAAGACTAAGATAATAGTTTTTTCGAAAGATTTTCCTTTGAACTTCCAAGGACAAATCTTCAAAATAGTAATTTAAATTACTTGTAGTATGTGTTATTAATGGGGATGATAGAGACAAAGAAAAGTGTATGTTGGTTCCTGGCTTGTCATGGTGAGTATATTTTCCTGGGTGAGTGTATGTGAAAGTTTAGTCTACAAAGTGTTGCATGTTTGACTCTCTAAGGATATTCACTGGGCAATATTTATGAGAACAGTTACTAACTTATTACACCAATGCAGTTTGAAAATGCAAACTTTGGAGCTTTTTTGATCCGTATTACCTTTTTGAATTTCATTTATATTTTGATAATTGTAGTTGCCAGGCCTTTTCCTGCTGTGTTGCTACCTAGCTTTTTTCCCCTATTTCTCCATTTAATTTCTTAGATTCTTTTGCCATGGTAAGTATTTTTATTTTCAACCATTTATCATTATCAGGGTGAGTTTATCTTCTTAGTTTGTCTTTCAGGTTGCTTTTGCTTTCTCTTCAGTTGATCTTTGCAAATTCTATATGGCTATGGCCTATTTTGACTTCCAAACCATCAATTACATGACATATGACCCCTCATCATTCTTTTCAATTTGGTAAAAAATTGTTACTATTGACCTTGTGTTTTAATTTTGAAGCACATGACCCCAGTTTGCTCTGTTTCCACAGGTACAGGATACATTATATGAGATAGCATCAAAAAAAAATTGCTAAACTTTATTGCATTCAAGATTTAGCATATCCATTGCAGTGTCCATAAGTGAGCTGTCATGTTAGAGAAGGAAGTATAATTGTTTTGACATAAGCACATTCTTGAAAAATTCACATTAACCCTTTTAGCACTTTTATATTTTCTGGGTCTTTTAAATTATCTGTTTAATAATTTATTCTAATGCTTATCTTGGAGTAGAAATGAGACTGACATACAGATTCCCTAGGTCATTCTTTTTAAAGTTACATTTTCTGTTTTCCCTTTTATAGCCCTCTGGTATTCTCTAACCTCAAAGATAATCAGTTTGCAAAGATAATCACTGATATTTCGGGAATTGTTCGTCTATCTCTCTATGGAAATTCTAAATTTAATTCGCCCTCAGGCCCTACAGGCTTAATACATTTAAGTTTGTGATCACAGATCTCCATTTTTACAAAGAAAATTGCACAAAGAATTGAGTGTTTCAGTTTTACGTATATCATTTAACTTCTTTTTGCCTATTAAGGTCTTATTTTTCCTTTTTATCTTTAACATGAAGCACTTCTATGTTGTTGCTTATGCTCCTTGCTAACCATACATTCATTTTTGCAATTCAGCCTTTATGCCGCTGTTTGTTTTCCTTCTCCTTTGTATTAATTCCAACTTGCTACTCTTTTTCTACATTTTGATATACTTAAAGAGCAATGTAGCCATGTTCATCTTCAATGAAATTCTGCTTTACATCAGAAAGCTTTCTCTTAACAGTCCTTTCAGTAACTCCCTAGATCTTTTTCCTGAGAGAATATAGGTTACAGTTGTCTGAGTGTGTTGCTGACTGAGCTTGGGTTTTGTTTGTTTTTTTGGGGGGGGAGGTGGTTTATTGTGTTTTTTGCTGTTTTTTTTTAATCTTATTTTAGTGATGCCTTCTTTTTTTCTTTTAATAGTTTCTTTTAATAGTAATTCAATGACTGCTTTTACCACATTGTTTCTTATGAGCAATTCTTCCTTATTAGATAACTTAGGGCCTAAAACATTTGTTTCCCACGGTAACTTTTTCTGCCTGGAAGAAACAAAGTGTTGCTTCGGAGCATGAGGACAGCTTCTGTCCTTCTGAGTTGCTTTCACAGTAGATGTTCTTTTCCCACTTAGTTTAAAGCTTTCTTTAATGAGCTGGAAAATCCATAACCTTGTTAGGCAGGTGCACCACATACTCTTACCAGTAGTCCTGTTTTCTTAGATGTCATCTCTTGACTACAAAAGGAAACAACAGTCTGGTAATTCTTTGTATTATTGTTTCTGAGTAGGCATCTTTCTTTGCTTCAGTTTACTATACGAAAATACTGGTAGCTTTTTTTCTATAGACTCATTTATTCTAGACTTGCCACTTACTACAGCACTTACAGCTTTCTTTTCTCGAGGCATCACACTCCTACAAGATGTTGCAATGGTGATTGTCTTTTACCTTGTAGCAGTTACGGATTGCTGCTGTAAATAGAACTGTGTATCTTGTTCAAGATTGTCTTCCCCCTCTCCTTCCCCATCTCCTTCTTTATTTTTTTCCCCGCAGAAATTGGGTATGATACCTACATTGCCAGTGTGCTTATATTTTACCTTTTTAACATTTTTGACTAATGATTGGACTTCAGTAAATCATTTTAATTGCTAAGAATGACAGTTTCTATAAACATACCTCTAGGAAAGTTAAATGTACCACTTTGTTTCTTAGTTTTCTTTTCATACATTTACCAACAGAAGGGACTGTGCATATATTCTTTTGAGTTATCTTTAGAGGAAAAGAATGAAGTTTGCGTAAAGCAAAATTAGTGTAAGGCTGTGGCTTGTTACTAGAAATAGCAATGCTCCTTCTGCTGAGCCACTGGCAACAGCAGGACCTTTAAGGAATTTTGTTCTTTCCTCATTCACAAATGAGTAGAGGGGAGCATCAAGTGTTGTTGTAAGAGTATGTTCTACCCCCTCAAACTTCAAAATTGTAATGGCTTCAACAGAGGCATTTCTGTTAGAAAACATAGAGCAAATATTTTCTGTGTAAACAATGCAGAATATGCCTGTTTAATTATATACCTCCCAAGAAAGGAAATTGTAGGTAAGTAATTCTTTTGGTTGCTGTTAGATTAGACTCTCCAGGGTTTTATAATTCTAATGGCACCTCTTGATATTGATGGTTTACTGACAGCAGTGTACTAAACTGCAATTTAGGAAATCTTTCAGTTAAAAAAGCACATCTGCTGACACTCATTCAATGACATAAAAGGTGTGTTAGCTACTTAACAGATGGCTTTTTAAAATAATATTGTTGCAGAAGGCTTTCCCTACCAGTACTCTCCCATCTTGGAAATCTCATTACAAGAATGCGTAGTGAAAGTAGCTGAGGGTTTCCCCCTCAAAAGGCACTTCAGGTACGTTTTCTCTTTAAAGTTTGTTGCTGCTATGCCCCAGGAAGGCACTGGGGAAACCTGAAAGGAAAGTTGTAACCTACTGAAATTTTGTCCAGTCAAAAATGGAAGCAGTGTAAATTTGTCTGTATTTCACACTGGTTGTTGTTTCAGCGTCTGTTTTGGGTTAATGAAAAATCTTGGATCATGTTTGCTGCAGAGTTGTCAGTATTGGGCTTTCTGTGGATTTCACACCATTAAATAGCTTTGGGCCTGGTGCTGTGTAAGTGGTTTGCACATTCTTAGGTATGGGACAAGTTACTTCCATCACATGTGTTACAGTGTGGAGCCTTCATTTAAGAAATATTTGTCTGGAATTTGAGCAACTTCAAAGGTTCCAAATCACTATTAACAATAGCTGCAAATATTTGCCAAGAGTATAAAAATAGTTCTTAATCAAAGAGGCAATTAAAGTTAACTTTACTGCTGGTGGCCAGAAGTATTTTTAAATAATTTTTCCATTTTTCCTTCTTAAACACATTTTTTGAGAGGAATAATTATTTTTAGTTCTGTAGCTGATTGGGCTAAGTTGTCAGTCTAAATATAAATAAATCATTTTGTCTTCTCAACCTATGTTGTGCTTGCAGACTACTTGAAATTTAGACATCTATTTTTCATATATTGAAGCTCTGAATAAAATAACTAAACCCAAGCGTAACTGTGCTTCAGTTTCGATACAAAAAGCTGATCTTTGTATTTTGTAATTTGGTTGAAATTTGCAAATCCTCTTACACAGCATGTTGAATTTGGCTCAGGAATTGAAATTGGCAAGTAACAGAGTTCCTTCTGTGCAGAAAATGATAATGATTTGAGCAATTATATGCTTGGGAGTATGCCACAAAAGTGAAATAAGCTGCAGTTACTAGATAGAGCCACTTTCCTCTCCCTTTTGGTTTTATTCTTAGACAAAACATAGTGAGATATCTTCTAGTATTTACAGTTTAGAAATTACTGCATAATCACCAGCATATCTATAGACCTTCCCCCCATTTTTTTTTGCATTTCTGTGAAACTGAGGTGCTACAAAATAATCCTGAAAACACCTGAAAATTAGGCATGCTTTGCAGGCTTTGGTAGAGCAATACTTGCTTTTACAGATGGTTTAAAACAGTACTCTTTGAAGATAACACAAACCTGTGATAATGTTTTTCACTCTTTAGCTTGCTTGTTATGAGACTATTTGATACCTTAAGGGAATAAATATAAATCAAAGAGCATGAGAAACCTGTATGAGAAAATTTGACATAAACTTACTGCATGTCTGTCATCTGGGAGATGAAAGTTAAGCTCATATAATGTATTCCCCAAACCATAACTCTGTTTGTGTAGTAGGATAAATGGAATAACATTTTTTTTCAGAGAGCTTTTGCTCTAAGTTGTTTGTTTTGAAGAATATGGAAAGAAAACACTGAGAAATCAT
>JAUBNY010000429.1:3609335-3624503 GCA_032275445.1 Crypturellus soui | reverse complement strand
GAGTTTGGCATTTACTATATATAATTTTTGTTGGTAGCATTTATATCTTCCCAAACACTTACGTTTCGTTTTTTGGTTTTTGATCATGAGGTTATATACAAGCACATTTCCAATCCTGTTTTCACATAAAAAATGTGAATATGTTTCTTGCAGTACTGATGGTCTGCTCTGAAGTTACAAAAACACATTTCAGGCACTACTTGAATGCTTGGCTATTAAAATCTGGACCCATAGCTATCCTGTTTGTTACAAATATTTACATGTAGATATTTTATACATACCAAACATATCCTGCAAATATGTGGAAAACTGAATTTCTCAAAAACTTTTATGTCATGGTATAGACACGAGATTCCTTAGGTCCAGAAGTGTTTTGCTGTTACTGGCCCCTAGTGTGAGTCAGAGATCTTCTCTGGGTAGGGCTGACTTGGAGGCTGATAGCTAATGTTAAAATCTGACTGACACTATTTGTAATCAGCTCTGTGATTACCAAGTCCATGTTTTATTTAATCTACCGACAAATCTGAACTGACTTAAAAAGCTTAAAGCAGAGCTAAAATGAGAAAGCTTAACTGCAGTAAAGTCAAAGATGCCGCGTGTCTTCACACTTCCATCTGCTGCGTTCACCTGTGCACCCCTTGCATTACAAGGGGAATAAACACCTCTGGGACCAGCTTCTTCTCACCTGTCCCCGTGTCCTGCTCCCCTGGCTCCAGGAATCCACCCAGAAGCAGAAGCCGCCCCGCTGCTCTTGCGGTCACACGTGTGCGCTCACTGCTCGGTTACTGCGCGGCTTTCACACCTTCTGTCTAAAAACGTGTCTTGCTTTTTGCTCTAAGGTCTGTTTGAGGTAGTGGAAATGCTGCGCTCTGCATTGGAGGGCCTGGCACGGCTGGGAAATGCAGTAGTCAGTTCTCTTAGAAACCTTCAGCATCAGACAGCAAACAGGAACTGACGTTTCATACTTGCTACTGCAAGCACCAGCAGTTCTCACGCTTTACAAGCACACTGCAATTACTATTCCTCCTCTATAAATTGGGATATATGAGCGTCAGACAAGGACAGCTACATTAGTCAGACACCGAAGCTAGAAGAGTATGAGAATTTTAGAATAAGGGATTTAATTAAACTGACCTGGGCTATGACAACTTTTTAAAAATAGTAACATTGTTAAACATCCTTCGCACTTTGATTTACCCAACAAATTATACCCTCTGAAGAAACTTTTTGAACATTACAAAGCTGCTTTTCTTCCTCTGTTTCATGCATTGAACTTACTGCCCCACAGAGAAGATAAGGCCTTATGTGCATACATTTCAAGTAATTCTCTGTATAGCTGCCCAAGATAATGAGACCATTTTCTATTCCCACCATTACAGAATGCACGAAGGCTAAGAAAAAAAAAAAGCATCAAAGCTTTTGAGAGAAAACAGACCTACGCAGTAGCTGCTAGCACCACATTGCCAAGAATCCTCAACTGCTTCACACATTCCCTCCCGCTCCTTCCTGCCGTACGGGCACCCCGCTTCACACGCGTGTGTGATGCCGCAGGGAAAGGGGAAATAATTCAGCAGCCGCATTACTCAGGGATCAGAGGTGACAATAATTTGAATAATGACACTACTGGCATTTTCTCTTTGCCTGGTAATGTGATTTGGGTGTTGGAAATAAATGACACTACAAATTCCAGCAGGAAAAACACATAGAGGTGAAGGTGCTTTCCTAGGACAAACTTCAGACTTATGTGAAATAAAATCCTGTCTTTTTTTCTCCTATACTATAGTGAACTTTATATTGCAAAATCTCCTTAAAAAAGAAAAACACAGACTGGCTCTCCACCTGGCACAGCTGTTACAGTGCTGACTATAACACCAAATTACAGCAGCTATGTGTTAACCCCAGCTTTTTAATCAGCATGAGGCTCCACCAGGCCATAAGGGATGAGTATGGATTCAGGAAGAGTGACACCTTTCCCTACCATCTCAAACCTCTTCAGAAGCCTTTCCATTTCTGTGCTTCTTGCTGGAAACTATTCGGTGAAAGGACTCGTGCAGTAAGTGGGACAGGGGAACAACCAGATGAAAGTACAGCCTGAAAGCGGTCTGTTTGGAACCGGGAGACACAGCGGGATGGTGAAGGTTCCCAAGAAGAACAGGTAGGAAGACCACTGCTCTGTCCATATGGCTGCAGAGACTGAGCCCACAAGGACTCAGCTTCTCACCATGTGTGTTGCCCTCCGGAAGCTCTATGGGAATCTTCACAAACACAGTAGAGAAAAGAATGACGTGACTGGTTTAAGTAAGAAGTGCGCTATACCTGCAAGGTAAGAAATCATCAGGAAAGTCAAAAGAGCCTTGAGGTAGGCACAATTAAAGCACAAATATTGATGTCAGCCTGTTTCTTGGTACTTAATTTATACAAGAGAAGTTTGGAGCTTCAAGTTGCATGCACAAAGAGCGCTCTGCAGTCACCTTTTTCTCAGTGTCTCAAGCTGGCTGTGGAAAGAGAAGGAGGAGGAAAAGGGAATTTGGCAGATATCTGCTTTGCTCTTCTCACAGGCCCACAATTCCAGGGCTGGAATTGCGAGGGGAGAGGCTGAGGGCGCCGCTCCGCTCTGGGAGCTCTGCCCTCGCCCTGCGCGTGGAAGCGGTGGCCGCTGCTCCGACTGAGAAGGACAGAGTGTGATGAATTTGTCCTCTCCTGGCTCCTTCTTTAAGTGCCGGCATAAATCCCCTGCTGTATTAAAAAGGTTTAAGATCTCACTGTCACACGAATCTAATTCCAAACTGAGAACTTTCTGGCCCTTGCCCCAGCCTGCCCATAGGTGCGCGCACACGCACCGCAGCTCAGCTCACAAGCGCTGCAGGTGCAGGATAGCGGTGACACACGCGGTCTCCCAACCCATCCTGCTCTCCAGGCATGGATGTTTCACCACTACGCTACAATCCCGGGTCTTTAAAAGCTGCTTCAGCCGCTCTTGGGAGCCCCCCGCGTCTCACCATTGGCGGCAACACCGCACTAACTGGTGGTTGACACACACATACACACAGCTCCTCACACAGACGGACACAACCGGCCACGAGCACGGTCACGCTCGTGCTGGTGGGGCACTGGGAGTGGGGTCCTCCCACTTGAACCACATCCAAGAGTTTGATGCCACACTGGTGTCTCCTTGGCTGAGCGGGATGCACCTGGCCTTGTCTCGGAAAGCCCCGTGCTCCCGAGAGGCCGCTGCCGTCTGCAGCTGCTGGAAGAGAGGGACGCGCTTGCAGAGCTGCACCTAAGGCACTAGGGGCTCCTGTTGGCTGGGCTGAAGAGACTCGTTCCTCTCCTGACTCCTAGGCTGCGTTCAAGGCGCAGATGAATCACAACCTGGGAAAATGAAAGCCTGGGGAATTAGCACTCGTAGGGGAGCTCAAAGCCAAGGGAGGGACCTGTGGCTGATGCATTCTGCTCTCACGTCTCTACTGTGGGAGCGGTGGATGCGGTTTCTCAAGGAGGAGGCTTGGGAAGCGGTTAGCGAAAGGCATGCCATGGACATCGGCAAACAGTGCGCCACGAGGAACACTGGGCTGGGGACACATGGAGTCAGCCAGGGTGGAGCTGGGAATAGCCCTTAAAATTGGAACAAAAAGCTGCGTTCTGATGTAACTGGCATCAGGGAGACTGACTTGCACAACTCTGCTGCAAGAAGTCGTGCTGGTAGGGGTGAGATAAACCGGGTGGGGGAGAAACGGGATGAGGCAGACGCATAAATAGACAAACACAGAAGCAGTTCCACAAGGAGAAGGGAAACAGTCTGCTCTCTGCATTCACTGTGGTTAGGACAAGCAGCAGTAGACCTAGACAAGATAGACTTGGTTTAGATGCAGGAGAAATCCCAGTGGAGAGAGCAGGATAAGTCTGTGCCGGAACACAGTGAGGAATCTCCAGCATTAGAGACCTCCAAGAACAGGTGTCAGAAGTGACCTAAATACTCCTGTCATGTGCACAGGTTTCTCCTTGAGAGCCCTTCAAGCTCCACAGACCTACGATGGTGGCTTCTGGACTCCGTATGAATTTAAGGGAAACAAAGCTCTTCTCGATAGCTAAGCAAATCCAGGTACTTTAAATGCATCATCAACAAGGATTTCAGCAAATGCTACAGCACCACGCAAGCAGAGAGGCCAGCTACTGCTTATATAAAAATCTCCTTCAGGAAAATGCAACATCAAATTAAGGCTTGACCCATGCTCAGACACCATCACAGACATTACGGGACACCCAGAACAGAGCAGACAGAGTAGGAAGTGCGAGTGCCCAGAGTTGCCGAGGACGCTGTTTTCCCTCCCCCCGAGTTACGGCTCTGACCTGGCAGCCGAAGTTAATGGATTTCTTACTAACACAGCTCCTCTCTCGTACCCCTAGGTTGCTGCTTAGGTCTCATACAGTCAAGTAGAAACAGTTATTTTTGTCTCAGCAGGGTGTCCACTATTCTAACTGAATACAATTTTCTCAGTCCCATGCTAAATCAGGGTAATACATTTCCAATTTTTAGCTCAGTGTGCTATGTTACAAAGCCCTTGAAACCCAAATAAGAAAACTAGAAGACAACAGCTGCATAACTGGTTTCTTTAGATATAATTCTGGGTTTTTAGTGACCTGTCGGAAGACAAGGGAATTGCACAATCCTAGGATTCAACACGTTGAGTCTCCATCCCCTACGACAGAAGTAGGTGCTGTCCGTGGGGGCACAGCGAGCTGCCCAGCACCTCCACGGGGTTCAGGTGACCCTATGAGCAAGGGGATCAGACTCAGCCCTGCACACGGAAATTTTCTGGGTATATTTGCTTGTTTTAAGGTAAGAAGTTACAGGCAGAAATGATAAGCAGATTCCGCAAGGCAGCTGCTCCCCCACCTGCCGAGATGTTGGTCCGTCCTGCTGAACAGTGCGTAAACAGGCTGCGAGCTCTCCATCGCGGGGCTCCCTTGCTGTCTAAACAGACAGTACAAAGGTGTGGATGGAGGACACACTTCTTTTAATGCCATGATTTGTATGAACTCATCCTGAGACGGACTGTTAAAATACCTAATTCCTCTGCATATTTGATATTTTCTCCTTACTAAACTATCACAATCTAATTGAATTCCTCCTGATTTCCTTTGGAGAGGTTGCATTTTGGTCAAACTTAACCCTGCTGTTCCAACGTGGTGTATTTGTACGTGTCACTCACTAACGTTCACTAACCTGGGTTGCTCTTTCTCCACAGCTTTAATTATGGAAGTGGAAACTGCAAGCACATTTTGCCTTTTCTCCTACGGCACAGAGAAGACCAGATGGTCCTCTGCTTGGAAAGACAAAATTCTTATAATTAATTTCTTATTAAAATGCTAGCATCCATTTATAAACTTAATTACAATCGGCTTCCCAGGAAAGCTTTCCACAGTAGAATGAAGTGGTAACGAAATAAGATTCTGGGTGGAAGGCTGTTTTGTTGTTTTTCGATAGCTTCATAGATCTCTTCTCTTCTACCCTGAGATAAATATCAGCAGTCGATCCTGAGAAACACTGAGCCCAAACACGGCAGCAGCGGTTATTTAGTCTGACCAAAACCCTGTCTCCGATAGGCCCAGAGAGGGACCAAAGCCCAAGGTGCCCTGGGGAAGCCACCGGGGGGGATTTCTGTGCTTCGGAAAGACCTTCTGATCCCGTTACCAGACGACGCTTCAGTATTTGTGCCGTCCGGGCCGCCTGCTCCCATCGGAAAGGCCGCCTCTCCCCGGGCTGCACTGCTTTGCAGTGAGGGCAGCCCCAGCGTCGCAGCAAAAACAGCAGCAGAAGAAAACATTAAAAAAAAAAAAAAAAGACGCCAAAATAACCTTTAATATCCGGACAAACCTACAAGTGCTTTGTCTGTATTTTCAAGCCCCCAAACTGCCACGTTACGCTTCTGATGTTGGAGACTAAGGGCTACATTAAAAGTGATTTTCATCAGTGACCAAGACAACTGGAAGCTACAATTAATATGTGATGCCTTGTTAATCTTTCTTATCTCTACAGCTGTACACTGTGATTTCTAAGGGATCTCTGTCTCACCTAATAACAGATCCATTTAGGGACTGCACACTGAACATTAATTTACAACGGAAATAAAAAATCTCCGTGTTACTTTAAATGACTGCTTTTTATTTTTAATCTATTTGCTTAACTACCCCTGAAAGAAGACACATGTGATCTTTTTTTCCCTTTTTTCTCTCTTGCTTCTCCTGCAAACTTCCCAAGAAAACGAGCGTCAGGGTCCTGGCGGCCGGGGGGAGGGTGGCAGCCGCTTCCCAAGCCAGGAGCGCGTCCAGGCATTGAGACCGCAGCCAAGCGCCAGCACTGAATGGAAATGTGTCCTCCTCTTTGCAGAGGGGGAACAGGGCGGCTTCTGTCCCCGATACAGGGCCAGGGCTGTTTCGCCTCCCGTGCAGCCCCTTCGGCAGCACAGGCTGCATTTCCCCTTAGGCTGCCAGCCCGTCAGCCTCCCCTTCAGCGCAGGTCAGTGCCAGTGCCAGGTGGTCTTCCCCTTTTCCAAGGGAAGTCACCCCTTTTCTCTTTGCTGGTAAACTAGAGGGAAAACACACGAATACATCTCCCTACACATGCATACACAGCGACACCTTCCCCTTGGGCACGCAGGGGAGCCACCAGCAGGCACCCAGATGGCCGGTGTTGGTCACAAACCAGGGCACACGGCTGCTCCCAGGGAGTGCTCACGCACTCAGGGACATCTGCACATGTATGGTGGTGTGACTGAAGGGACATCTGTGTATGGAGGTGGGACTGAAGCATGCCGAAAGCTGCGGTTCCTGCTTAGCCGCGTGCTCCAAAAACCTGGTCCCAGTTATCACCCTTCTGGTGGTTTCAGTCAAGACGACAAGGCACCTGGTGACTCCTCAGCAACTCTGTGACTTGACGCTGTTCTGTAGTTCGGCTGGTCTGGGAATCACTCCCTGGACAGAGTTTGTCCTTCACCAGAGTCTTCAGCTGGCGTGGGCTTAGTGGTGGGGAAAAGCGACAAGCTCACACAGTGCTAGCATATCTCATATTTTTGACAGGAGAAGCAAGCCTAGATTACAGTTCAGAGCTAAGAGATCTGTCATTTTTAAATGCTCTGTGCAGTAGCTTCCACCCACTGGATCCACACAGATGAGAGCTAATGGTTCCTCCCCCAATTCACAGCAATTTCCCCTCTGCACCGCCTGATGCGGGACCTGCCTTCGCAAGCACAGGGAGCTGCCAAAGGCCACCATATCCTTCACCCCATGGCACAAGAGCCTCCCATAATTAGCTGGTAACTAAAGGTGGCTTTTGCTTTTGCTCTTTGAACATTTCATGCATTATAGGCGATGCATCAGAACAGCTGACCTAGAGCGGTGAACTAACAGAGGCATCCACCAGCTCTGAACCATTTTGGTTTTGTATTTTGATTGCAAACGTGATTTTGTGCATGCCTGCCTATCCTCTCTCTTTTATAAATCTCTTCTGAGGTGGAGCAAACCATCATGAGAAAGTCCCACTTGTAAGGACCACACTTAAATGCTTCTGATCAGATGCCTGTAAGCCTACATCCATTTCCGTAATCCATTCCCATGGGTATTTTCCAACTGCTCTGTATTTCAGCCAGCACGAATAGGTGCCTCTCCAAGAGCTGGGAAGCTGTGCAAAGCCTCTGCTCCTCCTCCAGTTTTTCAGACATTCTTTCCTGGTTCCACAACTTAACTTTATCTCAGAGTTTATTTGTTTAAAAATAAACTTTGTTCACAAGGGAGAACAGTATGTGGGATTCACTGTTTCCAGGAACAAAGCTAATTGCACTGAACTTGTTCCCTCCTCTGCGGTGCTCTCTGCTTTCACCTTGCCATCATCTTCCCCACGCAAGTATACCCCCACACCAGCACCTTCAGAAAGGGTCAAGGGCCTCTGCCTCCTGTTTTTAATTCCACTGTGTTCTCTCAGCCACTGCTTAACACTGTGGGGATACGAAGGCAATCTCTGTTGTTTTAAGGCCATCCGCAGCTCTTCGTTCTTCCTGAATTTCTCTTTCGCTTGAGTATCTCTTTGCTCTTTCCGAGCTTGCCTCAGCGCTCTTTATTTAGCCCCCCTACCTGACCCCTCCGTGTCCCTTCTGCTCGAGCTCAAGTTGAACTTTCAAACCCTTGGAGGGCTGGGAGCAGAGGGGGGACATGCAAACATTTTTCAAAGGAAAGCATGAATGTTAAACAGGATGAGTAAGAGACTGCTCCAAAACACACATAGTACTTAGAAGATTAAGATAAAGCAGCTACCATACACTACTAGCTTAAACCTGATGCAGAACATCTGCTCCAAGTTTGCTTTTAATGATTCCTGCTCTCCCGTGCGCTTCTCCAGTGAGAGAAGGACCACCTGAGCACAGATAAGCTCCACGTTTGTTTACACCCTTTCCAGGAGGAGAAAATCCTTGCCAAGACTGAACTGCCAAACAGCCAGATAGGATATACAGAGCCTGCACATAAAAAAAAAAAAGAAAAGAAAACGCACTTATTTCTTTTTTTGTTACCCATTGGCCTAATAACACCTTTTGCCCCCTCTTCACCCACTCCAACACTGCAGACAGGACTGGTCCTCTCTTGTCCTCTCCTCTTCTATCTTCTGATCCGACCGTGCTCCATAAGCCCTAGGGCTTCCGCCACAGATCGCAGCTACAGCCCCTTCGAAGCTCTACGAGATCGCTCTGTCCCCCGTGGCAAGAGAGTGGAGCCGTCCTGAGTGCACTAACCCCTGGGCATATTTTAGCTTCGATCTGCCTCGTTAGGGACCCGGGGCAACAGATGTACATTCAATGGGAATAATTGCCGCTTCCCAAATAAAGCTCGGATAAACTGCAGGGGGACCTGCAGGTGCTGGCAGGATGGGTAATTCCTCCTGAATTTGCATCTGGAGCCGCTGTTGCAGACGGAGGTCTGGGATTAAAATAACACTGAGTACTTATCTGGTGTTTTTCCATCTGTGAACTTCAAAGCGCGTGACGTTACCCCGGCTTTCCAGATGTGCGCAGCGAGCCGCAGCGCGCCGGTGCGGGGATGCTGCGTTTCCCTGCCCTTTCCACCCTGTGAGCCCTGTCCTCACCTCCCGGGCCTTCTCCCTGTCCCGCTGCAGCGGATGCCCCCTGTACAGCTCAGACCCGGCTCGTTTCGGGCAAGCCAGCCCGATGGTGCTGGCTCCTGCAGCTTGCTGCGATTTTGCTGGTGTTTTTTGGGGAAGGAGGGAAGGAGAGGGAGAGCTGGTTTATTTTTCAGCCCTGCTTCCTGGTACCTGCCTGTGGGAATTTCAGAACAAGCTCTCTTTAAATATTTGTCCTCCCTGAAGTCCTCCTAGTTACATGAAGTTAAATAAACGGATTAAAGAGCAGTCTTGAAATTCAGGCTAGGAAGTTGTGCAAGTAAAGAAAACCTGTATCAGCAGATTGCGGGTATCCAAAATGTTTGGTTTAGACTTGCATCTTTTTATTACTTCTTTCCGGGCCAACACTTGTGAGAGTCACCATCGGGTGTAACTTCCGTATCAAGCTGGTGACTATGAAAAATTATCAGTAGACAACTGGCATTGTCTGCGATGAAAATTTATAGCAGGTACCGCAACAATACCTGTAGTTCATGAGTTATCAGAACAGCTATCAGATATGTCACTGAGACCTAACAGAAGTTTATTGAAGTTCAGGAAAGTCAGAGCACCCCAGCATGCCGCGTCACCATAAAAAAACCATCACTTAATCGGTAAAGTAGAAACAAAGAAGCGTGACATTTACAAGTCTGTTTTTTTTTTTTTTAATATAGCAATCATCTGAGTTGGCAATGTCCTGGAAATCAACTAGTCTGTCATTGAAAAAAAATACCAGGTTCATGGATATGTAAAAGACCTGTCTAGAAATAAAAGGCACCATTTTTTTTTCTGGAAAAGTACAGGATTTGCTGCAATAAACAGAAATATGAGAGATATACACTATCTATCCAGAATAGGTGGACAATATTAAGCCAAAAAAAGGCCCATTTGGAGAAGCAGCATTATTTGTAAGAAGCAGTTTAGTAGCTACAGCTTAAATGAAATATTGCAATTTAAAGAAAAGTATTACAGTCTACCTCCCTTAGCCTACCACATCCTATTCATCTGCATTAAAAACAACCAGAAACATGGTAAGGAAGGTGAAGGGAGGAAAAAAGACAAGTTTATTGCTGTTCCTGAGGCTGCCTGGGTATAACTCTCTGGGTTTAAATAGCATCCAGTCAAAGCAGCCTTTGATGTCTCCTCAACACTGGTACAAACATGTACATACTTGAATATGTCTGTCCATGAAAGATAGTATAGAAAAGCGCTGGGAAGTGGATTTTTCAAAATATAATAATCCCCTCCAAGGAAGTAGGTGAGTCAGAGGCTGGCAGGGCCGGCTCTGGCTTTAGAAAGCGAAGGGAAAAGCACACAAAGGAGAAAGCAAAGAATGCACATGGTAAAATACCGCTCCTACGTCTCTGCGCTGAGCAGCTTCTTTTGAAAAGCTCTCACTTGTGATGGCAAAGGATGACATCTCTGTGGGACAAGAGAGGAAAGGAAAACAGAAAAGCCTGTGATAGATGGAAACTGCTAAACAAAAGAGACTGTCTGGGGAATTAATATTTATGAAATGCAAAAAAAGATTATAGCAAAATGAGAGATAACACAAACCCATAAAAGTAGAGTTGTTCTAAAGGAAAAATGACACAGAGCCTGCAAGCCGGTCCTGTACTATCAATTCCTCTCCATGTGAGGCAAAGTCAAAAGGATACCATATATGTACAATAGGCCTTATCCCAAACTGAAAAATTCCTCTTGACATCCAGGACCTTTTAGACCAGACCCTCCGGACATTTCTGATCCTGTTAAGAGCTGGAAACTACCGCTACCAACCCATAAAGAAATCCCATTGACCACCTAGAGACACAGAGAAATCCTGTAGGTCTCAAGGTTTACTGCAACTACCTGAACAACTTCTTCGCTCAGTAGAAAGCGATGGAGCACCCTAAATCCTGCCTTGGAGGCAGCTGGGGAAGGAAGCTTATGGGGATGATCACTTTTGAGGCTGCATGCGGGAGTTACTCCACTAATGGCTTCTGTTGGCCTTTGAACATCTACCCCCCATCACAAGTGTGAGCTAAAAAAGAGATATTAGCTCAGAAAGCCTCCTCCTGCGGTGCGGCACCACACTGTGCAAAATCGAGTGTGCTGTCTACCCTTGTTTTTAAAGTCTGCTTGCTTTTGGGGAGGAGACTGTTTTCTAGCCCTAGTGCATCTCTCTGCTGAGTAGACTTTCTTCTGATGTTCTGCTGAAGTTCTGTATTTCCTTTTATATATATATAAAATCATTTAAAAAATCCACGGCCAGAAGATCATGAATGTGAAAATGGGTCAGTTAAAATGAGCTGAATGAAAACCACCATGACAATCTCAGTTTTGAATTTGTTTCTTTATGAGTTCATTTCTGGGATGGAGTTTTTGTTTTAGGTGTGTCTTTTTTCTTCATTTTTAGGCATGGCTTCCTCTAGTTCAAGCCCACGGACTTGCATTAACAGTGCCCAAAGGTTTTGCAAAGGGAGGACCGACACTGATACTAATAATCTGAAAAATTTACCTTCTGCACTGATTTCTTTTTTGCTAGAGCTTCCCAGCTAGAGGCCTGGCGATGACGCAAGCCCAGCCTGGTTCCCCAGGCTCAGAGTTACAGAAACCACATAAATTGCGGCCTCCCTTCTGCACAGGTGACAACGTTTGAGCGTGTTTGATGTGGCGAGGAATGAGCACATCCTCATCCCAGGGCGCTTCTGGCGCACGCAGCAGATACCGCAGAGAGATCCAAACCGCCCGGGCCCTCTGCGTCGTGGCCATCCGGCTACAGCTCGGGAACCAAGAAATAAGAAAATATTTCCTCCAGAAAACACAGGCTTCTCTCTGGGGAAGAAAAAGGGAGCCCCTTGAGGGAAATGGGAGGCCACAGTGCATTTCATGCTAATTAATGTAATTGAGAAAGAAAAGGAAAACTCACACTGGAGTATTAGCAAAAATCAGGTGTTAAGAGTAGCAGGGAACATGAATAAAACAGTGCATTAAACTACAGCAGTTTTGCTCCACCTCAGAACATAAAGTTTATTGAATGGCTCCCAAAAGAGGGGAAAATGGATTTGGCACTTAGTCACAACGCCTGTAATTAGTTTTTTATAGAAAACCCACGGAACTGCACTGACTCCTGATGGCTTTTGTGGCTCTCCCTCCAATGCTCTCACTCCATGGTTGGGAGCAGGAGCTCCTGGCTCATCTCTGGGGCCCTGACCTTCTCCCTTGCATCCTACAAGGAGCTCCTGAGCTTTTAGCAAGGGCTGAACCAGCCTCCAAGGAGTGGGAGCTCCTGGAGGTGCAAGGGGCAGATGCTGGGTGCTCCCTAAGTCTGCACAGCGTTCTCCGTACAGCTCCCTGCAAACCAGGCCAGGCTTTTTGTGACTCGCCGGCCCTTCACCCTTTCTACCATCTGGTTTTCCAGACTCTGCCAATCTGACTGTTTTGCTGCCAAATTAAGACGATATTAACAAAATAAACAAAACGCAGGGATGCATAAAATGATGGGAATGCAGCCGGAGACATAACATTTCACTTTATGGAGATTTAGAAGCTCTGTAGCTAAGATCAGGAGGGGTAGGTATGTAGACCTGGCATAATTAAAGAGATTCACTAGTATCACAAGAAAATCTGTAGTTTTTTATGCAACAAAATTTTATTTTCAAGGAGTTGTTACTCAATAAACAACTCAAAGTACACAACTACTATGAAGCACATCAAACCATTCTGGGTGTAAAATTGACTAAGGTGTGCTTTAAAAATACATATGTTGATACCCTCACTTCCCTTTTTTTACTGGCCCTGCTTTCAGTGTGTTTGTGGCTTTGCTGAAGCTTAAATAGAGTTTGAGAAGACTTGTAAATCAATTCCTCTCATAGACCTTGAAATAGAAAGCGAGTAAAACTGAAAGCAACCTCTAATTATGCCAAGGAAACCACTGCACTAGTTACAGCACTGATCATCAGGCATGATGTGAACTTTCTCCCTCTGTGGCTCAACAAAGTAGACAAACCACAGGCTCCTCCCAGGCTCAGTTCTTGAAAGGCTAAATCCAGACAATGGCAATTTAAATTAGTCACAATAACATAACTTCTATGTGTAAAGCAGAAGGACTTTTGGACAGAGAACACATATGATGTACTTAAAGAATAAGTAAGAGCACTCAGTAGTGCTCTCACCATGTACACGGAAAAGCTTGGCACCAACAGAAATATGGATAGTCTGGGCTATTCTGTTCTGACACTGGGATTTCTATGAATACATAGACGGGCTGTGTCTAGGTAGGCACATACATGGTCCCTGCAGTTACAAACTCTCAGCCCCACCGTGAAGCATGTAACTACTATTTCCGTTCAACAAATGAGAAATGAGACTTGCTCAAGCTGACGTGG
The DNA here is from genome assembly GCA_032275445.1 of Crypturellus soui. Taxonomy (NCBI): domain Eukaryota; kingdom Metazoa; phylum Chordata; class Aves; order Tinamiformes; family Tinamidae; genus Crypturellus; species Crypturellus soui. Next base: position 3,610,967 of record JAUBNY010000429.1, on the reverse strand, counting down.
TGAGTCGGAGCCAAGCTTGACACCCAATGTGAGTCCTGGTCTCAGGTTTTGCAAGCAGTAAATCTATCAAAGTTACAAAACAAAAACAACATCAGAAAAGATTTCCCATTTCCTAGTCCTTTGTTTCCCTTTCTGCATCACTCTTCCATCTTCTTATTGAGATAAACGCTCAGTGAACAATGGATTTGCCATTGAGAAGACTGGAATTAAGTACAGCACAGTATTTTAACATGTCCACATTTCATCAGAAGAAGATCATGGTTAAGTTCATGGGTCCTATGGCAGTTGATGTTACGACTCAAAGTGACTTCAAGGAATTCAGAATTTCCTCTGTTTTGTCTGTGTAATGTCCAGAACAACAAAGGGCTGATTGCTGAGCCCCGCTATCTGCTGTTCCAATAAAATAAGTAATGGAGTAACTGAGCAGACCCAAACTGAAGGCAAAGAAAATGAGCAATATTGAGAACTCAAAGAACAACAAAATCCTTTGCCTCTTCATGGCAACTGTTCTTTTCACCAATTTATCAGAAGCCAGGTTTGAAAGAAGATTCTCTTTTAAACGCCTTCAGGCCAAGGCATCAACAGCAGTATCCGAGTACAGCAAAACTTACTCTAATGCAGGAATGCAAAATAGACAATAAAAAGAAAAAAACACACACACACAGCAAAAAATCTATAAATGCTCCCAACCTTTATGTCTCTGCAGGACTGCTCTGCTTTATAAGCCACAAGCAATGAGAATAGCCCAGTAGCTATCAGGAAAACATCCGCAGGAGGAAGGTATGTGAATTTTACAGCCAGTAATGCATCCTGCCGGGGCTGAGGAGATGACCCACGAACACGATGGAGATTTATACTATTATGACAGCTGCCCTCACAGTTTGTTATTAAGTTTTAAACTAAGTTTTCACACAGGGAGATTTAAATGTCAAGGGTGAAGATTTAGACCTCCCAAACACGAGGTCAGTCCTGAGAGTCTACCTGGTGATGTGACTGCAAACAGATTAAAAGAATTTGACATCTAGACCAACAGGATCACACTGCTCAGCAGGTGCTTCCTGTGGTGCTGATGTATCTTTCGAGCACTCTTGTCTTGAAGAACATAATAGAGATGATATTAAGTTTTGGCAAGTTCTGTCCTGAAGACATTTCTCCAGCCATGCAGGTCATGTTTTCTGCTGTGCAACCACTGAGAGCCAAAGGAAAATTCATGCCAATGCAGTGTGTCATGCTAACATTAACAATCCAACCAGAATTTTGCAGTAGAAACTGCTTATTTTGGCAAGTCCGTGTGAAGGATACTTCCTCCAAGCCCAACTGAGTCATTCGCTGATGAGGTCTTTAGTTTCACTCATATCTTTGTTAGGAAACAAGAGAGTTGAACGGTCAGGGTGACCAGCCCTTCTACCAGTTAGCTTGCACTTTTGGATTAAGATGAACTACAGTATAGCTTTAAAATGATCTAACTACCTCGTAAAGAGGGTCCTTGGTTGGAATATTCCATACCGCTTAATAACATTAATTTCCATATTATGGTACAAAATTACTATATAAAATATTGCCTTGTGCTGCCCCCACAAATGCAGCAACGATTAGGGTGGCATTAATGGCTGCTGTACAGGGAATCAGAAG
>JAUBNY010000429.1:3478187-3501245 GCA_032275445.1 Crypturellus soui | reverse complement strand
GTCTCACAACCTCATGATACCTCAAAGGCAACTTTAAGATACTGTCCCTAGAATAAAAAAAAATATAGCTGCATAAACGAGCATCCCTGTGAGCCTGCTGCTAAAAGGTTAAGTGGATTCACCTGCTCCAGGTGGCTGTTTAAGCATCTGGATGCAAGGGATGTAAAAGTTATTTTCAACAGTGTACCAGAATGAGACTATGAACTGAGTAGGCTTGTGGTAGAAACTGAACCAGCTAAGAGTCTTACACTCCACACTGAAAAGCATTAAAACACACACCTGCTTGCACACATCAACCCCAACTGCTATTCAGGAGAGACTTCCACACACTATTCTTAGACACCGGCGCCTATGGAGGCCGGCCAAAGAACAGGCCTATTGTTCAGTGCCCCACAGGACTGCTCAGATAACAGATGTCTTGCCATAAGTAACAGTCATCTCTTTGAAACAGAGTACACCCTCATGGAGAACTGCAGCCTGCTAAGTTCCTCAAATTGCTTCTAAATGCATTGATACACAGTACTGCAGGTCTTGTTTTAAATTAGGATATCCATCTGAGCCATACAGGAAAAGCACAGCGCTATATGCTACCACTGCAAAACCAGAAATGTGACAAATAATTGTTATCAGAGCACACGGGCTTTATTCAGCACCCTACAGTCCACATCCAAGGACATCCAGAGAGCGCCTCATGTGAGAAGGTCTGGCAGGGATGCTGCTCACTGCAGCAAAAATTCACTGCAGTCACTTTGATCTTCCCAGGCTCCTGTTCCATGGCACGGGAGGGCAGCGCGGGCAGACGCCTGCAGCACCCGTTGGTGGCAACTCGCTGCTCGCTCATAGGACACCACACACGAGATGGAGGAACACAACGGCACGGCTGCTACCGCCACAGGGGGCTGGTGAAACACACTGCAAATGCAGAAAGATCCTAAAGTTTTTACTTGCAGGTGTATGGCGTAGTCAGTAGATCCTATAGCATGTGTGGTAACTCATTCCTGTCACCATTCCCACAGTGGGAAAGACAGAGTTAACTTCAGAATACTGAACTTGGAGGAGTAGAAAAATTGACTAGCTGTGACTTCACTTAGTCCTGTGAAATAAAGCAGATTAAACTAAAACTTAAGTAATTGAGAGCCTGGTCAGGCAAACCCAAAGCTACCTAAAAAAGACATGATTGCTTGACAGCAGAGGCACAAAGTAGCAGTAAAAATAATCAGAGGCAGTAACCAACCACACAGCTCCGACATGCTGCCGTAGAACAGCTGAACTGTGCCCGTGTTCACACTGCTTAATACCAGTCACTACAAGCAGTTCCACTGAACTGACGGGACTGCCTGCAGAGCCAGGCGCTACCTGCTGTGCGCAGCACTCTTGTACCTTCCTCGTGCTGGACACACAGTCATTTATCCAGCGCAGGCGGCTGCTCTGAGGGCAGGGCGCAACAACAGGCTGCCGAGCCCTGGGTGCGAGCTACATCTGTCTTGCAACTCAGTGTCAGCAGCGGACTAGATTCAGAGTACACTTACCTTTCCTAAGCATTTCCCCCTCCACATTCTTCTGTTCCCATCCCAAGAGGCTTATTTTGTTTTTTCTGTGTTTTTTTTTTTTTTTCTTTTTGGAGGGGGCGTTGTTTCAAAATTCTGTCAGGACTCCTATTTGAGTATGATCTTCAGTAAATCAAAAGTGCGCTGTAACAGACTACGCTCTGTACTTTGTTTTTCAAAAGAAAGCAAATTAGGATTAGTGTTCCAGAAAGGTATTTCCTTTACAGCCATTAAAATTAAAATGGTAACACATTAAACACATGGGAAGTCACAATGCAGCTTCCTGTGAGTTCTGATGGGAAAGTGCACAATGTGGAGTTCACTGTTGAATTATTTCACACAAGCAACTCAGAATTAGCACTGGCTCTTATAAGAGCCGAGCTCAATGAGAGGCAGCAGGAAGATCTAATGAACTGGCAGTCTCTGAGGGACACCTAATAAATCTGGCTCCTCTGCTGTGCTTCGTGCCTTCCAGCTGCATCCTCAAGGGCTGGGACAAACCCTTGGGGTGCTGGTGCTCCCTGTGTCACCCGTTTAAGCAAAGCGCTTAGGATAGGGATCAAGAGGTGTTTAGTACAACCACCTGCTGCCATAGGAAGGCCCCAGGTGCCAGCCAGAAGAGCCTCGTGCTCCTGCTCAGACACCTGGCAGGTGTAAGACACCCGCAAGATGCCAGAGGCTGCGCCATGCCCTGCTGCCTATGGAGCCTAGGAAAGTCACCAAGAGGTTTTCCGCCCTGCAAGCAGCCTGGTAGAGATGAGTTCCCTGTCTCATTGCAGAGAAGACCTGTAAAGAGATCATCAGCAAGTGAGAGAGCTAGACCCAGGGGGACTGCACTGTCTGGACAGAGGTATTTTATTAGAAGCATCTCTGTGCAATTACTTCCTCAAACCCCTCCTTCAAGAGCGTGAACGCTAAACTCTGAGGCCCCTGCAGAGACATCTAGCCCCAAGGCCAACACAAAACCTATTTGTTTAAAGTAACAGCCTGGCCCAGAAGCTGCCCCATAATTTCTTCTGCTTCCCAGCTTGCACTTGTCATACACCTATGTCCAGTTACACTAATTACGCTCCTTCCCTCTCCTCCTCCTCCCACCAGTGGCTGGAGATGTGGCCTGCCAGAGCATCAGACACATCCTGCATCCGCCTCCACAGCAGCTGCCTGCGCCGCGCTCGCCTCCAGCTTCCCTGTGCCCGGGATGACAGGAGAAAACCAGAGAGCTGAAGGAAACCTCCAGGATTTCCTTGCCCTTGCTTGCCCTCCTTGCAGCGCAGGGCTGCTCAGTGTGACCACCCTCACACCACCGGGCAGCGCAGTGCCCTCACGCACCTCCTTGGGCTCACTCGGCCCTGTCCCCAGCAGTGTGGCCTCCCCACAGAGGCGTTGGGAGGAAGCTCAGCAGCACCAACACTATTCGGGGCTGCTATCTTGGGTGGGGGACGAGCAGGGCAAAAATGTGAGGAGAAAAACAAGACAGGTTCAGGAAGCGTGGGTCTTCACTAGGCTGCCATTTCTCCTCCATACATGCCCGGAGCAGGCCCTGTGCAGTGAAATGACATTGCCCATCATATCCCAAGGTCCCCTTGTCGCTCGCCATCGCTTACTCAGCCTCCAGCAGCCAGTGACACTCCACGGCAGAGGCACTTTGGCCTCCCTCCGGGTTTAGCAGTAACCAGAGAACAAAATCCAAAACATGCACCCAGAACCCAGATAACCGGCAAGTGCCAGACTTACCATTAACCAGGATTTGAACTTGTGCTTGATTCTTGAAGAGGTGCAAAAATGACAAGAACAAAGTGTTCTTTAACAAAAGGCCCTGTCATGTATTGTTGTATTTCTGTATTCGATACTTCGAAAAAGTTCTTTAAATGTACTTTAACAAACTCAGCAATTGTTTCTGACTCCTCTTTCTGCAAGTTAGGAAAATCTATCCCAATTCCACTGAATAACACTTTAAATTCACAAGAGCAACCTCAGAAACAAACAACATCTCATATTAAACTATGCGCGACAAATTTAAGGAGTAAACAAAAAAATAATTCTTCAGATAAATTTTGTAGACTGATGGTTGTTAATGGCTTTCCAGAAAGTATTGGAAGATGAAGTTTTAATGGAAGAAAATTCAATATTTACAACAGCAAATCTTGTGAGGAGTAGCCTAAAGTTTAATAACTGTACATTTATATAAGTATCAAGAAGTCAGTGACAGATGGCAAACCTTAAATAAATCAGCCATTGATTTCACAACATAATTCCATTTGGGCAAAGTAAACAAGAACATTATTGAAAGTGAAAGTCATCTATCTATATTCCACAGATATTAATTTTTGAAGGTCATATGTAGGGGATAAATGGTGTATTAGAGAGGAAGCTAATGAACTGCAGAATAGTTTGAGGGACCTTAGTATGAACAGTAGAGTCCTGTAAGGCAGTGTCAAGCAAGTAAAGTGTAACACATGTTAAAAAAAACTAAAAAATAAAAAGTGCAGTCAGAGGTTTCAGTTCCTGACCAAAGTGCATCAATCTTCACAATTGAAACCAAGTCTTCTGATGATAACTGTCTTTGAAATGGAAGTATGGACTCAATATCTTGATTAGCCAATATAACATACTGTATTACTCATTCCTGTTTAAAACAGTTCCTAATCTTCAGTTAAATATTTATCATTTGCTGCTCTGCCTACCACATGCCTTTCCCTACTTAATGCATATCAATATAAGTTAATAAACTATACTAAACTATAATGTATAACAGGGCTGTGGTTTTGGGGGGGAGCAGCGGAGACGACACAGGTTTTTCCTTCATGCAGACCCTGCTTTGATATAAAACAAGGCTAAAGATTTCATGGCTAGGCATGGAAAACAAACCTCTGGATGAAGCGCTCTGATTGTAGATAGCAAAGAGCTACCCGCAGCATCACTCCCTCCTCGAAATACAAGCATGTGAGCATAGTCAGAAACCAGGCGTAGCTGCAACCACGTTTGACCTACCTCATCACTTCACACTGTGTTGCAAATCTTGCTCTGTTAGGAGAAAGCAGCATCACAAGTAGTTTAAAATGAAGATTAGCAACTCCCTTATGAGGTTAGGCAGGAGGAACATGAGCTACAGTGACTGAAAGAAAGCAGATGCCTCAGAAATTATGTTTAAATTCACCATCACCCCCACACTTAAGATGCAGCCCTGGAGCACAGACCTAGCACCCTGCTACTGAGGTGCCAGGGTCTAGTTGCAGGGGAATCCATTCTGCGAGTGCAACTGCTGCCATGTATAAGACCAGGCGCTCACTGGCATCCAGCAGAGTAAGTTCTTACATTCACTCTTGGCCCTTATCAAACATAAGGGAATTTAAAAAGCCATTAAACAGGAGGAGTTAATAGATACAGACCTGATTGTCTTGTCTGCAAACGAGGATTTTATTTTAAAGTTACCCGAAAGAAACAGATCCAAAGGTGTAGCTCCTCCTTCCCTCTCATCTTCCATTTATTTCTGGCCAAAAGCAAACTGTTTTTTCCAGCATATGACTGCTACCTACCCCTGCCCTACCATTCTGGCAGTTAAATAAGACACTGGACACGCTAGTGAAGCAGATCCTCTATTTACAAGCTCTTTGTGTGAGCAGATATTATTTGAGCACCCTGGAGGACAGGACTGACTGCAACATCACACTGCTGAACAACTCCAAGATCTAAATGAAGTGAGGGATGAGCATAAACATTCCTGGGGAGAAAATCCTTGTCTTTTACAGAAGTGAGTAAACAAGAAAAATGTGCACAGGAAGATGCTCTTCAGACCATTAGGGATGAAAACAAGCAAAACTTTAATCAAACTTAACATGGAAAGAGAAATATAAAATGGATTAGATATGACAAAACAGCAAAGAGAAAAGACAGACGAAACGCCCTAGGAGGTGCTCCAGTTGTGTGGATTCAGCACCACAGATGCATTGGGGAGACATTCGCTACCCATTGCTGCACCAAGCCCCTAGGTGACCCCAAGCAAGTTATTTCATTTGTGTGCCTAGGTGCCCCACCTCCAGCCTTGACTTATTTCAATAGTCATATTATGAATATTATTTTGATATGTATTTTGACTTGGTTCTTTCCTCAAACTACACAAGCATCAATTTCCTAGGATACCAGGACTTCTATAAAAGTATTTCTACCTAAGTATTTGCCTTTTAACTGATATAAACTAGCATCTGTAGTTTGGCTTCCATTTGGAATTAACAGTAGGAATATGGGTTTCTTTTTCCCCCCTTTGTTGGGGGGGAGGGGGAGGGGAGAAAAAAATGAGCATATAGTGAGTCATTAGGAAGACGATGAGTCAGTCTGCTCCTGACGCTGTAGCCTGGTGAAGCTAAGTGACAAACCCACCCCTTTGCAACCCAAACCCTGAAGCCTCCTCCCTCACATCCACTCAGGCCACGAGGCCAGAGCTGCAAGATGCTATGGGGCTTTTGGTGCCCTCACTGCTCAGCCCTGAGGACCAGTACTTACTCCCAGCAGCCAACATGGCACCTACAAGGGCCCCGTCCACGACCATAGAAGTGGAATTACACAGGGATCACATTGCCTTTGAAAAGCAACAGTGAATGCAGAACGTGAATGGAAGAAATCAAAATTTCCATGGGAAGGAATGAAATACCTGCAGCCAAGAAGCCAGCTTATGAAGAGATGGCTTACTAGTTTATCACAAGGAGCATGTGCTGTTTATTATTGCATCCTAATAAAGTCTCATGAAGAGCAAATCTGAAAAAATTGTAGCTGTTGCCAGATGTGCATGTCTGTCTTACAGTAAGATATCTGTTTACACACATTTTTTTTCAAAAATTCACTTTGAATCACCTGAACAAAGCTTTTCACTTCTGTGACTAAAAATAGCCCCTCATGGTTTGTTTAATGCTGGAGTATAAAGATGGAAAATTTACAGTACCACACTTAAAATACTAGTAATCTAGGCTAAATGTAAAAAGGAAACAGATGAACAGCAGTTAGGAAAAAAAATGCAGAACAAAAGCTTTATCTGTTGTTTGCTCTGATATTTCAAAAGTCTGACTTGTTCAAGTTACATTAGTTACATGTCTTTTGCACACCAATGATGATGGGTTGTCCTCTGCTACAGTTGCATACAGATACTAAAAAAGCATAATAATGAACTTAAAGAATAAATAGAGCACTGATCACAAGGATAATTGTTAGGTGAAAATAATGCAGAGACACACAGGCTTGGAAGCTTGTTTGCTTGCAGGAATCCCAGACAATCCAGAACTGCGTTGCACTGGGCAATGAACAACCACAGCAAGACTGTGATTCCTGCTCCAAGCAGCTGCCAGAGGAGCAGAAGTTTTCTAAACATGTCAATTTATTTTAAATTAGGTCATTTTAATAGGGCCAAACAAAAACAGTGAGCTAAAATGACATTCTTTGAAGAGTGGTTTATTTTTGCATTTTGAGACCACTCTTCACTGAAGAACCATAAGAACACAACTTTCCTATGGCACATCCCAGGGGAAGGAGAGGGCACATCCCAGGGGAAGGAGAGGGCACATCCCAGGGGAAGGAGAGGGCACATCCCAGGGGAAGGAGAGGGCGCCCTTGTTAAAACAATGGTCCTCAGAAGGCCCAAGCAGGCTGCAAGACAAGAGCCCGTTGACCGACTTAAATGGGAGTGGGGTGCAGGAAGCAACAGAAAACATATGAACACTTGATACTGTCCAGGAGCTTGAAAGAAAGAAGAAAAAAAAAACAACAAAAAAAAAAAACACCACACACTTTCAGCCACAGATACAAGCATTTATTTAGCTAGCTTTATCAGCCAACAGCAGTATTTCTTCATTACTAGAGTCATTTCTATTGCAAAAATGAAAAATGTGCCACAGAACCCTCAAAAGATTTTAAGCATTTATTCTACATTCCAGAAGGTGCTTTAGTCTAAGCGTTGCTGCCTTACAACGGAAAAGTTCCCAAAGGGCTTGTGATTTGGCCAAAGAAAACTATTTGCGTCATGACCATGGACTTGTGTCATCATCTAGTGATATTTTGAAATGATCAAAACAGATAGAGCTTTCACAAAATGTTAACACACTCTAGAAGAACCCCCCAAAAGCAACAGCAATCAATTATGCATGTATTATGTATTTTGTGGCATACAGATCTGAGATACAGTTTCCAGCAGCCTTCGGGGTATAGGAGTGAACTAGGTAATTGGGTTTTTTTCTGTCATTTCCCCTCCCCCCCTTTCTTATTCTTGAGGCATGTAACTAAAACAAAATAAAGATCTCAAATTCAGTGTTATCTTTCAAATTAAAACCCACACATTTACTAGGTGAAATAATGTGATCATAAGTCTCATGAGTTTTAGCTTCCCCCCCCCACCCCCCTCCTCTTGAAGATACAACTCGAAGGTTAGTAACTCGAGAGCTGTTTTCAAGACAGACCATTATTTCTGTTTTTTCATTATTTCTTTGCAGATAGCCATATTGTATGGGCTTTGTTTATAAAATAAACAAGCTCCATACTTTAAAATACTTTTTTTTTCCCCCCCTCTTCCTTCTTTGCAAGCAGTCTTCTGCTGGTGCCATGTTTATTCAAATGCACATGCATTTGCTGTGTCCATCTTCTCCTCAACCACTGCTTCTCAGATCACATCCTGCTCCTTGATGCACTTGTAGACATCAACCTCAGCTCCTCTCACATGCTCTGGAGTGGAGCACTTGGAGCAACCATCAAGGGGGAATTGCAGGCTCCCTATCCCAACAAGTGCTGTGTGTTTAGAACAGGGGTACGAGCAGAGTCAGCTACCAACCTTCTTGTCCCGACAGTCTGGGCCTGGGCACCCTCAAAGCAGTCCTAGATCAGCTGCATTACCTACATGCAGGACCTCAGCAACAGTGCAGAAGGCTCTTCTCACAGCCAGGTGCCAAGCTGGCACACACATGCACACAGAAGAGAAAGTGTTCACACTATATAGATACACAAGGTCAAATCTTTGGGGAATCCATTCCCATGAGGCACTCTCAGTATAGACAATAAGTGCAAATTTAGAATAAAGAGGCCACTTCTTTTCAGCTGCAGTTCAGTAAACATAGCTCTCCTCTGACAAGTCCAAAACTGGAAACAAAGCCAACTATCTCCTGCTCTACTGACCACATTCAGCAGCTTCCAGGTCTACAACTCAAATCCCTTCACTTTGCTACTAATTCAACAGAATGGACAATAGTAAATTGTTATGATTAATAACTGAGATGAATAATTGGCTAATTTGGGGTATCTCTTTATATCATGCTTCACCTAATTTTGGTCTTTATTCAAATATTGGCCAAAGGAATTATTACAAGAGAAACAGAACTCAAATCTCCCTAACATACTGTTATCCAGGCATTTATTCACATGCACTTTCATTTACAAGTTGTATAGTAGATCTAAAAGAATAACAGAGGCCTGGTTGTCAAAGGTTTAACCATTCCCTCAAGCTTTCATTCATACTAATGCTCCACCTTGAAATAGAGCCATGAAGACAGTATTTCCAACTATAGGTGCTTCCTGAGGTGCCGATAAAGTCAGTTCTGTGCTTTACTACAAGCTATAAGATCCGCCACCAGTAGGTTTCTTAGCAGCTGGTGCTCTTCGGGTGTGTACTTGCTTCCAGACCTTTGAATTCACCTGAAACAATCTTGCTCTTCAACCTTCACTGCTTTATCTAAACTATTTTGTTTATTCTTCTTTAACCAATACTACCACAGACTGTCCATTACCACATGTCTTCAAGTAAATTGTGCATCAGTTTTTAACAGTGTTCCTTTTCCCTGGGATAGGAGATGTTACATGTTCCACATTAAGCTAGCTCTCTACTTGCTACCGTGAAACACTTCTTCATTTGCTCCTGAAAGGCCCTCTGGCCAATATAAATTTATTAATCCATAAAGCACTCTTTCAGCAATCATTCCACTTGGGGATATTACTGCTGTGGTTTCCTCCTGTGTCTTCCCATACTGTTTACTGTTTCTTTGTGCTCTATTCATATTTTATAACTCCTCTTCTGCAGAGTTTCAAGAGAGTTTCCCTCTATTTGGACTCACTTCCACCCAATTGCTTATCCATGGTAAGACCTGCATATCTGAAAACTGTCTACTGTTATTATCATTTCCAGAACACCTAAAGCCTTTAAGTGGCTTAAAGGCAACATCCCTGCTGCTTTGGAGCATTTGAAACCTACTCCCTTTGCTATTAATTTACCACTGTAACAAACCATTAGCCTTTGCTTTGTTTTCTCAATAACTTCCAGGATTTAGTTTCATGAACATTTATCTTTCACACTGACCAACGTGGCAGCCCCCAACTATGACGGGGACTGTGCCAGTACAATGATGGTGACATACATGCCTGGAGAGCTAAGTTTCTGACAACAGCCACTTGGGTCCTTCTTTTGTATGCGGAAAAGTTGCCAGCTGGGCACTCTAAAGAGTGTCTGAAGTACCTACCAGTTACACTGCTCTTGGCTTTCACCAGCTCTGAGGGCACAGGGTGGTGCTTTGGTGCCTTATTCCTCATTGGTCATCCCTGAACAGGCTTGTTTGGGAAGAACGGTTTGTGGGTGGTCATACCAATGTGGTCTTCAGCATAATCATATTTGAAATGCAGCTCAAAAAAAAAAAGCAGCAAGCTGCTCATCTGTCTCCATTGCTGCATGATTTTTACATTATTTAAATCATTTTATCCTAAGATCCTAACCATCAACATTTGAAAAGTTCCAAGAACTACACTTTTGTGCAACTTCTGTTATTTCAGCTATATCAATAAGATAAAGCAGAAAAAGAGCAATAACCTCTAAAAACCCGGTTTTCATATCCTAGTAAATGTGCTCTGTTGGAAACATGCTGTTTTGGCATCCACCAAAAACCATGAGTTACACTGCGAGTGGAAGTGACCACCTTGGCCCTCTGTTTGGGAGAGGGGTCACCCTTGCCTCCAAGCAGGAAAGGCCAAACCCCTGCAGCGAGTTCATAGGTGTGAAAAGCTCACATAGGGGGTCTGCCTTTCAACTGTATTCTCCCATTCCCCATCCCCACCACCCTCTAAGGGTGTTGCAACCATAAAATATTTAAGAAAAGTCAAGCTCCTTGATTCACTGAGATGTTTTCCCTGCTGTGAGGGGGGAAGGACAAAATATGTAACATGAGCGCGTTTGCATATGCAATCCCTAAAGTTTTTCAAATATGCAGCCCCTTAAGAAGCTTCACAGAGTTTGCCTAACAGCACACACAAGTTTGCATTCACTAAATCACTTCATGGGCACTTTCAAAGTTGCCTGCTGCTCCAGGGAACTATGAATGAAAAGCTGGAAACCACTGAGCATGAACAGTTACTACCCAACACTGTGGCAGACCCCACATGATGTTCATGTATTTGGCAACTAAACTCAGATATTGCCCCATTACCCCCAAGCCAGAAAGCACACAGCAGAAATTCAAGGGTTGTGCCAGGAAGGAAGACTGATTTATAACTGGTCTCTGTGATATTTCATGCTCTGAGAAAAAAGTGGAGGAGGAATAGCAGAATTGCATAGATAGAGAAAGGACAATATGAATAAAGCTTCTAGCTCAGTACACTAAAGCTAACCTATTTAAAAATAATATCATCTTAAACTCTTGAGGCAACGAGATAGAACATTGATACAAAACATTTATAGAAAGGAATATCCTCATCTGCCAACCAATAACTTGACAGCCACTGTTGCAAATAAACATGATTGCCCTGCATCCCCTCATCCAACATGAAGCATGTCTTCTAGTGCTGCTAGCCTACTTAATTCTCCATTATATTAGATACAAAAGTTGTCTGCATGGTCCACCAAAGTTAGTGGGCTTCACAATAGCTCTTCACCTCAACAGCAGCCACCATAGTCTTTTACATCAGCTTAGAAAAGGTATCAGTTCCCTACTAACAAATAATTATATACAATGTGGCACCACATATAAGAAGAAAAAAAAAAAATGCACCAACACTGGCAAATATTTCCAGCAGCAGGAAATGTGGGAGCAGTCAGCACTTCAAGCCACTCTGATTTTTACATCCTTCTGGGCTTGCTGTCACAATGCTGACAGGGACCAGACACGCAAGCAAGTACTGCTCTGACTCAAACGCAACCACCATTCTGACTGCAATAAAATACATGGAGAGGCATCTGGCATTTAACTGCTGTGTTGAAGAGCAGCCCTGAATTTGAGTTTGTACACGTTCTTCAAAGGCTAGTTTCGAATTAGATTGCCTGCAGGTTTCTCACTGCACAGAGGCCCCAGTATAACCACAGCTCTGCCCAGCAGCATGAAACATGGGCAGCAAAGGATGCTTGAGAGTGGGCGGATCAAGCAGCACTCAGCATGGGCCGGGATGATTCAGTGGAAGAGCTTGCAGATTCATGTAGCTAGATGAGTAAACAGAGGTGCCAGGGGAAGACTGGTTGTTGTCCTAGAGCAGAATAAGTCTCCTCAACAGAGGGCAGATTTAATATAAAATAGTACAGACCACTACCATTCAAACAGAATCTAAAAACTTATTGGCAATTTTTAATGTGAAATTCTCAAGTTTCTCAGATGATGGGCTGCACTACAATCTCAACACCAGTAGCATCTGGAAAGCATAACCAACCCAGTCCAACAAGAGTAAGCAAAGAAGGGAAAGGAGTAGCCCAGAAATGGCTAAGCTGCAAAGCACTCAGAACCTTCCCATGGAGAACTGGGAAGCTGGCTGCCAGCCAGCTGATAGCCAACCTCTGCAAGCCATGCAAACAGACATATGATTATTCTAGTTTACCAGCAAAACCACAATGAAAATGTGTTTTCGACTTGTTATGAATTCAAAGAGTTGCTCAGACCTTTCCCCCTACCTTGTAAACTAAGTCATTTCTTTCCCACCCCCTCCCCAATTTCCTAATTTTTTTAACAAAAAGCATATACAAAGCAAAAACTATTAAAATGTTCATTGAAAGACAGCAACTAAAGCTACTGCAAAGAAGTGTCAAAACCACTAGAACAGAGTCACTTTCACTCACCTTCTTGGCAACACAAAACTGCTTTGCAAGATGTGGGGAAGACCAACCCTGAACAACCCCAGAGGCCCCTGCCCAGGGCTCCCTTTGAAAAATGGGGAGTTGGAGGTTCAATTGCTCTCCCTAACAAGACACCAGCTGAGGAACTTCACTTTAATTCCTCATCTGAATAGGGTAAAAATACATAGGGAAGCTGAATCTGAGTTCTGCTTACATGACCTAGTTCCTCTGGTTTTAGAGGGCACAGCTTACAAAACTGGCCTGGTGTGAAGGAAGAAAAATACTTCCAAAACCAGCTCTATGTGCTATTCAGATGTTTCTATGTATTCAGATAAACTATCAGCAGAGTTTAGAAATAGTTTACTGAGATGCCAAAGCTGCAACTGCCAATACCAAACCCTTTACCCACCCCTACTTCTATGGCAGAGCCAAGTGCTGGGGGGCTGAGCAGCAGCTGGCTGCTTCCAGGTGAGAGGGAATAGAGGGAATCCAAATAAGCTTTGGGGAAAAGGGGTGGGGGGGGGGGGGGAATAAAAAGAGGAGAAAGTTTGTGGGGCTTTGAAAGGAATCTACCTTGCTGCTCATGACAAGAAAAATGCAAAGGCAATATTCAGAAAGAAACAATCCACCAAAAATGAAAATCCAAGTGAAAGCAGGGTTCTTTTAGTAGACTATTTTTTCCAGGGGGTGGGGGTGTTGTTTTTAAATGAGAGAGAGAAATAGCCCAGCAATTAAATAAAACAAAACACCGAAGGCAATGTACTTGACTCACTGGGGAGTGAAGCCTGGATTAAAAGCAATTTAATGAATACCCCAGGGCTTGTTCAAAGCCTCCAGGGAGAGTTTTACACAAACCCATTTAAGTTCATCTGCTATCTAAAATGATGCATAGATAGGAGCATGCTTGGAGGTGTGGAGAGATTACTCTAAGCTTGAAAATGAAATGTCTTGGTTGGACTTATTGGTCCAAGGCATGATACTCACTATCAAGCTTTTGGGTTTTTTTCATTTGTTCTTTAGGTTTTATTTTGGGGAAAGGGGATTATTCCAATGAAAATATCGGGAAACACTGCTTCATTCATATGGACCTAAGTTGGATCCTCTCTAATTCCCCATCAATGAGGAGTCTGGATCATCTTTATAACACCAGTACTCAGCTCTCTCTCACCTTGCAGGCATAACTGCACAGGTAACATCACGGTGGGTGACATACAAGAGACTAATGCAAGAAATAGAGTTATCCTTGCCAGGTGAGGGAAATGAATACTGAATGAATATTGAATGAGTAAAAAGAATAGACTTCTCTTAGCAGAGAAATTTAATTGTCTTGCCCTCAACTCCTTCTGGACCAATCTGCACTTCCCTGCACAAAGCAACCTCTGGCCTCCTCCTAGGACCCCATCTGCTCACCCTCTTCTGCAGGGGTGCTGTACAGCTGCCCCAAGGCAGGCACACTGCACCATGCACGCAAGGAAAGGTAGGGAGGGCATGACACAAGATAACACATGTGCCCAAGAAGGACAGAAGACAGCAGATAGTCTGAAACCCCTCTCAGCTTTACTAAACAACTAGTTTTGAAAGACATGTTCATATGGACCTATAAGCAAGCAGGTTTCTAGAAGTATTTTCTGTACAGACTTGTCTTCAAGTTTTGCTCAATGCAATGTGCAATGAGCACACTAGGTCTACCTATTTACGTAGTATTAACAAAAAATATCCTGTCAAAACCACTGTCCTCTTCAGGCTGACAAATTCTAGCCAAGCTTCTTCCCTGGGAGAAGGCAGCACGTCCTTACTCACAAGTGCTACAACTTCAAATCCAGGCAGAGCTGTCTCCTTCAAATGTTCATCTTTTATATCCACAGCAATGCTTCTCTTTGCTGCAATTCTGTGCCATTTACACTTTTATTCTTACCAAGGTCTCTTCTTACAATGCTTACAAGCACACAAACAGTTTCACCTTCATCTTCAATGAGCCTTTTAAGTCTCAAAGACATGAGATTTTAATACAATGGTGTATTTTGTGCTTCAAGTTATGCTATGCAACAAAACCCACCTTAAAACAAGACCCTTCAGTTTGACCCTTAAGCGTGAAATAAAGTGACATTTCTGCTTTGATCCTCAATCCAAACTCACAAGTCAGCTTTGGAGTTGGATCTCAAATGATCAAGGACCAATCTCCGAGTCCACTGCAAACAAGACCTAAATTGTCAGTCTTGCATTAAGACCTGCTCTATAGGGATTAACACTGTATGAACTCAAACTGCTCTGCAATCCTTTTACAGATAGAGCACCTGACAAAGCTCCACAAATTTCCAGTTAAGATTTGGCTTAACTAGGACTTTAAGCTTCAGATTCAGCTCTTGGATGTCATACAATCTTTCAACAGTGAAGAGAGGCATGTTATTTTCTCTCTCACATATCTGTGACATATCTACTTTCTCTGATTCCCCTCCAGGCAACAGGACTGGCAACTCCAGCAGCCTGCACCTTATTTCTAGCATTGCAATAGTCAACAGGCAAATAGCACTATTTGCCTAGTAGTTTACTATAGGTAATAGCTCAAGTTTACTACAAGTAAACTTTTCATTTTACTACTCAGTGCACTCATGGAGCAGCTTGTTTTCTATGGCATCCAAAGGCCCATGTTTTCTATGGGCATCCAAAGGCTCCAGTGGTGCAAGTGCTCCCTATGGCACCCACACATGTTCTTTATTTAATGAAGGCATTTCTATCATTACATTCTATAATCTCTTTTTAATTACACTTAAATTCTGACTCAAAAAACTCCCTGGTCACATTTTTCTCCTTGGTACTAATACCTACTAATGGGAGCACTTAAAAATCCAATGCGTTTAAAGCACAAGTTAAAAATCCAATTAGGCATGGGCTTTGATCAGATTTTGCCTGCTTCATTCGAATCTCCACTCAGGAAACAAACCAACAAGAACTGTGGAGCACTGTGAGAGCAACGCGACTCAATTTTCAGCGCACACACACACACACATCACTAGCTAGCACTGATGGGGACTGCACACATGCACATACCCTGTCAGGTGTTCACTGAGGGGCAGCACTTGCTCTGCAACGATTTAGCAGAAAGCAACTATTTCTCCTCTGAATAAATATTTGTGATTGAACAGACTTCCCCAGTTGCAGCTTCCTCCCCCTTTAACAGAAACGGGATCAGATTATCTACGTGCACACACACCAACAACCTTTATCCTCTTATTTCCATCTCTTTCCAAACCATCGACTTAAAAACTGTAACAATAAAGCAAATCCCAGGATTACACCAGATGTGGTTCTTGTCATCTAAAGGATAACCAGCTTCACTTCTCTAGGTCTAAAGCAGCAGCTGCCTGGCCTTAGCAGCACGAGTGCCTCAATGCTGCATTTCAGACAAAGTCACTAATACTCTACCCACCCAGCTCCCCACATGCCCTTCTCTCCCCCGCCCCGCCCCTTCGCCCCCAAAAAAACACTTAGCCTAGCCTAGCACCCCTCAGGGAAGGCTATCTGCCTACCCCAGGAAGAAAGGGGTGTTGACCAACTTACCTAACACAAGCATCTTGGCAGTATGAGATACCTCTGTAGCAGCAGAAATACAGGCTGTTGCCTCTTTCACACACTGGAGCTCACATGAGGCACTTGTCCACCCACATACCTATTTCAAAATAGGTCAGATGGGAAGTGATGCTTGGGATCAAATACAGACTCACATTTGAGTTTGAATAGACCTGCCAGAAGGCTCAGTTTTGGTGGCCAGCTACTGCTTTTAGCTTTCCTGTTGCATAGGGCACTAGCCTGCTGACCTTGAGAGCTGTGCAGGTTCAGAACAGCTCAGTTATGTGTGCTCATGTTATCAGCACCTCGGGCACA
Source organism: Crypturellus soui (assembly GCA_032275445.1). Taxonomy (NCBI): domain Eukaryota; kingdom Metazoa; phylum Chordata; class Aves; order Tinamiformes; family Tinamidae; genus Crypturellus; species Crypturellus soui. The sequence goes on along the minus strand of JAUBNY010000429.1, from coordinate 3,484,766 downwards.
ACAGATTCTTGCAGCACATGCTCAAGATTAGGTCTGCTCAGGCCATCACAAGGCTTGGCTTAAGCAGGAACACAGAGCTCCCTGGTGCTGCAGAACAGCAAGGGCAGATCAAAGGAAAGGAGGAACCACCTTCCTCTTTCCATGAGCTAACTGCTGTGGCCCATTTGAAGGTGAACTCTGAGCTTTGCCCCCTCTGCTCCAGGCAGATGCCAAGGGATCTCAGGCGTACTTGAGCCTTATGTATAAAATCACAGACACTGGACCTTGAGATCCTTCATTCACAGATGAAGCTCTTGCAGATGCATCACTTGCCTACAAGAAAATGCATCTGAACACATATTAAAGTCACAAGTGCTCAATTGGTAGTTTTGACCTCTCAACTTTGTACTGTAGTGGTAAATTATTGGCAGTCCTGGAAGACAAAGCTTCCTTCCTGCCTGCTTGGGATCTCCTAAAGGTGTCCTCAAAAGAGGGATGAAGAAAGCAGGAAGAAAAATACAATCCAACTCTTACTTCCTGCCATTACTTTAAAAAAGTGATAATAATTTCAAACCCTCTTGTCAAAGGGCACAAACAGATGGGAACTGGAAGAGCTAACACATAAATTAGACACAAACACTAGTTGTCTGCACAAAAATCAGCTTTTAATTTCCACGTACATGGTTATTGATGTGGCCAAAATGCTGTTCCTACATGCCTTCACTTCAGCAGGACAGGTTTACGTTTTTCCAGTTTGCCACATAACTACATAGCCCTTAAAATTGCCTACAGCTAGAAAAGATGACAATCAGGAGACAACCCTGCTATTTTCAGCAAGGAAGGTAAAGGTCAAAAGAAAAAAAAAAAAAAAAAAAGGAAAAGAAAGAATACACACACACACACTCAATCAGTTTTTCAGCTGTAATTATAAAAGTTAAGTAGTCCCTGTGCTAATGGGGGAACACAGAGGTGCACAGGGGACCTGGATGAGCCAAGGGTGGGCTTGGCAACTGCCCATGGCTCAGAACTCAGGCCTGTGGCCAGGTGAGGGCAGGGGATGAGCAGCACTCAATGGACATAACAGAGTTACAGCCCAGGACAGGCCAGCAAGCCCACAGGAGCCTGACAGACACCAAGAGGGGAGAGACACTTGCTACTCAACAGGAGAGGGAAAAAATAGGGCAGAGCTCTGCTCGCAGGAGCACCCACCAGCACAGCCCTGCAGACAACATGCACCAAGGTGGCTCCTGGGGCAGCCAGGGCACCAGCCCTGGCCCGCCACGTGAGTCAGCAATACGGCCCAGGGCAGCCGCCAAGGGAACTTTATCCTTAAAGGCCAATAAAAGGAGAGCAAGCAAAGCATACAGACCTTTATACCAACCTGCAAATGGGGATTACACTTTAATTTGCAGGTGAATTAAAGGTTAGTCACAGGCATGTGATAAGAAAGAAAATAGGAGGAAAGTGGAATCCCTCAAGTCAGCACTGATAAACACTGCAGAGGTTTGCCAACACAGGAAGGCCATGGAAATTGTATGGTCTTGTTCCACATGCCACTTAACAAAAAAGGAATAAAAGAAAAACCCACACACTTGGATATGGTGGCAAGAGCCCCCAGCTGGCTGGAGCACAAAGCAAATGTAGCAGGGAGAGGCCACCCTCTTCAACTCTTCTGATGGACCCGGGAGATGTTTTTTCCAGCAGAAGATGCCAAGCACAACAGCACCTGCAGCCAGCTTTGCTCTTCCAGCAAAGAGCTCTCCTAGCCTCGGCATGGCCTCCCTTGCAATATTCCTACATCTATACACCATCATCTCAGGAGAGACTTTGAGCGACAGCACTGCCAAGCCACTGTCACCAATAAGACCATGTTTGCATGTGTAGCGAAAAACCTTCCCAGGGCAAGGAAGGGCAATACTGCTTAGGAAATGCAAGGCAGAGAGCAGAATAAGACAGCATGCATGGCAGACTCTTCACTTCCCCACTCTAATACAGAAAAGTAGAGGAACCCTGACTAAACAGGACCATGAACAACAGCTTGGAAACCCTGGAGCAAAATTCACAGTTCTGAGGCAGGAGCTGTGCACAGCAGAGCTCTACAGAAGGAGCTTTTGAAGCCCCACTTACCTGCAACAGGAGGATTTTCCTGGTCAGAGCACAAAGAAGGACACACAAGTATCCCCAGTGGTCACCCTCACAAGCAGAGACCGCACCTGGATAGGGCTGCTGTGGGACACTACTCATCATTTAGAAACCATGGCATTACGTACATGTGTTTTGTTAACTGTCCTTGCACCCACTGTAAAATTCTGTCTTCTCTAGAACATTATAGAAAAAGTACTCAAGAAAGAGGCAACAGAATGTGGAAAGACTCACTAAAGCTAGTGTTTGGGGGCAGGGGGAACTGGATCAAGACTGCCACATGCAAGTTTCATGTTAATTAAGTAATGTCTGCCTTCCATTATCCATTTCAGCTTATTTAGTATGCCAAAAGAATTCAAAACATAGTTCCAGAAGCCCCAACTTTTTCAATTTTTTTTCCTCTTTAATGCAATTACACTCTTGCTGTCATGTCAGAAATATTAATAGCCTTTTCTGCGTGGGATAGTGAAGTTCTCCAGCAGGACCAGTACACTTCAATAACTTCAGTGGCCTACAAGCTAACAGTTACATGTAATTAATATGCCAGTGTTATTTGCACTGAAACTAATGAAAATAGACAGTATCATTTTCAATACTTCCAGCATGTAGTTCTACAGGTGGAAAAAAACAGCTACCACTCAGTTGCTCAGAAATACTCTAGGTAGGAGAAACAAGTGAGAAGACAGAACGGCTCAGCTGTTGCTCTGTCATGTTCTGTAGGAGGGTGCAGTGGGATAAACTCTGTGCTTCACTACAGCAGTTTGGATCTAGTGTCGATCTACCCGGCTGAGTGGTGCTGAGCCAGATGTACGTGGCTAGAGCAGCTCAGAGGTCCCCTCAAGCCTCAGACCCAAAGCCCCTACCACCACGTGATGGACATGCCGGGTGCACAGCTCAGAGCAGCTCTGTTCCAGGGCTGCCGACCTGACCCCATGCTTGTTGTACAGCAAGTGAAAAGCAACTATTGACTTCTGCAGGCAATCACACAGACCACACGCAATCAACATACTCAGCCCCCTCTCAATACGCTTCTTTCAGAAAAAGAGTCATAAAATCTTAGGGCTTGCCCAGAACAAAAACCAAACCCAACAGCCTCACAGGCAGCTGTGGTCATATCTGAGCTTCCCTAAACTTGCCACAGGAGACCACCTACATTTCATCTGGGCAGGGAGAAAAAGAAGGTTGAAAGGCAGAGATCAGCAGGCACAGTCCACGCATTTGCCAGCACAACAGCAGCAAGATGCTGGCACAGTGTGGAGCTGACTACCCCTGTTCCCACTAACAGTTACCAGCCTATAAGTGTGGGACATAGCAAAGCACTCCTGTTGATGGTCACTCTAGCTCTGGGATGTGTTTGCCCCACTCAGTTATGTCAACTTCACAGTTTAGGGGTGCGCAAACACGACTCCCAAGATACAGCATTTCCCGCATCTGGCAAATCAAATACATTTTAGAAATTAATCAATACCAAAATGCTTACCCAGGAGAAGCTTTATCAATTCTACACTTACAACCCCAGCTGACATGTTATTAATCACCAAGTGCTCAAAAAGTGTTCCCTCGCTCCCCCTCAGTTCTTAGCGTTTCTGCTCCCTCATCCCAACAAGCGATGTTACAGCGCAGCACTTAGGACACCTCCGATTCCCTGTACCACTGGGCAGGTGCCAAACATGCTCTTCTCTGGCAGACTGCTTAATGCAGACAGAGAGCTGTCCTGCCTGCATGGCTATCGACCTTAAGGCATAATAACGCAAACAGCCTTTAAAGAGATTTTAACCACCTGAAGCCTTTGTTTCAAGATAAGGCATTAGAGTAGAGATTATCCATTAGATCCAATTACAACCACTGTTTTAATTATCTCTCTACCTTTCCTAATCCAAAAATCCCTACAAGTTATCCATTTTAAGTTTTTCGGACCTAGCACAAAAAAAACATTTGTTAGCGAAAAAGCATGGAAATGCCTAGATGCAAAGTTATACCATATGTTAAGGGAATTCAGAAGGCTGCTCTGAGGGTCCTGAAAACCAGTGTTTTAACCAGTTAAAAAAAAAAAACATTTTAAACTCTTATAGCAAAAGCTCTTATAAAACGAATCAAAAAACATAAAGGGAACTTAGATTTCTGCTTTCTATTGAATACAATGTATTTGAGAGTTGGCCTGAAACCTAGCAGAGACTTTTATTTTTCGTATGGACTCTGCAAATAAGAGTCATCATATCCCACAGCCCAGCCCCTAAGTGACATGAAGACACAATCTTTTGCTATCAGTATTACCAAGGAGAGCATCTTCCAGGCCAAGAGTGACAGTCAGCCTGTGTATAAGCTTCCAAGCCACAGCAGTTTGTGTCCCTTACAAAACAAACACACTTGAGAAAGACCAGAGTCTCCTCTTGCACACATCCAGGAGAGAACAAGCATCCCAGTCTCCAAGAGCAAGTGCAGATCACTTTACTCACACCCTTGACTTCAAGGGTGTTACTCACTGTCAAGCCAAGAGCAGACAATATGATTTGACTGTTTCACACCTGGAAATTCACCTTCAGAAGTGCTCTTCTTTGTCCATACCTTAATAAGAGAGGAATCATTAAAAAAAAAAAAAAAAAAATCAATACTCCTCCCAAGCTGGATGTCTCCAAATACCTGCATAAGTCAACAAAAAATAATAGAAACAAAAAACAGTTCTGAGTACATGTTTCAACCACTACAACAAAGGACCTACATAAAATCCTAAGTACTTCTGGGCTTTCTTCTCATAAGAAGAGACCTCACACCCCCTACAAGGGCCATCCTGCAAGCAGAAAGGATTTGCACTTCTGAAATCACTGCACTTGAGTTATTCAGGACCTGAACTACAGAGCTTGCAGGGGGGAGGGCAGAGATGAGTGCACACACTTTCCCCTGAGGGTCAAAATAGTACAAATGTTCATTCACATCACAGGAAGGGGAATCACATTCCCCATCTAACCTCATTGTCAGTAAATACAATATAATGACTTTTCATTGATAAGCATCCAGTGGTAGACACCAGGTTTTTCTCTAAGTGCTTCTGACACCTAAAAGCTAAATATTAACACCCTACTTAAGGCATCATTCCCAGGGTATAAAAGAAATTAATAAGATCAAAGCAAAGCTGTAGTCTACTTTTATTACCAAGGTGCAAACAGCAACCAAAACACATAAAAGCAAATTGGATATTTTAATGTAAAAATAATGTGAAGTACAATGTGAAGATTCTTTAATGAAGTGAAATCTCCCAACTTACACGCACAAAGTTTGCTTGCTGCAAATTATCAAATACTTCAGCTGCACCTATTTATACCATGCTGTTTAATACAGAAGCCCCCAACTGAAATCTCAGTTTCAAGTGCCAAATAATTACATGAAAGGGGAACACACTGCATCCTCCGCCGATTACATTCACAAAACTGGGATCCAAGAAAATGCTGCTGCTGTCTAGAGAAACGAGCAAGAGATAATGAGGAGCTGAGACCTCTCATTGGCTCCCTGTAGTCTCCGGTGGTCTCATCTTCTAGTTAGATTATGAGCTCTGTGCCAGGAATATGGCTGTGCTGTAGGCGAGCACTCTGCCTACAACAAAAGGACATTATCTATAATTTGGGTACTGAAACACTAAGAGAAATTATCTAAACTCTACAGCTTGAATAGCTCTTATGAAGAGGATACGTCTCCTTCATATACAAACACCTAGCATGCAGGAGTTCCACATAATATTCAGCATAAATAAGAATGTGCTTGGATATGGTAGCGCTGTAAAACAGTAGGTGGTTACTGAATCTAAATGACTCACAGACATCGACATCTTTATCCCCTGACACATCAGGCTGCACAAGTACAAAGTTCTGGATTTAATTTCTTTCTTGGGAGGGAAAGAGCTCCTGCTCTTTTCACAGATTTGAACTGGGTCCTTCAACTGAGCATCCACGCTTGATTTTATATGTGGTGACATGAGTCATACAAAGAATTGAAACATTTGCCTTGAACAATACGCACAACATGCAAGAAAAGCCTTCATACTTAAATCCCTGCTCTCCACCTCTGTTCTCAACTCCCTCAGGATTACCTTGGAGTTGATACATAATACATATGCATCAGCCAAAAATGCTTGAGAGGGAAAAACTATAATGACATTCACACAAGGACAACTGGAACAGCCTTGGCCAGCAGGATTTGATACACTGTCTGGCAACAGAGTCAAACAGAATACAGGCTTGGGAAAAGTAACATAATCTAATTTCTCTGAACTGCTTTTAGAGTTGCATGGTATAGTATCAGATAACCTGTCACTCCTAAGGAGTTAAGAAAAATTAAGCATTCAGAAAATATGCCCACCCCACGCAGACAAAATTCACAGGCTGATTACACCTGATCAACTTTTTTCTTGTTGTTATAAACACTCTGTGTATCTCTGCTGCCATACACACACACACACACACACAC
>JAUBNY010000429.1:3395101-3425823 GCA_032275445.1 Crypturellus soui | reverse complement strand
AATGGCTTCTGAGTGACTTCAATTTCAGATTGAAGAATTCCCCCCAACAAAATGCAGAGTGGGGAGATGGGGGAGCAGATAAAAACTTAGCACCTTTTACATGCCTTGATTTAATCACTTTTCAAAGTTAATGAACAGTCTTAACGATTTCTATTCGTTATTTTATATATATGAAAAAATACTATATATCAATGGCAATTTCAGAACTGTGTGTTTTACTAGGAGTTATTTTTCTATAAACAAAAATACTGTCATACTATAAATATGCAAAATTGGAAAAAGGTAGAGAAATTCATTTGTAATATGTAATTTGTTAAAAATACACTATTTATGCTGCGGTATCAATGGCCCCTAACATGAATGTGTATCTGCTGGTTTCTCTAGAGGGCGACACTTACATTGTCTTTAATATTGCAAATTATCTTTGCGTAGCATTTGTTGTTGTCTCTGGATGGGACAGTCCATTCCAGGGGCCAGAAGTAACTATGGTACACCTGGAAATGCAACACAGGGGTTAAAGAAAAATCGGTAATTTCACAGCACCAACTATGATCTTGTCATCTGCCTCCCAGGGCACTTTACCATAGACTGCAATTGCAGCAGACTCAGGAGGATGGGGCTTTGGAAATACCACACTTATAAAAACCTTTCCCAGTCATGAAAGGAGCATATGGTACAGCACAGAGCAGAAAATGAGGGGCCGTTTTAAGGAACAGCTGTATCCTGAACTCCCTATAGATGCCCTACAGTTCTCATTAGAAACTAAAACCAAATTGATACTATCTGAGAGAATTTTGTAATTAATTGCAACTCCAGTAATAATATGTCCCTGCACAGATAAGGAGAGACAGCTCACAGTTTTCCATATTAATGGGGTTGCAGAACATTTGTAAACTTTCTGTCACTCAATGCTGAAGTGTAGCAGGTCTGGATGACAAATGCAACTCAAAAATGCTACTGTAGTTTACCAAACAAAAGCAAAATTAAACACACAAAGCAATACAGGAGGCCAGAATAAACTGAATTAGAATATAGTCAGAATATAAATGTTTCCGGATATACTTATATTTTAATTTTTATTGTTTCCAGCATATTTTCAAAACTAATTTTGAAAATGACAGGTGCTCTTTGCATGAGTCCTATGTTTCACATTAACAGCTAGAATTTGACTAAATAACAAATATGTGACCGTGTACATAAAACTCTGTGTGGACTGGACACAGCTTTGGCCCCTGCCCTATAGACAATGTCGAAAGTACTTAATAAAGTAATTTTAAGGAACATTTCATACTTTTCTCCATAGCCCAGTACAAAAGACCTATGAGGAGAACAAGTTCTCAGGTTTATGAACTGCAACTTTTCTGATTATTTTCCCAAATTAGGCTCCTCGAGGTATCTTTATGGGACAAAAAAAAAGTTCAATTTACTGTCAGATTCCCTTCTCTTCTGCCTTTTGTACTGTGGCCTGCACAATATTTTGCAAGAAGAGTCTGAAGTACTTACATATGTCTAATTTCACCCCAGAGAGCCATTCCAGTGAATGACAGAGACTACTCACATAAGTAAAAATAAGCAAATACCTGCTTGCATAGCCCAAATAAACAGCAAAAAAAGGAACGTAGCAAGATTTTTTCACTTTAGAAAAAGTGAAAGAAAGGAAAAGAAAAGGAAAAAAAAAAAAAAAGAAAGGAAAAATCACCTTGGCAGGGAATTTGCCACACAGCAGTTACATGAAGCTCAGCTTTGACATTAAAACTAATTTCCTGCTTCCAGTACATACCCCCTTTAATTTATCCTTCAAATATCTGTAGAGACAAAGAACCTCTTTTTTTTTTTTTTTTTTTAAACAAACATTCCACCTATAAGACCGCTTTGTCAAAAAAGAACATTTTTGAAACTGGAACTATCAGAATCGGGGACTATTTTTAGAACATGTTTTAGGGACTGCCCAGAAAGACAAAAATGTACCTAGCATTCTCCGGCCCTTAAATCACAGAATACAATGCTTAGGTTATTTTAAATTGCATATTTAGAACTTAAAATCCAGATGAAACAAAGGCACGTACTTACCTCAATGTTTTCCTCCCCGAACTCCTCCACTGCCCTCTCTTCAGAATACCCACAGGCTCCATACTCCAAAGGAGTGAACACTGTTGTTGGGACATTCACATAATCACACTGTGTATTTGAAATAAAACAAAACCCACACAATATCAGTTATACTCCAGTATACAGTACTCAGCAGCCAGAAATGCAGTAAGAAAGGTTGAATTATTCATAACTTTGAAAGCTGAGTTTTGAGGGGAGGAGAAGAGGGAGATGGCAGGGAACAGACACAGAATTAGACACAGATGTGGTCTCACCAGCGTTGAGCAGACAGCAAGGCTGCTGCCAATGCTCTTCCTCCTGCAGCCCGCGATGCCATGGCCACCCTTGCCACAAGGCGGCATTGCTGGCTCATGGTCAACCTGTTGTCCCCCAGAACCCTAGGGCCTTTTCTACAAAGTTGCAGAAACCCCCTCCCTTCTCACTTATCTAGTCCACACTCCATCAAGTTGTCTATGAGGATGTTATGGGAGGAAATGTCAAAGTCTTGCTAAACTCAGGATAAACAATATCCACTGCTCTCTTCAATTAAGTATCATTTTACCCTAGAAGACCATCAAGTTGCACAGTTCTAATACACTGCACTAACTAACTTCTACTAATTTCAATTTGTATCAATTTCAATGTTAATTAATTTCTTTTGTGATTCAGGATCAACTAAGACGTGTGCAGGGGGGTTGGACTAGATGACCTCTAGAGGTCCCTTCCAACCTTAGGCATTCTATGATTCTATGATTCTATGATTATTCTCTCCTTCTCTACCCATACCACTTCATTGTGTTTCATAACGATCACCTTATCCACATTTCTAATCAGCAGTGTAAGCCAGGATTCCACCTAAAGCAGTCCCTCATTTCTTGGATTCACTGAAGGAGAGGATGCTTTCTTCAGCAGTATAAAGTTTTTTCATACCTTGAGACACAGTTATCTGGCACAAACTGTAAATTAAGACATATTCCTAGTATATTTCATGGAATCATAGCATCCTTAACGTTGGAAGGGACTTTCAGAGATCATCTAGTCCAACCCCCCTGCACATATAGGGTCACCTAGAGCATGTGGCACAGGACTGTGTCCAAGCAGGTTTTGAAGATCTCCAGAGATATTATGCACACCAACTCAGAACTCTGCTACTGCAATATCAAAAATAAACAACTCAAGCTCCAAATCTGGCTGACAACCAAGTGCAGGTGGCCCTGCAGAGAAAGCCTTTATGCCTGTGCCCTGTGGTTATGAAGGCGAGATGAACACCCACATCAATAGGTGCATGGGTAATAGTACTTTAAAGACTCTTTCTGGTTTAAAGATACAGGATATATGAGTACCAGGTTACTCTCACTGCACTAGCAGAGCTTGACTGCAAGCCGCAATAACGCTAATATGAAAGGCAGGCAGTGAATTGATGATTTCAATTTCTCAGGTAGAAAAGTGTGTTCCTTTATTGGTACATTTGACCCTTCTCTGTCTCCATATGTAAATTGCAATAGAAATCAGTATGCACTATTAAAATGAAAAGACAGAATGGGAAGTAAAAATATTAGTGCACATAAAACTGAAAGTTAAGAGCATCACAAATTCTTTTACATTCTACTTAGGGAATGCAGGTAAGAGCTAGTAAATTGTCTGTGAATTAGAGTAAATGAATTTAATGAAACTGGGGTGATTGCTGACATTTATGGGGAAAGCAGCACTGTTAAAACCAGTTAACTGATCTCAGTAATTTTATTATCACTACCGTTAGAGAGAAGAATAAAATCTCTTACTAGGAAGGAGAGACTATTACAGAATCCATAAGGTATTAATTTTAGCCTATGCTATAAGAACATATCTGCAGTAATATCTTTGTGAGGAGAAAATTAAAGGAATCATTGAAGCTAATCCTTAAAAGCCTATTAAAAGTTTGCCATACACAAGCAAACTTGCACACTGCACTTGAAAATGGAGCACTGGTAGTGCTTCGTGGCAACTGGTTACTTACCTTACTGGTTGCACCGCCATAAAGCCTCCGAACCAACAATCTTCCTGCCTGGATTGCCACGGGTGTGAGTTCCAGCTTGTCCTGCAGTATATCTCCAATAGCATAGATATATGGCACATTTGTTTGCTCCTCATCATTGACAGGGATTTTTCCTGTTCTACAGTAGGCATTAACAAGAAAATAAATAAATAAATAAATAAATATTCTACTGTGAAGATTGCAGAGGTAAGTAATTTTACAGGAGAGAAAAACATGTACCTGAAATACAGGGAAAGAAGCTGTGTTCATAATCTTACAATCTTGGACCAGAATGTACACCAGTGCAGAACAGTGTCTCTACAAAAGTTACAGAAATTTATACACTGGATAAGGAGGTAGCCTAGGAAGTTCTGATTCATCTCCTGAATTAATTCTTTGGTGATGAATAAATCCTTTCCTCAGCATACTTTACTACCAACTGTGTGCTGACAACCTCCAGGAATCACAAGAGATATTCTCCCACTCAAGCTGTAGGATGGAAGAGTTTCGCCACTGCTGAAATGTCAGCCCACTGACTGCAATAGTTTCTAAAACTTAGCCTTCGGGTTTCTACAGGCTGCTACATAGAGACAGGTCATGCTGTCACCTTACCCAAGAGACAGTCAGCAAGCTTTTCAGTGTTAAATGTATTGAACTAATGTAAACCTTTAATTATTAATATTTCCTACTTTGTTAATAAATTAAATAGTGCAGTAGCCACTGCAAGAAACACATGTCAAAGGGACAGCTACAAAGACAGGCATAGAGATAGTCACACAGCTACCTGGGACATTAGAAGGACCAGTGGTGCTTCCCATATTAAAATCCAGCTTCCTTGATTTTGCTCTTGTCACTAAGAATTTTATGGTTTATTCCATTAAGATGGTAATGGTCGTCATGGTGTCAGGACTGTTCTACTAGACTGCCAGTTTGGAGTGAACCAAAATGCTCCCTTATTCACAAACTGCAACAATTCCCTTTAGCTATGTTAGTCACTGTGATCATACACAAGCTGTCCCCTCACAGACTACCAAGCCACTTCCTGGTCCTGCTCATTTCCTTCAAAAGGATTTCAGCCTGGGTCCCTCATGTCTAGGCAGTTTAAAATGACCAATACTGACAATGTTACTAGTAGGTCCACTTCTTGGCACAGTCACAAGATCAAACATGAAATTCTCCCCTACAGAAACAGATGGTTTCCGGAGGCTGCTTTAAGACTGAAAAGGGAATTCCTCCAAAAACTAAAAGACACCACCAACTGTGAGTTTAAGGAATGCTACTTTGACCTTATATTCCAAAATAAACATATAGCACCATATACATTAAATAACTAAATCCACCACATTAAAACAATTCATTTAATTTGTATGAACAAATGCATCTATACCCCAAGAGGTGGTACATATAAAAACAAGGACACAGGATTACAAGAGTACAAGGAACAGACAGCAGAACGTAAAACACCCAGTTGGTGCAGATAGATTCCAGTATTTGAACCTAGATAGAACAGACCAGACACTTCTGATTCTTGGCATTTAGGAACCGGCATTTCAATACCAAAAAAACCCACATGTGACAAAGTGCTGCTACCTGCTAAATAATGTCCTATCCAAGTACAAGCAAACAGGGGAAAAATTTCCTCAAAGCAACTGAATGTTCATGCGGTCCCACTGTCAGAGTGGGTGACACAAGCTCAGTAGTCTGTGCTGTATAGATATGTCCTAACTTTTCATTGATCTTCACTCCAACTTTGTCCAAACCAATTTTTCTTGTGCATGCATCTCTTCCGATTGCCAGCAACACCTGAAAAACAGCGATGCCCCTGTTAGTTCCTAAAACCTCCAAAGGGCATTTGCATGTTGCTATCTACCATTTTAATCACATATTAGTAGCTTTGGCTCAGTCATATTAAGATAAACATGTTTGTTACCCATTAAACATTTCCCAGAGTTCAAGGCAAGGCACATCCTTACTGTGATCTAACAGTCCCAGAGTTTATCTCTGAGATTAAATATAAGCAAATATCTTTTCTTGGAAAAATACCTGAAGAGTTTTGTAAGCAGATCAGCTAGGGTCAGATTATTTTATTTTGTCATGTTTTTCATACTTAAGTGTTATGCCATATTCCTACCAAAAAGATGACCACAAACTGATCTGAAAGCAAAAATCTCTTCAGGAAGAAAACTCAGGTCCTTATACAAATAAAAACACTGTAAAATGACCATTGCTGTGATCAGGAAACATCATCATTTACTTGCATGGGCATTCAACCAAGTGACTGCCAGAGAACATTATCTCCACCCAAAGCAGTATTTGTTCAGAATGACAGGCAGACCGGGCTGGATTCCCACTCATCCCACCTACTTGCAGAGCAAATTAACAAGCACAGCAGATCCAAATGTGTGTTGCACTGAGGGAAGGTGCTTGCAGTCTTGGCCCGTCGCCCAGGCAGTGATGCCGTGCCCTGCACATGACACCCAGAATGGTGCTGAAGGAGCCGCAAGGCTCTTCACTGGGCAAGCAGGCTAGATCTTCAAAGCTGAAGATCTTCAAAGGAGCCACACACAGCTTCTATACTTAGTGACAGCATTTGAGGGAAAGAGGTAATTGCATTGAGAAATCAGATACTTTCTTAAAGATGGTCCTGATTTGTAAGTCAAAAAACTTTCACTATCATGGACCAAACCCAGCAGTAACTACTGTTACTGTTGAGCTGCTTCCTGGGCACTGAGGCCATGTCCTTGCTACAGAACGAGTGGAGCATTTTGAAGGAGGATGAGGTCACTGGCACAGAGTACTTGCAATCTGAAGTCTCAGGCTTGCAGCGCTTACATTTGTGCTTTCTGAACAGCTCAAAAAAAAAATCTTCACAACATTTATGCATTCAGTATCACATCTGAAAATGAGTGGGGTGAGAAGTGCTGGAAACGGCCAGTCCCCCATACACCTTTATGCACTCATGCTGTGCACACAGTGCTATTTTACTGCTGTAGGGGCATTATAAAGTTCTCTCTGACTGACTTGCCACAGGGCATTAGATGTTTTCATGAAGATACTGCATCAACAGATCTTGAGAAAACATGACATAGGACTAGTTCTTATAGGGAGTGATTGATATGGTAGCTCCAGAACAGCAGGTTTCAGTTACTATGAAATCTATTATAAATCATTACTTATAGTTTATGAAAAATATCTCCTTGGAGACAAATTCTGCAGGGAATTTCACATGACCAAGCTCCTCTGCATCCCAAAGCTAGAAAACAGGGTTTTCAAAAGCATGCAAGTGATTTGGTAAGATACTTGGGACTTATGTGAATGGACTCTGAGACTTCTTATAAATTACCCTTTGATTGTGTGCAATCAGCATTTTGTAACAGTTAAAAGTTATTTAAAAAATTAAACCTAATCTATGGATAAAAGCAACCCACAAAATCTTAACATTAAATGGAAAGTTCTTCTTTAAATGCATAGAAAGTTTATTGCAAAGGACTCACAGTATTGTATTCCCCTTCAATGATCTGATTCCCCACTGTGGATTGGGCTGTAACTTTCAACCTTCCAGGAGTTCCTTCCTCAATTTGTTCAACCTGAGGTGTTTGAAAACAAGTTTTTAATTTCACATAAACATATGCAAATATATCCTTGTCCCACCACTTACCATTGACAGTGAGCATTTTTCATCATGACCTAAAATTCAAGCATTCACTCTAAAGATTGTGTTAGCTTCCTCTGGATTTCTGATTACTTGCATATTTTAAAACAATTGTTTTATCTCTCTACATTTATTCTTAGAATCAACACAATAATCCCCAGCTTATAAAAGCTGTACTGATGGCTGGGTTCTAGCTCAAGCTCACACATAGCTTGGCAGGACATTTGCCCTGTTGGAATGACTCTGGTACACACAGCACTCCTTGCTTGCAGGAGAGGGCAGCAGCTGACTCCAAAGGGCTGAAAAACACCAGCAACATGTAAAACTCTGAAGAATCAAAATTGCACAGAGGCAGCTGAATTAACTATTCCCAGTTTTAGCCATGAATCCTGTAATTGCAGTGGGCTACAGCCAATTCCAGCAAAGCAAAGCAACGAAAGAAGGAAATGCGATTTTTTTTTATCTTTTTGCATCGTGCTGCTTTCTGGAGAGCAACACAACCACCGTTTGTAAAAACAACCACCAGCACCACAAAAAGCAGAAAGATTGATATCCCAGGCTTTTTCCAAATACTGTTTTTTTCCTGATAAATGATCAACAAAACAAGCAAATGCAATTTGAAGCTATATAGGTGGGCTCTCTTTTATCTTATTAATTTTCACTGAACTATGAGGAAGGGAATAAATATGCTCAAGTAGAGTTCTTCTATCTGCCAGAAAACTGCAAAACTATCTGCTTCCTACGGCTGACTGTACACACAAGAGATACGTGTTTTTAACACACAATCATCCAGTGAAACTTTTAGTGTTCCTTCTACAGAAGAAAGAATGTGCACTTCAACAACTGCCCTAGTTCTCTCTTCATATATATTGAATGTTTGGTGGTAGAAAAAGGAAAATTTCTAATCAAATTCTGTTTCCCTTGTAGTTTTTTAATTAACCCCTGCACACCTTTTGTGCTGTTCTGCTGTCTTCAAAGGATCACTATGTTAAATGTTCCTATTCTAAGGAAGCTTTATTTATAATAATTCATTTTCTGCCTTCAAATGTCCAACCTAGGGTTCCTTAATAAGCACAATATGCATAACTTTGAAAATAACATTAGAAAAGAAGAAAAGGTGAGAAGAAGGTGGGAAGAAGAAAAAGCTTGCTAAAAACGGCAATTTATGTTCCAGAGAACTCTCTACTAGAAGCACAGCCAAATACTCTATTCCCATTGAAATCACTGGCCCATAGTAAAGGGACTGAGCAAAATACAAGTGCTAAATCTGAAACATTTTAAAGACAGACACTAATCCCTGCTTTTCATACCCCTTGGCATTTCTACAACATAAATAAAAATAAGAGCATAAATTTCATTGAAACTCTGACTTTGAACTCCCACAGCAAATCTCATACTTTCTGAGAGAGGCCAAGTCCACAGAACAGCAACCAAAAACTGCATTTTTAAACTATTATTGATATTGCTAAGAGTGAAAAAGAACGGACTTCATTCTATTTAAAGTTTTAATCTCCTAAGTGTTAAACTCTAACACCCTGGCTTAATGCCAAATGGAAATTGCTTAATACAGTTTTCCTATTTTATAATTAAGCACCAATCATTGTGAAAAACCATTAAGAAAAATACTGCTAGCACCCTCTGAAGTCCTTGATAAGGCAATTTTACATTAAAGTCCAGAGCTTATCTAATCTGTTTTTCAGCCTGAATTTGCCTTCACATATACATAACTGCACGAATTCCCCTACTGAACTTGAGGAAAATGAAGCAAGCATCCCAAAACTCTGCCAAGGATTTCAGTGTGCACATGTAAAGCCCTTTTACTTTTCAGGATGGTACATTCAGTTTGGGCAACTTAAGCAGTAGGAATTGGTTGAGAATTTGAAAACTGACAATGAAAAAAAAAGATTATTTGTGATGCACTGGCTCTCATCCTTCAGAAAATTATGAACCTACTTAATTCTGAGCCTGCCACAAGTGCCAGTGCCAACTGGACAATTGCAAAAATCTGAGTACATTCAGCATTTGCACAATCAGGACCAGCAAGCACAACAAGATTTTTAATGCACAACACGCTAAGCAATCTAATTTTGATAAAGACAATGAATTCTGAAATCTCAGATGATTTTAATAAGGTTAACTTGTGTTTCTAATTATGCATTTTAACAGGCTTACTCGATTTTAAACATACAAAAATTAACCTATGTTGTAGTACATCCTGTATTGTGAATTCAACTTGTATATGTAGTAAAATAATCTTTATCCTAAAACATTGCAGTAAGTAACCAGTCAATTCAATCCCAGCCATGTGATTCAGCCTACCTTGATTGGCACAAACTGCTTAATAAAGTTGATTCCGTGTTCTTCCATATATTCACCAATTTTGCTTGCAATATCTTGGTCAAATCCTCTCAGAAGAATGGATCTCACCATCACAGTGACATCTAATCCAAGACCGGCCAGAAATCCTGCACATTCCAGGGCAACATAAGAAGCTCCAACCACCAGGGTTTTCCCTGGACAGTAAGGCAGAGAAAAAAGATCATCACTGGAAAAAAAAAAAAAAAAAAAAGAAAGAAAGTCAGAGACAACCAAAAGAGTATATTGCTCTTTATATTTTTCTACTTTTTCTATTTTTTTGCCTGAGTAAGACTTTATTCCTATTCCTACTCACAAAGAAAAGAGGGAGAAAAATGTTTTTTTGTTTAGAAAATTAGTTGAAATACAATATCAATACATGACAAATTAAAAGGTTCTTATTAGGAGCATAAAAATAAGTACGAAATACTGTGAATCACCAAAAATGCTAAGGGCTTTTACAGTATCAAATGATAAATTGTTGATTTTTTTTTCCCTGAATATTTCTGCAAATATTTTTTAACTGCTCAGAGATACAATTTGCCAAGAAGTGACTCAGTATGCAGAGAAACATGCCATCTTCATTTTTTTGAAGACATATATTTGTCAAAACCTTATACACAGAGCCAAATATACCCTGTCAATAAAAAAAAATAACACAAATCACCATAACAGGAAAACTGAAATATCCAAGTGCTTTGGAGCTAGACTATGAAGCCAGGGATTCTCAGGGAAGTGGGGAGTGATGGAATGTCCTGCTTGTTCAGCAGAGACTTGTCTGGCAACTAAGTTCTCAAGAGCTTTACATCTGAAATAAGTGTCTCTCAGGGACCATTGCCCCTTTGCAGAGGCTAAGCAAGATGCTCTCTGCAAATGTTGCTGTGGAACAAAACAGCATGTGACAATGTAATTAAAGGTTACATCATAGTTGCTATTCCCCAGGGAACCTAATTAAGGTTATACAGATAGATTCGGTCTGATATTCCTTGGCTCTGGAGCTCCTGATCTTGACACCTTAAGGTTCTTTTAAAGCAGCACTGTAGGGCTGGTATTATCTGTTACATCCAATTTCACTACACTACTTACTAGCAAGGAAAATATGCAACAGAGTGTCTTGGTTTCACAGGAATTATGCCAGTTATTTATTTCATTGATATAGGTTTGCAAGCCTGTAATTTCAACCTCAGATTCTACATTTTAAGGGGTAACTTAAAATTAGCCTGAAATGAAAACAAACGTTTGACATGCAAATCACTTTTTTTTTTGTTTTTAATCAAAACCATGCTAATTTTGCTTCATTTCATCAATTAACCAGATATTTGAAGCTACTTTTCCCAAAAGTTGAGTTCATTCCAGTGAGTGTCTGGGAAACATTTGGTTTGAATTTCAAGACTGATGAAAAACATGAAAATGGGTATATTTCAACTGGCTTCACAACAGGGACCATGGAAGCCCCTTTTTCCTTGACACTTGAGCAGGCAGGTTTTCTCTGAGCAGGGAACGTTCTTCATTATAAGCAAACTGCAGCATGTGAACTGCAACTCACCATGAAGTGCAGCGAGAGAGGGTGTGCAATGCAACTAGGACCAAGCTGATTAATTAGTTTTATGATGGGCATACATATGATTTACAGCAGTTTCTGTTACTGGTGCTATCAGCTAAAAACAGAACTATCTTAGCCAGCCACCCACTGTTCTGCAGTGTTTATTAGATACCAATGTTCTCAGTACTCCAATATCTGCCTATCGCTGTTCTCCTCTGCTCACATTCCTTCAAAGAAAAGCTACATAGGCAAAAAAAAATAAATAGCAAGAAAGCAACCCCATACTTTACTGTTCTGTCTTGCAGGTTGAGCATTTGCACACAATGAATATTCTCCCTATTTCTCCCTATTTATTTTACCTGCTAATGCAGTATTCCTTGTCTCCAGGGATGCCCAGGTAACGTGGTCTTTCACCAGTGGCAATGAGAAATCTTTTAGCTGTGTAGAGTTTCTCAATTCCTCTTTTATTTGTTGCCTGTGAATGAAGAGTCCAGAGTGAGTACTTTTTAGTTCTAGCAAGGGAAAGGATATTGCATTTGAAAAGTATCTTTATTGATAAAGCAGTCCAGGAAGACCCAGCAAACATAGCTAGGTAGTACCTTAACTGTGTGTGGTCCTACAAATTCTCCATATGCATTCTCATAGGTGACCTTCTTCTCTCGCAGTGCCACCCGATAGCCCCAGTTCAGCGAGCCAATGTAATTCTGAACAGACTCTGTCATAGTCATCCAGTTGTGTTTGACTGTTACAAAGAAAACAAAGATGTAACTTTCAATTTTTAACCTCCTTCATTTTTTTTCTATAGACCATCTAGTATCCTCAGACAGATCTTTGATCATGACCTGGTCACATTTATCTTACTTCCATTTTACTCCAAGGATAATCCTGTTGAAATTCAAAGAATTACAGCAACATAGACAACACAAGAGGTCACACAAAATCAGATCATATGACTAAAAAGCAGCGTATGGTTTTGCTGACCATTGGAGATATTTTTTCCCTTTTATTAGCATAGCCATAGTCTTTGAAAATGAATCACTTAGATGCATCCCTTTATCAATATTCTCCTATGGACAAATGCTGTGATCGGTTGCCACTGCTCAACAAATGAAGATTATGCATCTCAGAGATGCTTCTGCATGTTTCCCGCTACGGAATTACATACTAAATAAATCCCAACCCTATAAACATGCACAGCAATTCTAAAATAAAGCAAATTAATCTGTCTATGTAGTAGTGAGGGAAATTGAGGGAAAGGAAATCATTGTTTGTAATTGTAAGAAAGTTTCTAACAGAGCATGTACTGGGTTCTTCCCTTGAATATGGGGTTACGTTCACAAATGGAGTAATATTTTATTGGTTTAATCCACACACCAGTCTTATCAAATATTGGTATCATCATAAATTACTAAAAACAGATCAAATGCTGCAAACCAGCAAGCACTGTGACCTGTAAATCTTTAAATCTGAAAAGCACTTAAGTTTACGAGTTTAAGTCTCTCCTAAACTGCCTTGCTCTGTTAAAACTGGAACGTGCTTAAGTGCATCAAGTATTTGACTGTGAAAAACAATCTCTGGATTTTTTATACAAATGACAAACAGAAAAAAAAAAGTTATCTTTCTGTACCTTCTTCTGTAAACTGCCATCCAAATTTCCGTGCATCTTGTAAGGCTTGTCCCAGTAAAGCTGCCTGGTGCATCAATTTTTTAGGTATACAGCCCACATTCACACAAGTTCCTCCTAGACCTAAGAGAAAGGAACAGATTGTGTTCTCCACGTAAGTGTGCCTGGTCTCAGGGAGAATCAGAGTTTCCTAGTAAATAATGGTCCTTTATAACAGATTTGCATGGGAGAGAAATTTACCCCATGATGTTCCCAGAGGTGTAGGTGTGACAAAGTCCAACACCATCACTTTCTTGTCATATTTGGCAGCCTCCTGCAAAACAAATTAAATAAGACATGTATTTAAATATTAGAGGGTAAACGGAGTAGATGATAACATCATGCATTGCTGAAAAGCTTCATGACTTTTAATTAAGTAATAACAAATGATTTGCAAGGGCACAGCCAGACAGTCATTAATCTTCAGAATTAATCTGTTCACTCAGTAGGAAAAAAAAAAGATGAAAGGGAAAAAACAGGCAAAAACAGGCATTCACCCTACTTCACAAGCAGCACAGATGCTGTTGCACAGAGGACTCTGACAGGGAATCAAACCTCTTCTCCATCCTGTCGTTTTGTTTATAACATTTCCAGACATACCATTTACATTCAATATATTTAACAAACTCTTTATTTATCCAATTTTCCTTTCAAAAATAGTGCCTGGGACATTTGTTTGAAAACACATCATGCAGTGACACAAGCACTCATGTGGCCAAGCACTACAACTGTGTTTATCCAGTCTTTCTCCCTGCAGTATGAAGGAATGTTCAATTTTGAGTTCAATCTGTATGTGTCAGGACCAACTCTTGGTCTTCAGACTAGCCTGTCTGTGATAAGCTGCCCTGACTGTCAGAATGTGCAGATATCATCATTACCAGGAAAGGGATGGCTTATTTCAAGACATTTCCCCTAAGAAGTTTCATTACCAATTCTATAGGCAGAGTGTGTGCATGATACAGAGAACTGGAATTTCTATACTGGCTCCATTATTCCCTGTGCACTTTTTGAGAGAAAGGCAAAAATCACTGGCAACAAACTGGTACCTGAGAAGTCACTTAGGTAAACACTACACAGCTGGGAAAGCACAACAACAAATCCCTTGTGAAATGCAGAAAAGTAGTTTTGATACTTGAAGTAACCTTAACTGTGTTGTATCACATGATGAGTTCCTCAGAGACATAAGCAATTAAAACTACAGGCACAGGCTATTACCCTTAGGCCTTGGGGTTTGTTTGGGAAGAGCTGACAGCCTTTAGCAGTATATTACTAGTAATATTTGCTAATCCAAATAGTTAACAATAAAAATTTCCATTTTAAATATATCTTATTTTATGCAAAGCATAAATCATGTATTACAAACAATGCAGACCATGGATAACTTTGAAAACTAATAATCTACTGGTTTTCTGCTTCCAATTTGAGTTCAAGGTGGGCCAAGAAGCTCATTTATATGCATTAGCAGAACCTCTGGGACAGCTCCCCAGAGAGGCACAGGTGGTTCGAGCTGCGTGTTCCCTCATGTGCCACCTCTTACACAGGCATCAGAAGAGCTTCACCAGATTTAGCTGGCTGGTGAGCACTCTCAGACTCCCAGCTCATGCTGGTCCTGAGGTCCTACATGTTCGTGCATTGACATTCTCGTGAGGAGAGATGACCAACAGAAATAATCAACCTCCACATGGTGAAATAGCCCCCTCTAAAAAGCCCTGTCCCACAGGCTGTCAAAACTTCCTGCATTCAGGTTAGTGCTGCATGAAGACAAGAAGACTGTTGGGGCTAGAGCTGTTCTGTGCGAGCTGATATCAGCGGCTGAGTGCTTTGGTCTGGCTCTGCAGTCTGGTTTGGATGTCAGTTTGGATGTGCTTGTGCTCACTGTGCAGACAGGCCCAGAAAATAACAAGTTCACAGAGCACAGACAGGAAGGAAATGGAAGCAGTCTGAGGCAAAGCCATGTGCATCACAAGGCAGCCAGGCATCTGAATAGCTTAGCTGAACTCCTGCAAGCCTGAATGTAGCCAGCCTTTATGCCCATGTGTAATTGGAGTTTCGCTTTGCTTTGCCTTTAAAGCCATCTATGGTAATTCATTTAAAACAAAAATGAGTCAGAAGTTTATAGGTAAGACAATTTCACTTAATGAAACTGACTTAAAATAGACATGTTGCTACTGATAGTGATGCTGATTTTATTGATCTACCAGCCTCTGCTCTGTTCTTGTGGTCTTTCTAAACTAAACTGAAGGAATAAGGCAATTTATCTCCCTAGCTTCACACATTTTCTGACCTGCAGCTGAGAAATGACAGTTACCACCACTGCTGTAGCCTCACAGCCTAACGTATGTATACACTAAAGCAAAACACTTTCCTTAATGCCATTACTGCAAGCTGTTACTCTTTTCTACTCTTGTTGCTCTCTTTTGTCTTAAGACATCCTCATTACCTCAAAATTTGTGCCTACTCATCTTCGTGGGTTCTCCTATTTTTTTCTAGATTTTATCTTTTATCCTGAGCCATTGCAATAGTGCCCCTATTAATGGGACACCATAAACCTATCAGAGTAGATCATGGACTTAGTGCACATTACAAACTACTTTCCAGCTCTGCACTCGGCCATTAAAACAAAGTTCTTCCAAAGAGTCAGGGTTTAAATCCAGTACAATACAATGCAATATTTTCTCCTCATTTTGTCTCATCCCTGATTTAGCCGCCTCATTTCTCTAAAAAAACAGGAATGTCTCATGTCTGAAGAAACAATCCAGTTTCAGCTCTTGATCAATTAAATAATCATAATTTCCTGGGAATTCCGGATTCACTTTTAAATTGATAATACTGCTACAGGAAGAAAAGGTAAAATGTACCTAACTAGAGATGAAAGGAAGAGTTACTGAATTACACTTAATTTCAACAAATTTCAATTATTTGGAACAATGACAATTCTAAGAGCTGGAGTAGGTAAATTCTGCACTACTTCAGATTCTTCAATCAATTCTAACTATGCTTCTAAAAGGAATAGCTCAGCCAAAGTCCCAAATTACTTAGCTGCAGGCAGGAAGTATCAGAACCTAAAAATGAAAGGTGAGTAGGAGCCTCTACTGAAGTTAGAGGCAAAGCCTTCACTTCTGTAGCTGCGTAGGCTCACAAATTACATAAAATCTCTCCAAACAAAAAGCACTGTCAGAAATGAAAACAATATATACAATTATTTCTGAGAATGTATTAACATCAGACAAAACTAAAAACTCTTTGATGTTAATTTGGAAAAAGTTTTTAAAGCTCACTCAATTATTAGTTGAGTTTAAATTTTATTTCAACGACTAATAAAAGCCACTGTTGAGGTACCTCCATGCTGCTTTTTAACAACATCATCTCCCACTAGTGGGGATACAGGGAAATCAAGTTTCACTTTATTGAGATGCATCCTGTGATATTTTTACTTTTCTTCTTGAGAACATATGGAAATGAATATTATTGGGGTTAACTTCAAAAGAACTTTAATAAATGTGACGTCCCTACAGATCCAAGCTGATTCAGGACGTCACTCACCTACTTACAAGAAAATCCTAAGCTGTTTTTCTCATACCTTGGCAGCAGCCAGGCCACCTGAGCCCCCACCAATGACAATGAGGTCATAGTCATAGGCATGGGGCACCTGCCCATTCATTTCCAACAGCTTCTGAAGATCGTCCTCTTTACGTCCCTGGAAAGGGCAAAAAAAAAACAAAAAAACAATGAGGAAACATTAAGACAATACCCATGGTGCTCAAAAGTGAGTATTTTCATTAGCAAATATTGTGACAAGGGAATATAGGTGCATCTGGGTTTCCTGAGCTCTACTCTTAATTAGCATCTTCAGCTTTCATCTTCTTAATTCTTTCTCTGATATCTCAGTACCCATTATACCAAATTATGAATTATATCAAATTGTTCTTTGGTGGGTTGAGTTTCCTTTTACAGCCTGGTTTTCCACGTCACTACATCTTCACTGCCCCTTCATAATGTACTTAGGATGAGATACATACATGCTGACACAGGAATACTATTCATTTATTTTATTCTTTTAATCTGCTCTGGCCTAATTAGTGTTTTTTTCCTTTTGCTGCATATATTAGTAGGAAAATACAGTACATATATACCACTGTAATAACCTGCAATTACCACTCTCACAAATGAGCAAACAGAATTGAATGAAGATTTCTAAAAAATTACACTTTGTAATCTGCCTTTGTGTGTTTTTACTTTGGTTTAGCATTGTAACTAATCTTATCATCAAGTGGATCAAAAGAGACCAGTGGAGTTTCACCAGGGGTTCAGTTTTTTGGAGGATTTCCTAACTGCTACGACAGAACATCTCCCTCCAAGTCCTGAAGTGCATTTTCACAGCTGTATGGCACAAAGCACCCTGTTAATCCTATTCATCTTCAGCCAGCCTTTCTAAGATAAGCCTTTGTACCCACTTTGTGGAGCTCCAGTTTATGCAGGCTTCAGACCTTGATGAAGGCCTGGCAAAATTCTCAGTGCCTCACAAATTGTGGGACAATGTTTGCAGTAAGTAAAGCACAGATTCCTCAGCTGATATAAATCAGTAAGTATCAACTGAGGTAACAATAAAACTTTTTAAAACTAAAAGTAATAAAAAATAAAATTAAAAACTGAAAAGCAACAAAAAGGCAATAAGAAATAAATAAAAAGAAACTAGTCATTTCACAAATCCAGTCACTTTCATTCATGTGTCTCTATCTGTTTGACTAGGCACTTGATTCAGTACTATTGGAGATGGTTGTGGTAAATAAAATTTAAAAAGTCAAGTAAGTTTTCTCTCTGTTTTGAGCTTACTTTCATTTTACATTTGTGCTCAATGCATTCTGCCCCTCTTCTTGGGTTAAATTATCCCGTCATTTAATCATGTCTACACTAGGCACCGATGCCACTGTGGCCCTATCACTGACAAAATCCACCTCCATTCCATCAAATTACAGAGCAATCTCAGCAGAAGTTCAGACTGTGTCACTGTTGGTAGAAAGTTACACTTGTATTAGTCTTTCATAACCTTGGATAGCATGTCCATTCACAAATGAAACCTAGAAAACTTCTGTTGCTGTTGTGAACACATCCAGAAATACCTCAAGTCTTCCTTCCTCTTCTCTTTTCCCTCCATAACCCCAACGATAGATCCCTACCACTGAATCTAAGTTAGTGCTCAGTTCAGCTTTTTGCATCATGGCCACTGGCCAGACTCTTCCTGCAAACAAAAAAAAATCTGAAAAAGAAACACTTACTGTATTAGGATATGCAGTTTTACTTTATTCATGTTTATAGATATAACCCAGAGAAAGCATGCTGTTCCTTTCCAAAACTATTCCAAAACTGCTGTTCTCTTCTGGTTCGCTCAGTGGCAACAGGCCAGCAAGAAGTTGAAGAGTGGGCACAAGCTAGCTGCTGCACAGCCAGCAGATGCAACCACCAAGAGCAGCAGCTTCATGATGCACATGCTGCTGCTCCGTCTACAGTTCCCTCCTATCTGGTTCATCTTCATTAGTTCAGCATACTGACTCTTCACAAAAATGCATTACCAGTTTTAGACTACACTAAGCAGATTATAACCTCTCCTCTGATGCCATCTGCTAAAAACAAAGCTGAAGCAGCACGGGTCTTGAACAGCTCTACTTCCCATTTAACAGGGGAAACTTGTTCAGTGCCCACGAATCAGGACTACGACCCCATTCTGAGAATGGGTATCCTCCTTCCTGCTCTCACAATTTGTAAAAGAGACTTACTCTTAAGGTCAAAACTAAATTACGGAGTTAAAAATAAAAGGTATCTTCCCCCTTACCTTTAAAATATTCTCATGATCTCCTGTTGGCTTCTCTTGTCCAACAACCGCCACCGGCTGGGCGGCTTCAGGGGCTAGATCGCAGGGCACCTCTTGCAGCTTCTGTGTGCTCCCTGCAGAAAGGAGGTGAGAGAAGACAGTTTCTGAGCCCGAGGTCCCTTATGAAGGCTGGGCTCCCCGGGGAGATTGGTGGGGGAGTGGCCTTCGCGCTAGCGCTCTTCCTCCTAGGCGGCAGGCCGTCTGGGCAGCGTTTCCTCGGGCAACTGATGAGTCATTTGCAACGTTAGGATGACTTGCTATATTTTTCTCTTTAATGAAATCCCCTACGAGGACTGGCAGGGATTTCAGGACGTTTTGCCAATCCAACAGTATGCTTGGAATGAAGCAAGGAAATCAGATTTGCTGCGGTTCAGCTTGAAGATTCAGTCTTAAAAGAAGGTTAAGAGTTTTACTTTTGTCATCCAGAAAATGATTTTTTTTACACTG
This sequence comes from Crypturellus soui, assembly GCA_032275445.1. Taxonomy (NCBI): domain Eukaryota; kingdom Metazoa; phylum Chordata; class Aves; order Tinamiformes; family Tinamidae; genus Crypturellus; species Crypturellus soui. Next base: position 3,406,192 of record JAUBNY010000429.1, on the reverse strand, counting down.
TTGTTCTGTCTTTTTTTTCCCAATCTAATATCTTTTAAAACCAATGAAAACTTTATTTTCATTGGTTCCCTAGAAACACTTCGCTCAGGTTGACTCACTGAAATGATAAAAAGTGTTTTTTATGGAAAAAAAAGTTTTTTTTTTTCTGCCACAAGGTATTGCTTATACTCTTTAACTGCTTAAACAATTTTTATCAAAAGTTTGAGAAAGATCTATGCTTCTTCACTGGGCATACTGGTGAAATATATGCATATCTCCTAAAGAAAAGGCAATATATATATAAGCAGAAAGAAAAACATAACATCTACAGCTCTAGTGATACTTGATTTGACATGGCACAGAAAAAAAAGAATATCTAATACATGACTGGAAGCCAGGATCAGCTTTGCCTTCCTCCACATAACCCTGAGTTACATTATACCTAACTCCCAATACATGGGTTAGTACCCCCTTGTTTGTACTTAATCATACACAAATTTTGCACTGCACAACCAGCATTAACTGAGCAAATGCTGTCTGACACACAGACATACTCAGACCAACAGCTGCCCTGAAGGTGCCCACATCCCTTGAGCAGTGAGACCACGAATCCGAAAAGCATTCCCATACACAGGCACACACATACAAAGAGCCTCTGAAAACTGGTCTGTAACCCTGTTGTCTCCATTTCCCTCTCTGAAATGGGTAGATAAAATTCCTCTATCTCACAAAGTCACTGGGGAAAGTAATTTGCTGGCGTTGGAGAGAGTTCCAAAGATCAAAACGGTTATTCAATAATTACACAGCAGTATTAGGGACATGTCATTCTAAACCTATTCCAGCTTGTGGAAAGCCTACATGAATCCAGATGTATAGATACTCCCCACACCTCCCACACACACACACCCTGCCTGAAATAAGCAAGATCAGAGGTTTTGAACACAGGTCACCATCTGCACAAGGAAGGAATCACTTTTTTTCAGTGCATTATCAAAGCTACACTCCTGTGGGTACCTAAAGCAGCTGAAGTCTCAGCCTTTATTCCTGTAACAAGTTTCAACAACCTCAGGAATGTTCACATAAAAATGTATCTTCAACTAGATAAAGATCTAGCAGTTAGACAACACAGACATATATATAAATATATCTAATTATCTAGGAGTAGATCTCTGTTAGGCACTCATAGCTTAGCATAGCCTCCAAACCCAAAGGTAACCATAACCCCTGGCAGAAACTTGAAAGAGTTTTGTGGTAGGACTGTTAACGCTGGGGCCCTTTCCCTTGTCCTTTCAGGCAATCTGCCAGGGACAGAATGACAAGGCAGAAAAAATACCCTGCGTCTCACGGGTTTGCTCACATGAGCACCCAACAGAATTCCAGCCAATGGCAATTAGCATTGTCTTGGGCTCCGGGAATCAAGACTTGCCCCAAACTCATTAGCAGGTACCTTTCTTCACACCAAGGCTGATAAGCAGACCCTGGATCACAGAGGGGCTCAGGCTAGTCCCCACAGCTGGCACATTCAGGACTACTTTCTTTGCTGGTAAGCACAAATTCAGCAGGCCCGTAGGGACCTACCACCACTACAGGAAGATTTAGCTCTTTCTGAATACTTCCGCTGACTTTGGGTTCATGACTGCCAATCTAGAGCTCAGCAGCTGCTCTGTGCTGCATTCCCTACTATCTGCCAAGTGCTCCTTGGCTTGGCACGGCCGTCCTAACAAACCACTAGGATCGAAGGGGGATAAGCTTGTTATTTCACCCCACCCTTCCTTGCCAGGAGAGAACTTCCTCGTGAACCAAAGTTCTCCCTCCCACTAGCCTCTGCCTGTGAACCTTAGACTCTCGGTTGTGTAACTTCTAAAACTGAGAGGGGAAATGAAGCCTTGGGTTCAGAAGGCCCTGACCAAAGAGGACCCTGACAAACCCTACAGAATAATCTAACTTTGTGAGGCCATGTAGGCAGGAGTTGGGGATCTGCAGAAAGCGTGTGCCATTAAACTAGTCGTTGTGCAGATCAAGTAATGGTTCTCCAAGGGAAAAGTTGGTGCTGATTTGCTGGGATCTAACTATTACACAGCAGTACCTAATCAAGAAAAGAAAACTTTACAACATTTTTGACAATATATTTAATTAAAAGCAGCTGTCTTGACTCCAATAGTTTGGAAGATGCCTCTAATTTTGGAATGCTTATGAATAAGTGTGTGATATGCTTTGCAGTCTCTTCAGGCATCTGAGAAACACAGGTTATTTCATATGACATTGAAGGTTTCCCTTATGCTTAGATTAGTTTTTAGCTGGAAACACATTTCAGCTTTCCCTTTTCCCACCTTTGCTCCTTTCTGCCCTTTCAGCACATTTCTTTGCCTTCACCGTTATGTAAATGTAAACATCTGGAAGTGTCGGATAACAAAGCTGTTATACAATCCAGGTTACAACAAGAAGAAGAAGGAAATAAGCCTTTAAAATACAAATGTCTCTAACTAGGATCATATTACAGATCCACACCAGGAAGCTGCCTTGCAACCAGCTGAGCTGAAAAAAATGCAAAGGGATAAAAACCTGGGATAGCAGGCAAGAAAAATAAAAACCTTTTAAACTGACTTTACTCGCAGAATCACAGAATTACAGAATAGTTGAGGCTGGAAGGGACCTCTAGAGGTCATCTAGTCCAACTCCTCTGTTCCAGCAGGGACACCTGGAGCACGTGGCACAGGGTGGCATCTAGGTGGATTTTGAAAATCTCCAAAGGGGCCTCCACAACCTCTCTGGGCAGCCTGTTCCAGGGCTCTTGTCACAGGAAGGAAGTTCTTCCTCAGTATCATAATGCACCTATATCTCCAAAGGATCGAGGATCAGAACTGAAGGTTCTGATGACTGAGAAATTCAAACATGATATGTAGAAGCTGTACTTCAATGCGTCTATATAGGTTAGATCTTTAACCTACCTCACACTCTTATTTTCTATTGCTAGAGCAGCTTTAGAACATCAGGAGGGCTGGCTGTGCTGGCTATTGTAGGTGCTGGGTCAGGGCTTGCTTAGATAAGGGCTGCACGCAGAGTGCACTAGTCATCCTGGCCAAGAACCACTAGTGCTGGTGACAGCACTAAGTAATGCAGCCCTCTGGCTACTCTCATTTGCTCCAAGGGCTGACTCAACCCTTGGCTGCCTGCAGAGGAAGCATAAAGGTGGATTACAGGTATTTCTCCCTTCACACCTGAGCACAGCCCACGTTTCAGCCCAAAATGAGTAAGTTGCTAGTGTTAAGATGGGTCAGTCTTACATTATTTATACACAGAGAATTCCATGCTCACAGACTGTTAAGCAAGAGTAAAGTTTTACTTTACAGTCTTTAGACTGATGTCTAAAGAGTGGTCTTACTAAAGGCTGGTATATGCAAGCCTTGAATCTGTGAACATTCAGAAAAGAAAATATAAGAATTACAAGTTTTCTTGTGACTCAAATTCAAAATCCCCCAAGATTCAACGCTGACAAATCTAAAAGAGATTTTTTTTTCCTAATAAATATTTAGGGTTTTTTTTTTTATTATATTATTGCTTATACTTATTAGGCATACTGCTGCAGACTATCTTAATTCTAACTGTATTTATTTTGTTAATCAGTCTTTAATATCTTAGCATCTAAGACTTCTTCTATTTACAGGAAGTATAGTTTGAGTGAGATGCACATCAGAATATAATGTGGAAAGAATTAACCTTCCACCTAGCTAAAAGAGCCTATGTTTACAGAAACTGGGGTGTCCTACTTTGGTACAGATTTAATGTTAACAAAGTCCTGGGCTCCAGTCAGTAGTGTTACTCCTGCACTACCCCAACCTGCCTCCTTTATAAAAGAAAAAAATATAGATAGATGGATAGTTATGCATATATATATATATTATATATATATTATTGCATCCATTTGCGTATTTTGTTAATGCAGATAATAGTTTTCCTTGGGTGAAGTTCAGTATGCCAGAGGGGAAGGAAAAAAAAAAAGAAAAAAAAAAAAGGAAGCTGTCAGGTTTTAACAGAGAGGCCATTCTCAGCAAATCAAATGCTATTAACATAAGACAAAGGCAGAAAATCACAGAAGAAATACTGATAGTGGAATCATGAATGTGATATCAAACAAAAGATAAATTTTCAAGTGACAATTAGCTGCAGACCTGATTCAAAACTTTCTAGACTCAATGGAAAAAAAAATAAGAAAACATACAGACTAAGGCCCTAAGTGACAAAAATCAACCCTCAACAGCTCAATATCTTAATGAACATCTGGGAACTGACTCAGCAAAGCCCTTCCATCTGCTTTTCACTCAAAATGAGCCAGTGGGTGAAATGCAATCAATTCGAGCAGGCTAAAACCACCACCTTTGCATCCCAAAGAAGGTGAAGAGCTGCTAATTTAGGGCAAGAAGCTCAACACTGAAATACCTACTACTCCAAGCCATAATCTGTGACATCCTGATAGTATAGAAGGAGGGCGGTTCTGAAAATGGACTCACCCCCTAATTCTGAAGAAGCTTGACCAGAATGTTCAGATGAAGCTAATCTTGGTGATTACTCTCTCCACTAAAATCTAAAAAAATAAAATGTGCAAGTAGCAAATCACATCCTCAATTTATTTGTGAAATCGAGGTCATTGCACTGGACAGACGAGACTTAGTATGATATAGAAATGAATATATTTGAATATACAGGAAGAGTCTGTAGCTGTGAGGAGATACTGGGCAGCCCTTTAAAAGAAGGCAAAAGAATGAAGAAGTTTATGGTACTGCTGAGCGTGGAAAAGATAGCAGCAGACCCTAACAATCAAAATCTTGATCCTGAAAACAATTCCTCACTGGTGGGCCCCTAACCTATGCAGATTCTGAACATAAAGGAATCTGACAAACCAGTTAGTTACACTACAGAAACCAAAGCAGTTGAACTTGTAAGATATGGTGAGAATTGTGCATTTTTGAACAAAACTAGAAGTATTAGCCTAGTTTAGTCACTGCATGTTGTTCTAGTGGAGATCATAACAACCTATGTAGGTTTGCATTTTAAACATCAGGTCTGCACCCTCATTTTTAATATTGGATTTAATACTGTCTTATATCCTGGAAGTGGTAATGACTTTCTTGCTTGTATTCCACCTTCCATGATGGCAGGAATAACAAAGCATCTTCTAAAGATAAAAGAAAACAAATCTAAACCAAAGAAAAAATGTAAAATGATGAATACTGAAGATGATAGAATGAAAAAAAATGCAGAAAAAAAATGCAAATCATCCTTAAATAACAAAGCATCTTAAAAGACAGAATGTTTGAATTTAACAAGCAAAAGAAATTCCTGCTTCCAGGAATCGTGGATATTTCTCAATATCCATGCAATACAGTCCAACTCTAATACAAAAAAAGTATTTGACTTCATTGCTCTCAACAGGGGCATCGCTATACTCCATGGATTGTTAAAAAAATGGTTTTTTTTTTGCCACAGGAATGATGGAGCTTTCAAGATTTGGCTTTGCTCCTATACCTGCGCTTTGTGGCTTGCTTACAGATTTTCTGAATAGCTCTCACATCATCAAAGCCCTTGTCAGCACAGACAATTGCTACTTGTCCTAGAAAGCCTCCAACCTTTCCTCTTTTCTTATGTAACTGTGACATGTTTACAGTAAGCCATACAGGATTTAGCCATGCTGCTCTAATTAGCATTAATGGGGATGTTTTCCATGAGTATAACATCACATGCTAACCTCAAATATTTCTGGAGCATCTACATAATAAACTCCACGAGCTTAAACAGAACTAGTTGTATACCCTGGAGGTAAATGCCAGCACACCCCTTCATAACTAGAGAAATAATAATGAATACTAAATTAATTGTGTATCTTTTGACTACTTCCATCGTCCATTTTATTTCATTGTGAGCTAAATTAATCAGGTTATGAAAAACTTATGAAAAAAAAATTTAAAAAAGTTTAAGTTTTAAAAAAACTTATGAAAAACTTAAAACACCAGGCTTCTCTGGCTTTGAGCTATAGTGAAAGCCAGTAAAACCTCATCTAAAACTTTATATAAAGCTTTGTAAAATGCAATGCTTATGGAAAACGTCATCTTACAGTACCTGTAACTTTTAACAGGGATTTTTGCCATTTCCTTCCAGCGTCACTAGTGCTTTTGGATTTTCCCATGTTAGCACAATACTGTCTAATATGGATCAAAACAAAGGAAGCTGATTTCTACTATGACTAAGTGGAGGTGTATCCTATTCACGGTGTTATTCTGCATTAGTTTCTTCGCCCTTGAAATTCCTGTTGTCAGCACAAACCTGTGGCCACTGTAAACTGTGATTAATACTCTCATGCTACATTTTTTTCTAGTCACTAAATAAACAACTGCCTGACAAGGGGAGGAAGTATCACCAGGCTCCCTTGAACAAGTAGAGCACCTGGGACACCCCGAGGTGGAACAGAGTATTTAGCAGGAATACCAGGAACAGGATCCGGATCTCCTGCTGCCGTGCCCGTCATTAGTCCCTGCTGCTACTGGCCATGTCTTTATTGTCTCTACCACAACTAACACCACTTATTAATTACTGCACATCTCTTTGTAATGGAGGTTTCATTTGAGTCACACTCAACATCACAAAGAAACACAGGAAAGCCTCTCATGCAGAATTGGATTTTTGCCAAACAAGTCAGTGTTAAAAGCGAACATGACTAAAGTAAAACTATTTTTTTGCAGGTGATGGCCCACAACCTGCAAAAAGGATGAGGGTAGAATAATTTCTTCCTCTTTGCAGCAACCCAGGACACGATGACACTGCATTTCCATGAGGTGAGTGAAGTAGAGTAGCCTAACAGATTGTGACCCTCAAAACTTCCTTGCTACATAACAACACAACAAACCAACCTGATGCATACAGATTCTGACAAAGGCCTGACTGGAAATGGTTGTAAAAGAAGGTCAAGAAACAGCACATACATTACTCTTTTGTGAGCTAGGATTACAGAAATGTTTTCTCTATGTAAGCTTCTGCAAACAGTGCAGGAGTTAAGGAAGTTTATCCTTCCTTACTGTCACAGTGGGAGTGCAGTGCCAGAATACATATGGGGTGACAGTGTAATACTGTGCTCCCCCTCTGAGCTTGAGGGTGAACACGTAAAACTGGCAAGTTTGCCTTAGCCTACTATCAAAAGCCAGCATAGCTTAGTATTAAACTAGAATAAACTATTATTATTTTCTTATCCCAAGTACTAGCATCAATGGAAGAAACGGATGTGTGGAATTACAAGAGAGACATAAATCTCTGTATCTACAACACTCTGTTATAGTTCTCCCAGGGGAGATGTGAATGCAAAAGTAGGAAGGGAAGATAAAAAGCAAATAAGACTGCTGAGCCAAATTGCACTGTGACAGCCAGCATTAACCAGGGCCAATGACTTCTGGCAGGACAAGCAACCGCACTACAGGACTCACAGCCAGCCACACAGTTCCACGGGTTTACCATAAATGAGACTGACCATATTGTACAGTCATATAGTTCCTACAGGATAAAAAATATGCTAAAGAAAGCAACGACTGGGAGCTTCTTAAAGCAAAAAACAAGGTAAAAGTATGTTGAGGATGAGGAAAAAGGCAGAGGGTGTCAGTCATAACTTGGTAAGTTATGGAAGGTTGGCTCTGTGAGGAAGACACATGTAGCTAACAATTGCAGACAGTGCAGAATTAGGACATAGAGTAAATATTGAGAGACATGATACAGACATTCAGAATGAGGAATACCCACAAGAAATGCAAAAGAAATGCGCAGGAAATATAGCACTCAAGAAGCTAGAAATGAAAGAAACAAAATTTACTCTACACACAGGAAAGAGCTTCATTACAAGAGATAGGTATCAAAAAAAAAAGCACTAGGCATCACAAATGAAACTTTCTCTAGAGACAGGAGGGATAAAATGCAATTGCTTTAAACTGTCAGAAAAAAAAAGGAAAATAATGTATCAATTCAGTACGTAGAAGAAGCCACAATGGATTGGGTAGTGCATGATTTTCTTTGATATTTGGTTTACTTTCTGCAAGCACAACTAAACAGATAGCAAGGCATCCTACAGGAAGACAAGCAAGATGAGTTTAACAGAAGAACAACCTCCAGACAGGAAGGAGTGCTGAAGTTGGACCAATCCCAGTATCTCCAAGAAAGCCCTGAGTACAGAAACCATTACACTGAACTGGAGGTAAAACAAAAGAGGCCGGTACCGCACACTGTGAACGCATTGCACTGCTCCCATTCACGGGCACAGTCAAGGGCAGAAGAAAAACCATGGCTCCACCTTCATGAGGTTCAAGCCTGCTCTACAATACTCAGGGCATTATGACACATTAATTATTGTTATCCCTGAGACATTCAGGTCCAAATTATATGGGTAAAACATTTGCAGGAAATGTTACAGAATTATACAATTGTGCAGGGCCTCATTCCTCACTCCTTCACCACACAAAAATGTCAATACAACTTGATCACTGCCAAGGGTAGGACTCCAGCACAGAACTAGGAGCACCGAACTGTATCTCCCAGTATATCTTACAGTCACACAGGATTCAGAGACTCTTAAGTAGCACAAATGATCAGCAGTAATGATTTTAACAATAATTCACTTTATAAAATCCAACCCAAATTCTGTTCCAAGTCTATGAGAACTTTCCAGGTCCATCAGTGAGTATGTATTGAGTGCCCAGTCCCAAAGGGAGCTGAGCAACCTTAACTCCCAATGTGAGTCAAATAGAAAAGTCAAATGGAAACACAGCAGCTCCTAAAATTCATCTAGCATGAGGATCTGGAGGAAAACAAAAGGCAGTACTAGAGGCAATACCAAGCCAGAGTGCTACAGAACAAACAGTATTTTTTTTTATACAGCAAAAGCTGCAGCTTGCTTATCTTAACTCTGATATGTTTAACTTCAGTCATTTATTGTGCAGTCCTGACTTCTTTTCATGAGACCTTTTTTTTTTCAATAAAATGCATGTTTCCCAAAACAGGTAACAAATATAATGCACAATACATTAATGAAAAGACATGAAAAAAAAAAGATTATCTTGTATTTCAAATTTTCATACCTCTATACCTAAAAAATATGCCATAAATACCGCATATTCAAAATACTTTTCATTATGCAAACTGAATACTATTTGAAGACTGGAGGATAACCTTTATAAAAGCAGAAGCTAAGGCAGAATATCTTCAACAGCTGTAGTATACAGACTATATATAGACACTATATCTTAAAAAATCAATTATTTTTTCCTATGCTAACCATCGTTTTCCTTGCCATTTTTACTCTCTACCAGTGTTTGCTTCAGCTCTTAAAAGTGAATTATTAACTCTGACTTTGTAACAAAATTTATTATTCCCATTGACAAAAAGATGGAAGGATGTCAACAAATCCATAAAGGAATTAAGAAATTCTTACAGCCACAAACCACCCAATTTCTTCCTCCTAATAAAAGAACAAAAAGTTTAAATATGCCTTGTCTGAGAGACAAGATGTATGCAGAGATAAAAGCAGAATAACTGCTCATTGTTATGATTAGCTATAGCAGGGGATTAAGATTGTCCATGATTTAGAGTCAGCTAAACAATGAGTAATTAGCTTTTCTGAATTCTGTTTCAGTTTTCAAATAAATTATGTATCTGTATTTGCATTCTTACAATTACTTGCTTTTAATCTTTCATTTGACCTTACACACGCCACCCACAACTCCTCTCATCACTTGTTCTTAATGGACCTAAGAAAAATCGAGTTGTTCCTTTAGGAAATAGATGTTATGTGTGAGATATTAATGCACTTGTGCATGACCATTCCAGAAGCAAAGCTGCCCAGACTCTGCAATATAAGCCTTGGCGTCATAGTTCATCTTTACTGGAGGTTACGCTAGGAGGCTGACAATGGGCAGCAGGGAGTAGCAGTGCCTTAAACTGAGAAACCAAGATACAGAAGATCACGCAGACTGAGGCCCAAGCAACATGTTCTTTAAAATCATATTCTCCTAAATGAGTCAGCTTCACAAGGCTGAAACATCTCATTAAGACGCTGGCTTCACTTCTGTGTTTGTCAGTGGGTACTCTGTCACCCAGCCGCAAGGAGGTTCTCATAGGATGTTTATGCTGTCCCAAACTCTATACTACCATCCTCGTGTTGCTTTCAGGATCTGACTTGAAGCTAAATCAAGTATTTCTGCTCTCAGTAGTAACCCATTAGTTGGCAACATGAGGTAAGGGATGGGAACATTCCCTAACTGCTCCCAAGTAGCTGTCTTGCTCTGGAAGAACAGGGACAACTAGTCTCCCTTGACAGCATTGACTCTGGGCAGTTTGATGGGATTTTCAGGATTTTTTTTTTTTTTTAGTCTTCCCCACTTGGGGTAAAAGAACATGCAGTGCTTCCAATGCTTCGTTACTTGAGACTCTGGGATTTAAAAAAAAAAAAGTACTAAGCAATTTGCAGCAATAGCAATAAGTATATTTCATGATTATAACTGATAAACTAATATAAGTGATATAAACCCTTTTTTTTTTTGGGGGGGGGGGGACTTGCCATCTACTGCTGCACCTTGTCTAAACTCTCACTGCAATCTTCACTCTTCGTTTGCACAGGCACTGTGACAAATCCCTGCAAAACATTACATGCTAATTCAAAGCTGGCAAAGTGTGTTACTCTCCTATCACTTACACTAAAAAAAAAAAAAAAAAAAAAAAAAGGGTTGGGGCCACAACCCTTAAATAGGCAGAGTGGAAAACACTCCTTCAGTAAGAGATGCCCGGTGAAATCCTACGTCCAAAAGGCGCTTTCTTATTTCTACAGCAGCACCGCGCAGCCCTAGATGCACTCACAGTAACTCCTGAGCCGCTCATCACCTCAAGCTCCTCATCACTGGGTTTCACGGAGCCGGTGAGCGCGCTGCTAGGCACACGTCCAAAGAGCACCTCAGGCTGAAGCCAAGGGGTCGCTCTCCGGACGGGCACAAAACGGCGAGGTGAAACACAGCTCTCCCACGGCTGCCACGACCAGCGCCTCGATCCTCACAGAAACCCCCGCCAGGGGGAGGGAGCCGTTCAGCCCCG
>JAUBNY010000429.1:3375234-3386656 GCA_032275445.1 Crypturellus soui | reverse complement strand
CCAGCGCGGGCCGCGCCGCTTTGTGCTCCCCGGCGGAGGCGGCGGAGCGCCCGCCATCGCCCTCCCTTCCCGGCGAGGAGGCGCCGCGTCCCCGCGCCCCGGCTCCATTTTGTGGCCTAGCGCCGCGGCAGCGGCCCGGGCGAGAGGCAGAGGCGGTGCCCGGTGCCGCGCGGGGCGGGGGGGTCTCCGCGGCTCTCCCGTGGCGGCGCTCGGAGGAGCAGGAGGAGGGGGGCGGCTTGGCCCTTTGTTCCCGGCGGGGCCCCCGCCGCGCCCAGGGCGGCCGCGGGCCCCGCGCGGGAGACGCCGGCTCTCGCCGAGGCGGCCGCGGGCCCCGAGCCGCGGCGGGGCCGAGCGACACGTGTGCGGCCTCGGCGGCTGCGGGGAGCCCGGAGCTGCCGCTGCCGCCGCCGCCGCTGCAGCGCCGGGAGCGGCTGGGGGGAGGGACCGCAATAAAAGTTGCCCGGTGCTCTGGGAGACCCGCTGTGTGTGCGCGGTTTTTACTTGTTTATTATTTCTAACGTAAGAAGTGAATCGGTGGGCGATAGCGGTTGCGTGAGCGAGGCGGAGGTGGCGAGCGAGGCACTGGGGCGCGTGCGGGAGCTGCGGGGATGTCGGGACCGACCGTAAGATCCCTGCGCGGCCCTGACCTCGCTGGGTTGCGTCACTGGAGGACACTGAGAAAAGAGAAAAATCGCTCGGGAAGTGGGATCGATGAGCGAGTTAGGCTGGGAAAACAAAGCGCCATGAGCAGGTTAACCAGTAACTGTCACGGCAGGTGGGAGCCACCTGGAAACTTTTCTGCATTTCTGAATTTGATGCCTGCTAAAACGGCCCTGTGTTCAGTGGGCGGACTGAGCAGCTCGTTCTCCGGTGCTGTCCGCTGCACTGGCCCGAGGTCGCGCAGGCAGTGATTCTGAAAGGGAAAAACACCGTACCGGGCGTTTGCAGGCAATCCTATTGGAAAGGAAAATAATTGCGGGTTTCCACTAACTCTTGTGCATCCCCGAAGATGAGCAGCAGTGACGAGTTGTGTGGTATAGATCCTTTCGAAGCTCTACTGCTACAACAAAGTCCGCTTTTGGCTTTGCCAGCTTTTGCAGCTTGGTGGATCAGATTTTGTGCTGTAAATAGCTGTCCTGCAAAAACTCTTTGGCTGCTTGGATTTGCGTGGGGAGGACACGGTAGTTGACCATAACGACCTGAACCTTCCGAGGTGTGGGCAGGAGGGAGGCAAAAACCTGCATTTCAGCCCTTCTGCAGGCTCTCGTGTGTGGACTAACCTCTGTCTGACTGGGTTGCAGAGAGAGGGTGGCAGGAACTCGTTTGCTTGTTTGATTTGGGTGGAAGTTTTTGGCAGTGGGAAAAAATAATCCTGCTGCTGTCTCGGGAAAGCCCCAGGCAAAGCAGTAGCGGAAGGGGAGGCTTCGGGCACTGCTCGCGTCTGGCTTGAACTGCCTTGCAGGAATCGTGTTTGCGCACAGTCATTAGCATAGCGTTCTTGAGCAGCAGTAAGCTTAGGGATTACCTTGCTGCGTATTTTTTGTTTGCTTGTTTTTGCCCTTCCGTGGCTTATGTAGCTTGACAGTTACAGTGTTAGAGGAGGATCCATCTCATTCTCTGGGAAATTCAATATGGTTTTACCTGAATCATTATCTGTAAAGTCTGCCGGAGATGCCCACGCTCTGCATAGGTCAGGTGGTGATACATGGTCTTGGCTGCCAGCACTTAGAGTTATGAAATTCTATTTAGAAGGACGTCAAGAATACTGGATATTGCTCTTTAGACTTAAATATTTGACGGTTGCCACAGTTCAAAGTTTAATAACCTCTCTTTCGTAGTAATAAATACATAAGGATGGGCAGTGTAGAGAATTGGAGAAATAAGATTGTTCAAGATAGTGTGAAGATACGAAAGATGGAAAGTAAAACTGCTCTTGAAGTCTCGTATCTGGTTTTGTCAAGATTTAAGAAAGGTAGAGCTCACAAGGCTCTTCATTTAGTGTCTTTAAGATGCAAGCCACAATGTGGCTTCACTTTAAAATTTTGTTTACAAAGAGGTTGGCTTTCTCTTTTCATTACTACTCAGTAATATTGCTTTCCATAGTCATGATTTTTAAAATTTGTCATTTTAATGTCAGAATGCTTCTACAGGGAGCTTTTTGTGCTACACGCTAAACAACCCATATAAACATTACCATTAGAATAAAATGGAGTGTCAGCAATTTTGACTGAAAGTACTGGCCTGCCCTAAACTAGCCTTGTAAAAACTCCTGCTTGCCTTAGTGCTCAAGGGGCATAAATGGTTCCTGACATGTTTGATGTCCTACCACAGTGAAAAGAAGACATAAACTACCTGCAAACGTTAGTGAGTTTATAAAGAAAAAGATCAGGGTCTTTTGTCTTTGTCTTTATTAAACACATAACCCTATTTTTTAACTAGGAGAGTATTAAAAAATTAACATAGGAAGTAATGTGGCCCTTGCAGAGGGTGTCCCTGCAGCAGGAAGGAGCTGCTGGTGCTGTCTCTTCAGCACTGCTGCTTTGTTTCAGCTCCTGGGAAAGTGCTATTATTCAGCATGATTTCCTCAGTTTGTCTCTGTTTCTTTTCCAGCTCCCTTTTACTGCTAAAAAAAGAAGTAATGGAAAGCAAGGCAGTTCTTTCTGCCTGCTCTCTATCACTGTTGTGCTAATCTGCTCATACCTGAGGTAAAGCATATACCTTGTTAATTCACCTGTATTGCCACTAATCCTGCTCATGAGCAGTTGCGTGGCGTACTGAGGAGCTGACACTTATTTTGACCTGGATGGGAGGAGCGGGTGGAGCTGTCAGGCACTCTTAACATCACTTTGCTTTTGCGAATGTTACTCTGCTTTGGGCAAAAACACTGAACATGAAGGGTTAGAGCAACTTGAGGTTGAAAATGACTGTGCTGCATCTGTCTGTGTGCTCTAGGCACATACTAAGGGTTTTTAATGCTGGTTTTTGTGGACCTGCTGGAATGACGTTCCTACACTCTGTGAATGCGTTTACCTGTCAAGTGCTTCATGCTGTAGGAAACATTGCTTTGCTACAAGCATGAGAATTCACTGCAAAATCAAGTTCTTCAACTGTCCATGGCAATAAAGGGAAATTAAAGTAGTGTTTTCAGTGTTTGCATTTTTTTTTCTATTGAGGTAGAAGCAGCGAGTGAGAGTGCAAGATGCTCAAATAAAAGCTATTTTCCTGTTGCAGTTGCCTGCAGTTGCACTCTGTGTTACAGGTGTGTGTCTCCTTTGGCAGGAAGGTGCAGTGGCCGGTTGACATAACCCAGCCGGAGTGGGTGCTGCCTACAGCTTTGGGTGCTGCCTGGCTTCTGTGGCAGGGTTAGCGGTGAGGAATGTGCTCCAGCTGCTGCTGTTTGATGTGCTTTCCTCCACTTTCTGCAGTCCCTCTTAGGGCAGCAACTTGGGAAGAGAGGCAGTGTGGATAAATCAATAGAGCGGGAACTGCCTAAGTTACCTGAGGTCTTTGGTTTCCCTCCAGAGACCAGTCTTGTGAACCACTTTCGGGTAACTTCCATGTTTTGCAGGCAAAATTCTTTTCTGCTCATTTAGTTCTTTAGGCTAATCAATGCTTAGGTCCTTTTCTCTCCTCAGCATTATCACTTCTGGGCTTGTATTCTTCCTTAGTTATCATTTAGCTGAACCACAGATACTCTTCTGTTAAAAAGAACTACTGAGTAGCTGTTGCGTCTTGTTTAATCTTAGTGATACTTAGGTTTCTTTGGTTGCAAGCAGTTGACAGAAACTTTTTTTTAAGCAACCCCCTGAAAATTTTCTGCCAGATGGAAATGAAACTGTACATACCTTCACTTTCCACTTAGCTTTTTTCTTTGATGTCTTAGTCTGAAATGTTTCCCTCTTAATGCATTACTCAGGTTACTTCCCCTGGATCTGTTAATTTGAGTCTTCCTGGCGCTGCTCTTCTCTACCAGAGTTTAAAAAACAAACAAAAAACACAAAACCAATCCATATATATATAAAATGTATTGCTGAGTATTTGGATCAGTGTCCTGTGCTTTTTGCTCTCTTCCCGTCACTGATGAAGTCAGACGATGGCCTGGTCACTTCGGGATGACATATTGTCGCTCCTGATTTCCTTAGTTCTTAGTTCTGGTTCAGTTGAGGTGTGTGTGTCAGCAAACACACACGGAGGTACTTCAGTTTCCTAAACAGGTTAAAGGTAGTGAGCTGTATGATGGATTTGAGGGATGTTATTTTATTTACTTGCTTGTTTATTTTTCAAGTTTGCATGGAACTTGCTGCTATATTGGTGTTCCAGAAACCCTCCTTCCCCTCTTCCCCCTGCCATGATTCACTAGCGCTACAGAAGTAGGGCATAGCCTTGTATTAAAAGACATTTGTAACATCTGTGTGCTGAAACTCCCAAGCAAATAGGTTATGCGACCTTGAAACAATTAAATAATTACTTTTTATTTTTTTCCCCTTGAAAGTACTGTTGTAATAGTTCTGGAACTAATGTAAGATCTGAGCAGAAAATGTAACCTCCTTAAACCTTTGAGAATTAAATCTTTCAAGATTTTTGTTTATGCAATTTATCATCCATTTCCATCTAAAGAAGTTTTTATTTTGTTTTTCTCTCCTCTCTACTAAAAGTACCAAACTTAAAGGGACTGTCTTTCTGGGTTTCCCAGTGACTTTAATTACTGTAGGTTGAATGTTTCTTGCTGCGTTACACTGCTGCATTTTTACAGTAACGTCAGCGATAAGGTTCAGAAAACAGAAGCTAATTAGCATCAGTGTATTCATAGCAGTGTTTTCTCAGCATTGGATTGTACTGTATGTACTATGGACCTTATGCTAGGTTGATATTCAGTGTTAAATATATGGTGATTTAAATGGTTACATTTGAGTTTTAAACATCCGAAATTAAAACCATAGTACCTGAGCATGCACTGGACCTGGTCATTGAGGTAATTGGGGTAGCAGTGGCTGCGGTTTTATACAAGGTCACGTTTGCCATCCTTAGAGCTCCCAAATATTAGCAGGGTAATTAGATCATGTATCAAATGAAGCAACTCTTAAAATGCTTAGCTCTGGATTTGACTTAAATAATGAATTAATAAAAAAGTATGAAACTTATTTGGGTTGAAGTTGTGTTTAGAAATGCCATTCTTCTTGATCCCCACCATGAGGACAGGTGAGCAGGGAAACAGGGTCCTGGAAGGGCTGGGCAGGCTCCATCCTTGAAGATTTTCAAGACCACCTTGGACAAAGCCTTGAAAAACCTGGTCTGATGTCAGAGCTTGATCCTGTTTTGAGCCAAAGGTTGGACTACAGATCTCTGGAGGTCCTTCCACAAATACTGTAGGTAGAGGTGGAAAAGAGCATGCAGAAAAAAATAAAAACAAAGATGTAATAATCTGAAGGATATATTAATCTAATGAAGCCAAAACTTTATAGAGATGTAGCAGACACTTCAAAGAAATTCGAACAGGAGTCGTCCTTTGAAGATGAGTGGGTTTGACAAAGAGGCAGGTGGAGCAGAAGGTGGCTTTTTGCTTCCTACTATTTCTGAGACTTGATAATAAAGATTGAGATGGAGTAACCTGCAGGGTGGATGAGCAGAAACCAATGAATTGCACATCGCTGCAGAAATTTGAAGAATATTGCAATCCTGAGAGAAGGAAACACTGCAGAAGGAATGTTTTGTAGAAGACAAAATAAAAGGGAGCAAGAAGAGAAAAGCTCAAGACATTTATAGTACATCTGTGGCTGAGTGAAGGTAACACTTGATGATTGTGGCATCCCTAGTCCTGACTTAAATTATCAGGTGAATCAGAAAGCCAAAACTGAGAACAAGACTGCAAGAAAATCCTGATTTAATTTTCAGAGTAGCTGTGGGAATATGTCAAACTGCAGAATACAATCACTTCAAGCTGTGGAAGTAATAATGACTCTTTCGGTGGTGGGTGATGCCATTTGAACCTTCCCTGATGCTTGCAGTATCATTAAGCCCTTTAGTTGAGTGGGTGGGATGGAGATGAGGGGCAAAAATCTCTCCCTGCTTTGCTGTTCCACAGTTCCTTGTGTGGTGAAACTAGGAAATGTCCTCAAGTTTCGTTACATTGTGAGGCTTGTGCTGGGGATATCCTACCCCTGCAGAGCAACTTCCTTGGTGTTCTTGACATACGGGGTTGTGGTTCTCTTGCAGTGCAGTCAAGATATTTATCATCCCAACAAGCTGAGTAAGCAGACTGCAGGCCCTTGGGAAAATTGAAAAGCAAAGTTAAATCTCCAACGAGTTTGCAAAACACAGACACATTGGCACGGGGGAAGCAAGTGCTTAAACCACCATCCTTTCTTTGGCTAGAGCTGCTGTGAGAGGTGAATCTGTTTTACAAAAGCTTCTGAAAAAGAATTGGAAATGCTTTAGGAGAAGTGGCGTGTGCATGTGTGCAGCACTGTGCACAGTGCAGAGAAAGGAGGTTTTTCTCTGGAGCAGCTTCTGAGGCTGCATCCAGCTGTAATGTTGTCCTGAGTGGGAACAGCACTCGGATTATTGGTGCATCTGCAGCCAAGTGCAGTCCTAGATGGTGCTTAAGGATTTGCAAGCAAAACTTAGTACTTGTGGCCACAGCCAGAGGTCAAGTCAGAGAGAGGTCAAATTACTCATGTTTCAAGATCGGTTTAAAAATAGCACAAGACTGCTGTTCCCTCCCTGCTCCCGCTCTGGCAACAAGTGACATCTCACTGGGAATAGCCACTTTACAGCAAGGAAGAAAAAAGACACCACAAAACTTCTGCCAGATCCATAGAGCCAAACTGATGGACAAACTAGCAGTGATTTGTCACAACGTCTCTATGCTGTGCTGTTCACCTCTGTCTTTGGGGGCTTGAGTTGCTACTGCTGCCTCTTCCAAAGACACTTGAGATACCTAGACAGCAATTGAGTTAATCAGATTTTACATCTTTCAGTACATACATCTCCCTGTCTGTTTTGACAGTGAGGCCAACTGTTCTGGTTGGAAACAACTGCTGGAGCAGCAGGGTGGGAAGTGTCGGTCAGGAGAAAGTAGAACTAAGTGAAGCACATTTAGCAAGGGAACAGAAGAGCTAATTTTTCAGTAAACAGGTAAATACCAGGTTGTTAATAGAATTGTTTCATGACACATATGGCCAGGAGAAGTTGGAATAAAGGTGAGTCTGATGCTGTGGCTGTAGATAGGTTCAAAGAAACCTCTGGATGTTGGAGCCAACATGAGAAGAGTTTTGTGTATGCTGGGAACTGCTGTCCCCGTAGTTTCTGCATTATTTCTGTTCTTCAAAAGTAGCACTATTAAAGCACATGACTGCAAAAATGCCATCTTATATTTTAAAAGAGAAAAATAATTGTGACTCATGAGAGTTAAATATTCTACAAAGTTTTTTATTATGCTAATTTTCAAGGCATCTGCAACTGGAAAATTGCCAATATTATTCAAACATTTTTTAAAAGTTGCAAAGTTGAATTCAAACTTAACTTTGGCCCTGCTAAAATAACCCTTTTCAAAGATGAGCTGTTGTCTACAATGATTCTGTGTAGGCTTTCTACTGAGCAGCTGGTGATGGTGACTAAGAATTTGTTAGCCCTCCAGAAAGGCCAAGAGTAACATGGTATCAGCCAGTATGGGCTAAAGGGCTTGCTGGTGCAGGGATGCGTGTGTCAAAAGAGAGTGACGAACTGTGGATGTGGAAGGCAGTGGTCTGTTACAGTGCTGCTCGCTTGTGGGAAGCCCTTGCTAACGGGTGCGAACTTTGAGAGAAGTGGGGAGACCTGTATCCTCTTTGCCTCGCAGAAAGAGGCAGCACAACAGGCTCCCACTCTTCAAAGCCAGGCTTTGGACCAGAGGCTATGGAAGAGCCTCTGGTTGTGGCTCTAGTTTAGTGCAACACTGTGAAAACCCTGGGCTTGGGGTTTGGTTAGGGAGTAAATAAGATCATTGAGAGTTACTGGTCAACGACTGCCAGAAATGGTGGTGGTGGTGGTCATGCCCCCTTCCAATGGGGACGGTAGGATGGGCAGCCGGGAAGGGGAGGTTGCCAGGGCCCCTGGAATGGGCTCTACAGCTGGGGGGAAACACTGGTTCTTTTGGTACCCCTCTTCCTCCTAGTACTTAAATTACTTATTAAACTGTGAACCAGTCTAAAGCCTGTGCCTCCAGCTGAGACCGCGGGGAGCTGAACAAAACAGGTCTGCTGCCTTCGCTGTCGAAAGCAACTAACGGGCTGTTTTCCCCACACTGTATGGTTTGAAGATCCACATGAGCTCAGACTCACGGATGAGGTTTAGCTGGGGTTTCGTCCTACGCTCAGAGAGTAAAGTTAAAAGCAATCCACAGAATCGTGAAATGGCTGAGGTTGGAAGGGACCTTTAGTCTTACAAAGATAATCTAGGGTGATCTTGGAAATTTCTTCCAGGAAAAGAAAAAATCACTTGTCCCTGTTGCTTTCCATGGTGAAGGGGGTTTTAGTTCAGTATGATTTTGCGTTTTAATCAAGAAACTGAAATGCTTGACCTTGATATGTGATCTAGTAATGGCCTGTAGGTTGCTCCATAAAGAAATTTTATGGGAAGTGCTAGACTTTGTATTAATGAAATACGGTAAACTAATCTTCCTTTAGATTATGATTGTTCCTTTAATTTAGCATTTTTCTTACGAAAGTAGCACACTGAAGGAATTACTGTTTAATATGTTAAATCTGAAGGACTGATTGAAGTCAAAACAATTAAAGTTCAGCACCCATGGAAGAGAATATACCATTCTCACATGTCAAGAGGCTTATTTATTCTTTATATAAATCAGTCTCATTTCCGAGTTTAATTAAAATGCTGTTTTTTAGCACTTTATGAAAAGTATGAAAAAAGGTATCTGAAAGGTTTGCTGCTTCTGCTTATAGATGGATGGCGATAGCTCTACGACAGATGCTTCTCAGTTAGGAATTTCTGGAGATTACCTTGGCAGCAGTCACTATGTGATACAGCCTCATGATGGTAAGAAGCATTAATAAATACTCTTTCTCTCTACATCTGTACTTGCTTCTGGTTTTTGTACAGTTCTCTCTTGTCTTCTGTAAAGCCAAGAATTTGTGGTGGTTTATGTTTATAGTACTGCTCCATGTAGAATACTTTTCCTATAGTTTGAACATAGGTTTGGGGATTTTTCAATGTTGACACAGAATCCCTGAAAAATAAATAAATAAATACATAAAATTGATGTTCTAGGAAATAATTTTCATTTTGACATGACATTAGTGCTGTTTTGTGGTGTTGGAAAAGAAGTGTTTATAATAGCATTTATAAATCGAGTCAGCAACTACCTTCTTTTCTGTACACAATATGATAAAGATGATATAAAACACATTCATAAGTACCCTAGTGCTTTATCAGTGTTTTCTTTTTTTTTTCTTTTCAATGTTAATATTTTGGTCTTTCAGAAGTTCTTAATCTCTTAGTGTAAGATTTCAAGTTTCACTTAATTGTGGCCACTTGTCTGTCACATGCATTTTTTACTAACTTTTCTTTATTTCATTAGACACAGAGGACAGCATGAATGATCATGAAGATACAAATGGCTCAAAAGAGAGTTTTAGAGAACAAGATATTTATCTCCCAATTGCAAATGTGGCAAGGATAATGAAAAATGCCATACCCCAGACAGGAAAGGTAATATCCTTATCTGATAATGAAAGCATGTTAATGAGTTTCATTCATTCCTATGAGTCAATTTGAGCTAGCAGAACAGTACCATTTTCCAAAGGATCTTGATTTATTGGAGGAATTTCATTTATTTTCAAATAAAAAACGAACCTAAGCAGGAGGTGCTTGAGATCAAGTCCCTTTTTCTTAGGCTTCTGAAAGCATTTAGTAACTTACATAATTATAGTATTCACAACGGTCCTCTCCAGAGGCCTTTCAGGAGTGTTATTTTTGAAGATGTGTTCTCTGAAGTTGTCACAACAGGTCACAATGGTTGCCACACCAAGTTGTCACAATTTGGTGACAGTCCCATATCAGAAAGAATATATTTTTTTGTGCAATTCTTTGCTGTGAAATAAAATCTTCTGTTGAAATATTGAAAAGTTAAAAGTAATAAAATAAATATGGTAATTATTAATATTAATAAACAATAAGGAATAAAAATCAATTCCTCAATCTTGGGGGGAGGTAGGGATCAGTTTTCTTTTGCCTGAATATTTGCATGTCCAAATACCAGGATGACCTAGAAGCTTGCCCTGCACAATGTAGCCAGTAAGAGCAGATATTAAAGAACTTCTTTTACTTCTTATTTTTAAGAACAGACTTGTTATTTAACTCTGCTGACCTGATAACTGTATAAGCATTTGAACATTACAGCTGTTTTGCTTAAACCCATGCAGGACTGTTGCTAAGATCAAAATGTTGTGCAATATTCAGATGCTACTTGCTGTTTCTCTGTTGTGTTCCAGGACTACTTCTTGCCTCAGTAACTTTTCTTCTGGCTAAAGCTGGTGGTTTTTTATAGGTCCCTTTAAATAGAAGCAAGAGAAAACTTACTTGCATCTGCTTGTACTTCAGTACTGTTCAGGGTTTCTGAGTGTTACATTTATATCTTTGCTGCAAAAATCTCTCCGCTAGTCCATATTGTCATAAATTCTTAGCAATTAAGATGAGATTTTTCTCAAGAATTTAACATATGGGATGCCAAGCAATCTCAAAAAATCAGGGACTTTTTTTGTGAAAAACTGCAAGGGAAACTGTTGGCTGATGAGTACTTCTGAAATTTTGGCTTTGTGTCTGAAAATATCAAAGGAACTAGTGAAGATACTGTTTCTGCCTTTTTTATTTTTTTAGTACAAATTTGTTGTTCTCATTTTAAGAATAAGAATCTTAATCATTTTAATCCTTCATTTGGCTCCTGTTAACTCTCCAAATAACTTTGAGCAACTCCTGCGGTTATTTTAAGTCGAGTAAATTACTTTCGTCCAACTGAAAGCTGTAATCAGATTTACTTATTTCATTCTTGCCTGCAGTATGTGCTTGTTCATTTGAATTCTCATTTAGGAAATGTATACCAGTGTATTAAAGAGTTAGAGAAGCTTGCTGCTGGCCATATGTTTTAGTCCCTGAAATCCAGTCAGGATGAAAACGTGTGCCCTTGCCCAGTCTGGGGAATGTGCTGCAGCTGGTTGCATTAAAAGGCACATGAGGGTGGGCTGTGGCCCTGCTATGAGCAGGGTTAAAGGGAAGAGGTAGGTAAGCAAATCCAAGTCCAGTCCTGTGCTGCCCGTGTCTGTACCAGCTTGTGCACATTGCAGTTACGAGCTCAGTAAAACTTAAGAGCACGAGATGGTAAAACTGCTGAAAGAGCTTTGCAGCTGTGCTTATATAGAGCAGTGGTGAC
>JAUBNY010000429.1:3311990-3368433 GCA_032275445.1 Crypturellus soui | reverse complement strand
TTTTAGTTGAACTAACATCACCCTGAGCAGAGCTTGAGCACAAGGTGCAGGTGGCAAGTCAAATCCAATTAACAACCGTGTTCAAAGATCATCGGTGCCATGCGAAGAACATGTTCCTTGGCTGTGCACAAACATTTTAATCCCTTAAATTAATGAGTTTGTCTTAATCTTTCCAATATTTTATTTTCACGTTTTAGAGCGTTGAGAGGGGGTCAGCATTCCAACCTTGCTGCTCCATGTGGAGCAGCGGGAGAAAAGCAGCGTGTTCATAAATCCCTGGGCTCCCTGGGCCCGGCTCTTTCCGATTTCATTTGGTACTAAATAAAGTCCGGGAAAGGAAGCTCTTCACTTTGAATTCAAGTTTGCTGTGAGCGGGGGAAGGAAGGTGAGGGATCCATCTGGAAGGCTAATCCTGCTATGGGGAGACCCTCTCCCACCACCTCTGCTACTGCGGCCCCTTGGATCGCACAACCAGGACAGGGAGGAGGTGTCAAGTCTCACTCTAGCCACACTTCCAAACGCCGTTCCCAGGCTCGTGAGCATTTTCGCCCAAGACTGGACAGCTATTTTGTACTTTATAGGATAACTTGTCCTGAGGCGCTTCTGATGCCAGAATGTTTGGCGCTATCGTTCTTATGTGAAAGTGTAGAATTACAGCTATTTTTCAAGTCAAGAGTGAGGTTAGAGATAATAATTTAAAGCCAGAAGGCCAGCTTGGATGTCATCTATGCACTCAAAGTTTCCAGAGGCATTTCTGCAACATGTGAAAAATCCCAAGTTTCTCGATGTTCTAGCAACAAATCTGAGAGAAATGCCAGACTGAATCATCAAAGGGCTGCACAATCATCATGAGCTCTTTATTTAAGCTGAACTGACCAAAATCCAGATATTTCAGGCTTAAATTTCAAGCTCGAGCATTGAAAGAGTATCTTCAGAAAGATCCCATAAATCACCAGAGAAACATCATTTCCAATACACTTTAGCGTCTTATTTTTGGCCAAGCAGTCATTCAAGGGGCACGCAGAGCGACCTGATGAGGCCTGTCCCTAAATAGCCCCCCATGGGGTGCAGCGCAGCGACACCTCAGCTCTCACCATCCTGTGCAAGACCAAGAGTGTTGGGACAGGAAGGGAAATGGTCTAGAAATGGGAATGGCCCAGAATGGCCTAGGGAATGGCCAAGAAATGGTCTAGAATTAGAAAGAGTTAGAATTGGAATTCACAGGTGCTGACCCAGATCTATTGTACTTGGGTAGAGCCAGTTGCTTTGCAATGAAATAAATTATCCTGTGGTGCTCTCTCCTCTACCCGCCCACCGCATTCCTGAAATAAATCCCACACCATCCCTCTGAAGTAGAAATTATTAACAAAAAATGAGGGAGGAAAAAAAAAACTCACAGAATGAAGATGGATAGTTTTGTGCAAAGTCTCTAACAAGTCACCAGCAGATAGACACGCAGGAGCCATGTTTCCTCTGCTTTTTATTTAGCTATAGTCCATCTGCTGGAATTTTCCATGCTATTCCTTTCCCTACCAAGCAACATCGATTTTGCAGGCACTCATTTGCTTACCACAAAATTCACTTTAACTACAAAAATGCAAGTAAATCTGTTTTAAGAGTCTGCTCTCTACACGCGCAAAGCTAAGTTAAAATTACAAAAACTGCCGTTAAAAATATTTGGGATGTTTCATAGCTCTGCTCAAAGTTATGGGCTGCTGCTTGCACATAATCAATTTTTATTAAAGTAGAAGTATCAATATAGCATGGAAGAGAAGTGGTTACCCTCAAAGGCAGTTAGAACTGCTGGAAAAAAAAAATAATTTGAATGGAAGGAGTAATTACAAGAAGATGCAACCAAAGCCAAGGAGCTGGTGGCCTCGGATCCCCTGAGATGGCGTGTACTCTGCGCCTATTTTAAGGATCGCTTGGAAATAATTTCGAAGCGATCGCTTTCATGTGTGCATCACAGCATTTGTGTAGCATTATCAGATACAGGAATAACTCACAACACTGCTTATCATTTGGGAAGCACCAAAGCGCTGCTTCTCTTCTCTTTGAAGATCACATGCTTGAGCCCCGATCCTCATTCTACGGAGCTGCGCGCCACCAACTTCACAAACACGGCAAGTATTAAAAGCAGATGTTTGCGAGAGGCAAAAAACTCAAAAAAACGACGTCAGCAAACCCAAACCAGCCCCCGTCTGCTTGATCTTGGGCTTTTTCCGATTAGCAGGGCTCCAGCGCTTCACCAGCCCCGCGGAGCCCTGCAGCCTCCTGAGGGCACCCGCAGAGACCGCGAGCACCAGGGTGCCCCATGGCCCCGGCGGGCCTCAGCCCCAGGGCAGGAGGCTCTCGCGCAGGCCCACCCTGCCGCAGCTCCCACTTCGCCCCAGATCCATGGAAAATGCATGGAAAATTGTTCCCAGAATGATTCGCGCAGCACGTTCCAATCTGCCTTGAGAAGAAGCCTGTTCTGAGGATCTTACTAACAGAAAGGAAATGGCACAATGAGGGAATTCAGCACCAGTTCATCTTTTTTTCCCCCATTTATTTTTAGCTAAAGCGAAGACCCCAGAAACGCGTGGAAAGGAGGCAATGGTTGTTCTGTTGGAACAGGTGGGGACACAAGGAGTGACGGGGTGAGGAGAGGGCAGCTCTCGACACATGCTCACGCGCAGCCCCTCAAGAAGGACTAGAGAGGCTGTTGGGGGCCTTCCTGCTTCAGAGCAGTTATGGCCCCAGGGGCTCCCCATAGCCAAATGGGATAAAACAGCCATCTGTCCCAATGCACTGAAGGGGGCAGAACAGGGGAGAAAAAATACTCATTGTTACGGTGCTTAACATTAAAACACCCACTTCCCTGGACAACTGTATGTTCCATCTCTTCTCCTTCGTGTCCCCCTCGCTGGAGGAGGTACAGGTTTGCCCGCGGCGCTCTGACAAAGCGGACACACAGCGGGGTGCTCACAACGCACGTGACAGAACAGCCACTTTATTACAAAGAACAAACAACGCTCCCAAATAAGACTGCTTTTGTACAAAGTGTCAGCCGCCCGGTACAGGCCATTAAAGAAACAGGTCCTAAGACTAGTAAGTTCACATCAAATTCGCTATCCTGGAAATATCAGATAACAACAGTAATATCTATTATAGTTTCAGAGGTTATGGCATGATCATCATGTGCTCTATTCCAAACTACATTCAAAAGATATTGCTCTAAGTACTTTGAAAACACCAAGCGTAGGTTATTGTCCACTTTATTTCCACTTTCACGAGAACATCCTTAAGATGAAGCGGTACCGACGCGTGCCGGCGCTAGCATGACTGCCCTATGCTTACAACTTCTGTAACAGCTTCAGTAAACCTAGACACTTCCACAATATGGAGAGGGTAAGCGGAGACATGTCAGTGTAATGTCCTTTAATGACGCAGGAAATAAATGGAGAACACAGATTCTCGGAGAGCTGGTGTCAACAGCCTTCCAAACAAATTTGAAAAAAAAAACCTGAACACGCAGTATTTGTCTGACACCCAATTGACAGGCGGAGTGAGGTGGGACTGAGACACGGTATCAATACGGTTCTACAAACAGAGCACAATGCGCATCTTACAGTGCACACCACCATCTCATCGCAAAGTAAACCTGGGAGAAACTGAAGCTCTGCAGCTGCTCGCTGTCCAACGTCACCCACCTTGGGCAGAGGGAAGAGAGAGCGGCACCACGGGTAAGGTCGGCCGGAGAACGCAGGCTTACGAGGAGACGAGACTTGCATTAAAACGCCAGTTTTACCCTTTGGTACTTGTGACATCTCCTTTGCAAAAGGAGTTGTGCAAAGCATGTGAACCCAAGTGCAAAAAAACTCCACCCAGATATACCCAACAGGTTTTATTCTTAAATAACAGCTCTACAGTCACAGCTATCAACCAAAAAAATCAAAGCCACAAGTGTTTTCTTTAAAAGGCTTCTGTCACAGTACTACTAAAAAAAAAAAAAAGTTATATTTTTCTAGTTACAGCTCATGTGCATGGTATTTTAGTTATCAGACGTTATTGGTAGCAAGATCATACCTGATGAAATGGACCATTCAAAACACAAATATATTAAAGCCAGTTTAACTTCAGGAAAAGTTCTGTACATTCATACTACACTGTTCTGAGTGAATCCGTGATATCTGTCCTTGTCATAAACACCAGATTTTTCTCAGAAGCAAAACACTGCATGTGGCTCCTGTAAGAGTGATGGTGAGTTATGGTCCCCAGCACTTTCCAAGAGCTACTGCAGAGCGCCGCACTAATTAAGGCTGTATCCGCAACTCTGTTACCCACCCGGCTTCCAGGGCAACTACAACTTTGCTATAATAAATCTGCTCTGGGACACGCAAGCTGTCAAATCTCCTCTAATATCTGAGTGATACTTTTCCCACCAAAACAGGCACGTCAATTCTTTCCATTTATTTACAAGTATTCTTAAGACAAATTTAACTGGCAGAGGCAAGTAATTCTACCTTGATTTATAGTCTTTTGGCATTCAGGGCAAAATTAAAGTGCAAAGTATAAACTTCATTGCACGTTATAGTAATTTAGATTTTATGTTAAAATAAATCCTATTTAGGTGCCTCTATCTATTCACCTTGTCCAAATTCAGCCATTTCCCTCTACACTTTGGTAAACATGTGGTTATATATAGATAAATAGAATTAAAAATGTTTACCCTTATTTCACTACTGCGAACAATTTTTTCTTTTAGCACAGGAACAGATCCACCTATTCCTAGCAGTAATAATGCTTTTTGAATTTATCAGCTAGCTAGTTAATGTAAAATGATGCATAGTAAAAGGGAGATACTGAACTTGATTGGTAGAATACACCGGTAAAGCAAACAAGCACTTAAGAAGATTAATTGGAATAAATATGTCGAAAGTTGCCATATAATATGTGCAAAAATTGCTTACCAAGTATTTTAAACTTTGGTTAAAACTTTCAGATTGAAGTTTTACAGAAACATTATGGAAGCAACACAAGTGATTACAAACACAGGAATGAGGTAAGTTATTATTAGTGCAAAAAGCGAGCATATGCTAAAAGCAAAGCATATGAATTGAAAAATAAAAGAAAAAAGAAAAAAAGAAAAAAGAATGAATCCTATGGAAGTTCTAATACAAGACCTAAAAGGTCTCTTGTAAACATTGGTATTTACATGTTTTAGATTTGTACAGCTACAAAAGGATAATCCTAAATATTAGTAGTGCATTTACAATGTCCTTTTTTTTTTTTTAATAAGAGAAATGACTAAGTTTATCTTTTTCGTTTTAAATCTTCAGGGAATATCTTTCAAGATTAAGATATTTGTTACAAATAGTAGAAAAATCACTTCTTTACAAAAAGTATATATTAAAATATTTATACATTTTAAGTTACTATATAATAACTGGAAATTTTTGCCTTGTACTCAGACACCACAGTGCAGCATGTGGTGTAAAATGTGGAAACGAGTCAGAACTTGCTCATATACCAAATCTTTATGGATTATCTGTGCAAGATCTGCAACAATCATTGGGACTACACAAATACTGCTGTATATGCCTTTTTTTCCCTTCTTTTTTTTTTTCCCCTCCAAATTTGAGGGCAGGAAATTTTAACTAAGACTATCAGAAAGGGCTACTGGATAGGGTATGGGCCTCCACCCCACCGACTTTAATATAATTAATTCTCTATTATACGGTAGTTATACCTGAGCAAGGCCATATAACGCTGATGTTTCAAACGTAAAAAAAGGTTATATAATTTTTAAAGATAAAAAACAATGCAAAAATAAAATATTTGTAGCATTTACAAATAGTACAAGAGTTACATTAAACACTACATTCAAAACTCGAAACTAATGTTGCTGTTTCTACTTGGAGCTTGATGTTTTCATATCTGCAAAGAGAAGAAAACATTGGTAAACTTTTCATATTTCATCTTACCTACACTGTCAAACAGCTTATAGCAGCAAATACTATTTCGGAATTCCAGGATATGGGTCATTGTTGAAACCCTTGCCACCTAAACGGCCTAAAGAGAGTGTTATAGGGAACACGATGAAAGAGAGAACTTGCACAAGGCCCGCACAAGGCTGAGCCACTGCATGATACAGGGACAGGAAGGAGTGGTAAAGCCTCTCCTGGTTGAGACCTGGATTTAGCCAGCTGGTCAGACCACGTCCTTAAGCAGATCATCGCATCACCAAGTCAAGAAAATCCCAGTTGCAGCATCCTAGGTGGACAATAATCCCTCTCCTTCCCTGGGCTCTGGCATTTATACAGCTGCACCATAGGCCCCAGCAAGGAGCCGATCAGGCTGCGCATTAATCTTTATTTTCAGCCCACCTGTGGCCAATTCATTATGAAGCTGAATGGAAGAAGCCTCTCCTGGCTGTAACACAGACTTCAAAAAAAGTCTATGCTGGGCACAAAAAAGTCTTTACCTTGAAGCCATCGGACTTGTGTGGCCGGTCCATATCCTCTCTCGTTCTTGGCAGAAATCCTGAACACTATTGCAGGCCGGGACGTATAATCAACGTGAGCATTTGAGAGCTGAGTAGCAGTCACTATGCAAGATGTTTTAAGACCACAGTAAATTCTCATAAACACAAGCTGATTTGGATTTTCCTGCAACTGTGTGGAACGGATTGCTAAATAAGCAGAATATTCTAAAATATTCCCAGACGGTGAAGCGGGAGGCTCCCAAGAAAGATGAATACAGTCTACGCTCTGGAAAAAGAAAAAGAAAGCAAGAAAACACATGATCCTATTCAGTTAACTAAGTATACATGCACCCCAAACCAACCAAACACATGCTTGTACTCCCAAGAACACATGAAAATCCCAACCTATTCTTTGTTTCTTTACGCCAGAAGCAAGTGAGTGTTTAGGCTTCCTTCCAGTACAAAGGCAGAGCTAAAGCTGCCAAAGGGCATTTGGGAAAATTAGAACACGCATTTTCTGGGCTATTCAAGATGAAAAATAAAATAAAATGATATATATACATTTTTACTTCCGCAAATACAGCACATCTTGAAGGTAGCAAGTTTCACTACTGTAAAATACAGTACGTCGTGAAGATGAAACCCCAAACAAGAAAATTCACCTATCAATAAAACATGTAACAAGTTACAAAAGACAGAAAACAATTGAGCCACCCAGTAAAAGCCTCTTGATTTTAAAGCCCGCAGATAGAAATTGGTGGGGTAATAGTTTAAAAAGAGACATCCATTTAAAAAATGAGCAATTTAAGGATAAAAATGCATCCTAGCATGCCAAGTCAATTCTTCCAACATCCATATAATTTTACCTCTTGTTTTATGTGAAAAGAAAATTAGAGGTCAAAACATTATGATTCTTTGGAGGTAACAATATGTCTTTTGGACTTTTTTAAAAATAGTGTAAAGACCTATAAAATTAAGGGTACAGTAAGAAAAAAAATATAGGATGATTGATAAAGATGTGTATCTGGCAATACAGTTATTAGGAGCTAAACTAATTCTTTATACTAAGATTTTTAAAGAATACTTCATTGAGCAGAAGCCACCAGCGACACTAATTAATATGATAACTTTCACTTAAAAAAACAAACAAGAACAGAAAATACAAACTAAGCTCAACAGCAATAGAAAATACAAGTTCCTAGATTCAGTTTGTAAACAGAATATTATTCAGCAGAACTAGAAATACCTCTATTTCTCACCTTGCTGATTTTCACAGTTGAAGGAGCTCCAGGAAAACCAGGAATGCAGGTCTTGAATTCACTGACTTTACTGAAGGGGCCAACGCCACAACCATTAATTGCAGCAACTCTGAACCTGTACACTGTGCCTGGGAAGAGATCCTGTTTCTTAAGTAATCTACAGTCTGGAACATCTGCATTTTCCTTCTGAAAATAAAAGCAAAATTTGTATTAAGCCTTAAAGTATTCCAAACACTGCATCTAAAATGTATATGCAAGTTGGGAACTTTATTCACTCACTTTATTCATTATTTAAATTTATTAAAACACTTCTGTACTTAATTCTGCATTCACAGAAAGGTTATGACTGAAGGCTGACCCGCTTAAAAATAACTTACCTAGGTAATATTATGAGACCAAGTCTCTAATCAGAAAAAACAACAACAACAACAACAACAA
This sequence comes from Crypturellus soui, assembly GCA_032275445.1. Classification (NCBI taxonomy): domain Eukaryota; kingdom Metazoa; phylum Chordata; class Aves; order Tinamiformes; family Tinamidae; genus Crypturellus; species Crypturellus soui. Next base: position 3,360,270 of record JAUBNY010000429.1, on the reverse strand, counting down.
CAAAAAAAACAAACCCAAAAGATAATATACTAAGCTCTTTAAGATATGGAATATTTATAGTAAAGTGTTTTGGGGAAAAAAAAAAAAAAGAAAAGTGTTCCATTTGTTTGTTACTGTCTCAAAAAAAGCTCTTGGTTTGATGGTTGATCTACTCTACAAATATATTCTAGAAAGTCTACAGGTTTTGGATGCCACAGGCCAGTGTAATTGGTATTTACAGAAGTATACAGAGAATGCCAAGAGCACTCCCAAAATCTCAAGTTGTTTGTTAATATGTACATACATAGAGACCAAAAATAGTTAAAATCCATCCACAAGTTTCATTTTCTCTAATGTACTATAGCTGCAAGTACTAGCTCTAAGCATAGGACACAAAAGCTGTTCCTAAAGAGCACAGCTCTAGAAGGCAGTAGAGACCACTTCAGTGAAATGAAAGCACACTGAACCGTTTGGTGATGGGTAGGTTACACACAACTGTCTGTGGTCACATACACGTATTTGACACGAGGGATTTTGGTTCTGAAATCACCTCGAGTGTCTATTTAACCAAAGCAACCTCTTGGCTGTAGCTGTTTCTGCTCATTTAAGTGAATGAACTCATCAGCTTTGCTTCTTTGGGAGGGTGTAGAGAGAATGGGGCCAAACTCTTCTCAGCAACAGGACAACAGGCAAAAAGGGAATCACGGGAAGTTCTGCCTGAACTTGAGGGAAAACACCTTTACTGTGAGAGTCACTATGCACAGGAACAGGCTGCCTGGAAAGATTGTGGAGTCCCTATCCTTGGAGATATTCAAAGTTGTTTGAACACAATCCAGGACCACATGCTCTAGCTGACCCTGCCTGAGCAAGGGAGTTGGACTAGATGATCCCCAGAGGTCCCTTCCAGTCTCAGCCATCTTCTGTGATTATAGCTCACTAGGAAACCATTAACATACGTTTTTGCTATCAGAACTGCAGATATTTTTCAAGTTGCATATGCATAACATTTTCATAGCTAAGCTTATATGTGCAACAACCTAAGTGAGAAAAATATAATCAAAAAGCACTACGGCTCTACAGTTGTAGGTTTAGGCTTTTTAAACATTCAAACTTATGTCTTACTCATTGATTGTGTCTTAATCATTTGTAAGTGAAGAAAAAAATAAAATATCATACACTGAAAACAGTATTATATTTTTGAAGAATTTTTACTAGTTTGAGAGTTTAAGTTTAAAATCATTTTCTAATGTTACAGATAAAACTATGGAAAGAATTAGTAATAGCACTAACAGCCTTCATATAATCATAGAAAAATGACAAAAGAAAATGCATTTAGGAAACAGTAGAAGAGAGCAAAAGTTTCCTATCTCATGACCACGTGGTTTCTGATACAAACACCATTTTCTGCTACAGCATCAGAAAATCCCACATTTTGTTGTCAAGCATACGGGCAACAGATTAGAAAATATGAGTGTGCAAGTGTGTTAGAGAAAAATCACCACCTACCTTGTTAGAGATGCTCAAGGTTTCCTCTGGCAGCAGGTAGAACTGGCTCACCACAGCAGTGTTGTTTTTAAAAATTCCAACATCATACCACTGTCGATCCCTTGTTTTCCCCGTTGCTGTCTGCCTTAGTGGAGTCTTCTAGGAATTGAGGAACATGTTAGGTATAGCACCCGTACTTCAATGTCATATAAAAGAGTCACATTTCAAGACTCAAGCAGATGTAAGAGAGAACTCCTAACACATCAGTAAGTTACTTTCTTATACTTCAAAAGAATAGACATTTTTAATCAAAATTATGTTCAAAACCAGTTGGTTCTTAAACATCCATTTAGACACAGTCCACCATTTACAAAAAAACACAGAATAGCTGTAGTTGGCATGACATCTCTGAGAACCTGGTTTAAAGGGCGAAGGGAGGAAATTAAAAGGTCTAGAACAAAGGGTCTGTAGCAGCACGTAGTTGTGAGTTAATCCATCTCAGATGTACAAAGGATTTGGCAGTGGGGTCCAGCCTCAAGAGCTCTACCTGGGATTTTGCAATCCCTCTGCCCCAATCATTCTCTCAAAAAGCAACTGCTGAACTTGCCTGCAGCTGAGCACAGGGCTTCTGCTGCAGTGAGGGTCTCCTGGGTACTGCTCCTGACTTCCTTGCCTGTCTCCAAGCACCGAAGAAGGTCCTTGGGTGCTCAGTGCTGCTCAGCACAGACAAGCGCTGTCCCTGCTCACATGGAAGATGGGGCGGGAGTGGCAGCTGCTATTGCCAAAACACCCCAACCCTTAAGCAGCAGCTGCTGTTTCCCATCCTTAGCTCCTCTCTTTGGAGGCAACAGTGGCACCATGGTTTTGTGTATTAAGGGGTAAGCAGGTGAAATAGTAAGCATTTACTTTTTCAGGTAGTATTTACAGCTTGCATAGTCAGTCCCCATCTCCTCTAGGGAAAAACATCAAGATGTCAGTTCAGTTACGTTTCAAAGCTACAGATCAGCAGCTAACACTACATCTGATCTAATACATCTTTCATATTAAATTCAGTTATGCAGACAGAAAAACATCTTTACATTTGCAAGTCATGCAACAGAGACCATTCTACCATGCCAGCTGATAAAAATGATTTAACGCCTGAAACACAAACTGTATCTCCTCCCAACTACACAACTGCTAGTGAGGCTCAAATCAAACCCGCACAAAGCAATGAGTTCTACAACAGAACACGTTCACCCCAGTATAATTCATTCCAAGCCCTAAATGTACATTTTGTTTCAAAGAGATATAAACAAAGCAAAATAAAAGAACCTTTAGAACTAATCCACTGTAGAACAATAAATATATCAATTTGATTAGAATTCTGCAGACTTACAGAAGAGTGAGTATCATTTGTCTGTCCAGTATTAACCCTTGTTGAAGGGGTGACAAAAGCAGCTCCAGAAGCTAGAAACAAAAAGTTATATTTAAAGAGATTAATTTAAAGATTAGTTTATGTGAAAAGATACACACAAAGTCCACATAAAACAAAACTTGCTATGGACAACCATTTACAATTGTCTGCTGGAAGAGTATGATTAAGATTTCTTTTGCATGCAGTTTTATTTATAATATGAGCAACTAATTAGGGCTTGTTTCATATTCACAGAACAATTTCAAGAGCACAGTATTACAGGCAACCATAGTTAAGAAGTAGACAGAAGAAAGGGTGAAGAAAGTCCTAACAATTGACAGAAAAAGGAATTACAGAATCAATATGGAATATCTGTGAACAGATAAACTAAACATCCCATTTAGGCACACACTGATGACACTATACGAACAACCTAAGCATGAAATCTTAATTTTAATGCCTTGTTTCTGGCATTAATTCAGACTGAATTTTGAAGAACAATTCATTTCCAAATAATGCTAACAAATTGGAAAATAACTTACTTTTACATTTCAAATTTAATTTTAAAGTACATGAACAAAACAAGGAAATATTAGTATTTGTGATTTGGGGGTTTTACTTTTAAAATACTCTCTGGTAAAAATTAAACTTCTAATATAGGGTCAATATGAAAAATAGTTCTCTAGCTGCACAATACAGTTGGTTTTCATGTTAAAAAAAAAAAGGAGAGAGAGAGAAAGAACACCCCAATATCTTAAGTTCCTTTATAGTTGCTTATTGATTTCTCATGCAGACTGAAATGGAGAAATTAGAGATTGTAATTATTTAAATTAAAATTGTCCACGGTTGCTATTTGTAGACTTTTGCTGACTAAAAACAGCAGACACTCACTGGAGGATAACAAATGTGCTACAGGCACCAAAGATGGCTGCCACTGCTGCTTTAAAAAAAAAAAAAAAAAAAAAAAAAAAAAAAAAAAAAAAGATTCTGCATAAATACAGATGTAAAGGACTTTTTCACTTACAGAAATCAAAGCAATTTACAAAGACATAAAAGGAATATCCTGATTTTAAACAGACGTATAACTCCTGACAGAGATCATTCAGGCTGCCCAAGGTCATCAACGCCCAGAGCCCTATCTCAATCCCAGGTACTAATCAAGATGAGAATCCCACTACACTAGAACTCTGATGGCCTTAGGATACATATGGCTCAAAATACAGTATGTGAAACACATTTCAAACCTTCAGATTTTGAATTGAATGTTGTTAGTGAAGTTTCATCTTTAACAACTGCCCCATTTGTACTTGATGATTCAGTTTTAACAGCCTGCTGGGTTACCATAGTTTGTGTGCTGGAGACAGTACTGCATACAGAGGCATCAGGATTTACTGTTCGTTTGTCCAAGCCATGTAATTCACCTACATTTGCTGAAGTCTGAGGACCTTAAAGAAAATATTAATCAAGAATCAATACTGGCAATACTTAATAAATATCGACTTGTTCTAATGACTTTAGTTTGACACAAAAGCAAAGCTTAGCCCAGCTTTAGACCAGAGTGGATTGTTTTCACACCTAAGACATTCCTTGGGTATTTAGCTTCACAATACTGTGTCTATATATTTAGAAAAGTTGCACTTAACCCCACTGAATTTAAGGCATGTCAGAAAGATGCCTAAATCAGATCTCAGTCATCTTCTATTTCTTCCACAGTGAGAGAACATGTGGCTTTCTAAGTCACATCACATCTTAAACGAGCTAATAGTTTTTTACTATTAACAGAGAGAAGTACTGTCAAAAGGAGACTGGGGTTGCCACAATCTTCATTTAAATGCCTCATCTGAGATTAATCTGGTCCTGTTTATGTTTAGGGACAGATATATTTGCCATCATACTAATAAATATACTGAGAGTTCCATGTTCCTTGCGACATTTCAAATATCTCATGTTTCCTCGCTTCATCAAAATTCTAAAGCATATGTACAGTAATAGCTAGTACAAGGGTTATTTTTTAAATAAAAGGCATCTAAAATAACTTTAAGTGGCAAAACACATACATAATCTTATTCTAAGTTTATTCTAACCCTCACTTTTTAATTAACTTTTATTCTAATAAATATCTTACTTGAAGTACAAACAGGCAAAAGTGAAGGGGCATTTGATTCTTTGAATCCTGTAGCATCTGCATGGCTTTTCATAGTCTCTTGGGTAATCTTGTTCTCAGGTGCTGCAACCTTTTCTTTTCCTTCTATTTTTAATAATGAGTTGGATGAAAGGGAAACTTGGACCTAACCAAAACAATACATTTGTTAATGTTTAACTGCAAAGTCTACACATTTTAGTTGCAAATATGGCACAACAATGCTTGCTTAAAAATGATAAACAAATCCTCCAAACAATTCCCCTGGCATTTTAAATTAAAGACAGCAATGAACCTTGTAATCTGTCTTATTTTGTTGGCTTGGAAGTGTCTCTGTCCCATTTTAAATTTTATTTGAGGTTGGGCTTCTATTTTTGCACTAGTAGATGAAAGATTAACACATGAATTTAGATTATTGGAGGAGACAGGATGGGAGTGGGAGGGAAAATAAATAGATAAAACAAACCACCAAACTCAGGGACTCCAATCACAGTGACAGAGGTTTTGAACTTGGGTTTCCCCAGCACAAATCTAAGATATTTCTACCATTAGTAAAATTCACAATGCACCTATCTGCACTTTCTACAAGTATGTATTATCCAAGGTACTAAGTAGATCCAATAGAGATCTGAGGCTTAACACAATTAAGTAAAAATTTCTTTAAATGTGATCCTTTATCTGGAGATTTAATCCATTTCTTTTAAGCTGGCAAAGCAGCAGAAAACCTACAATTGCACAATCAGTGCATCTGCAAAGTTTATGCTATAGAAAGAAAATAATCTGTCAAGAGAACCCTAAGAAAGAAGGAATGTGACTTAGGCTTTTTGCCTCCCACATTAATTTCACCAACACTTTGAAGATGAAAAGCATTTATGCTATATCAGGCTCCCAGTTAGCATTCTGGAAAACAGTGCAGTGACAGCTTCCTGCGTGTACTACCATAAAGAGGTCTTAAAAAAAAATGCAACTACCTCAACAGATTTTTTTTTTTTAAATGACTAAGAAGCATGCACGGACTTTGGGACCTGAACAAGTATTTTGGCAGTTTGCTCACTTCCTGTACTACTACGCCACTTAGGTTTTATTTGAGTTTACACTTACATTATTAGGAATGACATTATTTGTTTGGCTGGGATGATCCACCTTCATTTCTGGATAAGGGATGCTAGCCAATGACTGTGGACTTTGATGAAGAGAAGAGGCACCTTTTGGGTAAACAAAAGCAAATTCCCATCAGTTGCATAAAGCCCAATATTAATGATAGATGGAATCTATTGTAGTAAGAAAGAGTGAGACTCAACACTGTACAATAGATTTGGTTGTACGACAGAAACGAAATTGTAAGGCCAAATAGTTAAAATCATACTCTCATGGTCTCCTTTATCAAATTACACCTAGTATTATACAATTTTTCCATAATTATGGGAGTTTTTAATGCATAATCTACACCAATATAGACATTTTGTAAATAAGCAAAGTTTCACGGTCTCTCTTTAAATATTTAGGATTTTTTTTTTTTAATTAAACTCGTGGTAAGTACTTATGCAAACCCCTATTCTACCTTTGGACAAACATGATCACAGAGATCTGACAAGTACCTTGTGAAGTGAGCAGCGATGCCTCAGGAACCCCAGCACTAGTTGTTCCAGCTGCTGGTGGCACTGGTGAGTCAGAATGTAGCTGAAGTAGATACCCTTCAACTGTAGGTACTTCATCCCATTTCACTTGAAAAGAGTTGGTTGTAGCTCTAATCAGCTGTACCTGGGAAGGGGCTGGAGGTTTCTCTACAAAGAACCAATAAAATAGACAGTATATTTGAAATTTCCTTCCTTTATCCCTCTAAGAAATATCTGTATAATGCATATTCCATCCCAGCTACTCTCTCTCTTCTGAGAAATCTTTTTGATTGCTCTAATGTTCTCATCCTTCTGCTAAAGCAAGCAACAACCCTTGCTCAGCAGCACTACTCCCAGTTTCTCCTCTCTTATACAATGTCAAGGCCCTGCTAAAAAATGTTCAATCATCATGCCAACTATTAATGACCGACTAGTGCTCCAGAATTCCCTTCATACCAGGAACAATTTTGTCCCTTCTCATATTAAACAGTATCTTTTTGCAGTCCAGGAGATGAGGAAGCAGCAGCAGCAATGTTCCCAAGAGAAGGAGGGGGTTGGTAAGAAAAGGTAAGTAGGAGCAGCCAGAAAGAAGCCAGGAACCCTGGGTTTAGTATCACCCTCTTTAGTGCAGCCTGAATCTACCTACTTGAGTAAATGATAGAGAATTTAAGTTCTCTTTCAGAGATTTTAAATAAGCTTCCCTGTATTTTATAATTAAATTTATAGTTGTAGTCTTTAATCAACTACCCAAAGCAGGCTGTTTTAACAGAATGAGCTTTAATGTTTAAAGTATCTTTAAGCTTGCTACAGTTTTCAAGCTTCTGACCACTGATGACGCCAGTTTTCCATATGCAAATAAAGTATGGAACACAGTACAGGCCTCTCTATTTCTAACTTACCAGTATCAAGGTACCAAAGATCTTTGCAGCAAACTTGATTGTTCCAAGCTTTTCTGTAACCATCTCTACCACTCCAGATATACAGACGACTGCCCACAGCTACAGCACAGTGTCCTGCTCTTGGCCCTGGTAACAAGTTACTTTTGTCCTCATGGCAATCTGAGATCAGACCTATCCATTCTGTGGTATCTAGTAAATGAAACTTGAAAAATTCAGTTTTTAGATCATCACCAAAACAAGAAATACATATGTTAATACACTTAAGCACTCAGAGAAAAGGAAAATAAATCACCTCTGTTTCATAGATGATTGCAATTAAATTTTCAGCATCTGCTGGCTTTTAAAATTACACCCAGGAGAAGGTCACCTGAACCAATATTCCAAACAATTTGCAATACATGGTCAATTAAAACAGGACCAATTTTCTGACATCTGGTTGTCTCTATCAGACAAACACAAAATCAGAATTTGAAAATTCAGGGACAATTCTATCACAGTTTAGTAACAAACTAATTTCAAATGCAGCTATATTCTACATGAAGCAGGTGTATTTATATTACCTAATATTGAAGTTCTGTGAATAAAAATTTGCATTGACAAACTAGCTGAGTATTCCCAAAAGGCTATCCCAAAGACTATTCAAGCACACAGGTAAACTGATCATAAAAATAACATTTGAAGAATGATGTGAAACTAGCTTTAAAACTCTGTACTCGGGTTTTAGGGTTTTCAAAATATTAATTTCACCCTGTTAGGAAAGTATTAAAAATACCCACTCCCAGAAGGCCAGAAGCACTAACCCAAATTTAGGTAAGAAAATGAACCGGTACATTTCCATTCACCATCATGAGAAGAAATTTCACCTCCTGCTGACTGGGGAACCCATCCACCAAACACATACATTCTGAAATATAGGAAAAGAGAGAAGAGGGGAAGAAAAAAAAAGAAAAAAAAAAAAGAAAAAAAAAACCTAATTAGCATTTCCAGGCCCGCTGCATGTGCTCTCTAAAAATAGGACAAAACAGAAAATTTCCAGAGCTTTGCAGTTCTGGTTTACAGCAGCTTTTATTGATGTCTACACTCTTTAGAAAGTCTTGAGGCATACAGCCAGCATTTGAGGTTATCTGTAGGTTTTCTAATTATTTTCTAAGCATAACTTCTGGAAGCAGAGTTTAATACTGTATTTTGATTATAAATGACTGAACTGTTAATACTGTCTAAAATCACACATTTACATGAATTTTATACAACAGTTTACTGCTCACCTCTCTAAACCATTCTAAAATTAGAAGAGAGATATTAAGTTAGGTACCAAAATTTAGTGTCATGGTGCAGACTGTAATAAGATTTTATATAAATAATAAAGCTAAGTTTTTGTGTCACTTCTTTCCCTCCTTGATTCCTTCTCCTCACCCCAACTTCCAAACTGATAATAAAAGGGTCTTAAATTTGCATCTAAGGATTGGATCAAAAATTCACTTTGTCAAAACTCTTTCTCAAAATAAGCCAAACTGGCAAGAAACAACATAACAAGGAAAAGATTACAGCCCAAAACTGGCCCACAGAAATGTGGAATTGTTGTGCTCAGAACTAGTTCTCATCGTTGGGCAGTTTCTTGGCAGAGCTAGTTCAGTGTGTCACAGGGTCACTCAAGCTGGCTTCTGACCGAGCAGCTTAGGGCTAGCTGTGACCAACCCCAAAACTCAGAGGTACATTGAGAAATGGAAACTTGGGTGTTGGGCAGATCCTGCCGGCTGGAAATACTGACAGCGACATAACTGTGGCACTGCTTAATTTCCACTGAGGTAGGACAACAGAGGTAGAAGGGCACTCTACAGGGCCAACGGTTCATACTGAGCAGTAGTGGGAAAGCATCATCATTCTCCTACTAGGTGTACCTTTCTATAGTTGAGCTTTTAACAACAGACATACTTGTTTCCTATTACATTGGCCGTATGGAGACTGCGAGGAAGTGGGACTGTCCCCTTAGTTTCTGGTCTTGACCAGGTCATGGTTTCTAAAAGAAAAAGAATAAAAGTAAATAAATAAAGCAAGTTGCTATGACATATTTCAATTTATGGATTTTAGAAGAGAGTATACCTCTAACACACACTCAACAAAAGAAAATTTCAAGTTTTCATCTTTTTTACATTACCCTGACTTTCATTAGTTATTAAACTTAGTTATTGCAGTGACCATTTTGAAAGCAACCTAAGAAAACAGATAATCTTATAGCATAACCAACAGCAATGAGAATAATATACACAGCATCTATCTCACTCCAAAAATTTCAGAAGGCTTAACGCTGCAGTGCAGGTCTCAACAAAACCCATGCAACATCACATCATTAGTTTTCATACACTTGAGTTTTTCTTCATGCCTAGTTAGGCCTCTGCATTGACTTGCAATAGCAAATGAACTTACCTATGTCAAGCTCCCAAAGATCATTAAGCCTACAGCCACACATCCCTCCAAAAATATACATCTTGGGACTTCCCACATCCTTCCTGCAGTATACAATGGCTGTATGAGATTCCCGGGGAGATGGCAAGATCCCTTTTGTCACTGGAATACTCCAGCCCACAACTCCAGAACCATGTTGCAGCTCCAGTTCATAGAAATCATTTAAGTATCTAGTTTATGGTTGGGAGAGGGAGAAAAAAAAAAAAAACTTACAAAGTTACAAATGAGTCTGGGACACCCAACTCTTTCAAATATTACAGAATTCTCTGTCATAGAAGTGCTGTATTTTACCATCCTTTCTCCAAATAATACCATCAACTCGAAAATTTAAGAAGTCCAACTTTTTATTCTAAAAAAAATAAGGAAAGTAAATAGATACCATTACTCAATCTAGCGTATTGAAGAGAGGACCAAACTAAAGAGGAATTGAAACAAAAAAGATTTTGTAAGTGTAATGATTATAACTTGTTACCTCTAAGAAAGTATGCTTTCATATGATATTAAGTAACTGCAGCCCATGAAAGAAAGATTCAATATTAGTAACAAGAGTCTTAGCAAAATTTGCTACATACAGACAAACTTGGAAAAAAAAAAGATAAAAAGTTCAGATAAATGTGCTATCATGTGGGCGTTAAAGATACAAACTTTTGCAACTATAATGGAACAGAGTGGGGAAAAAAAAAAATAAACGGTTTTCTGAAGCATTCAGGTTGGCCAACAGACAATTAGCCATTTGTGGATGAATCTCTTGGCAAGTTATTTTTAGATAATTATCTTTGAATCCTGGCATTCACATCAGATAACTGCTGTTTAAATGAGTTTCAAATTGCCAGTTGGTAGCTCCCTTGGCACCCTCAACTGCAGGTGAATGCAGAAATAAAAGTTTCAGCTTTAGCATAGTTTTATTCACCAATAAGAAAAGTTGACTTCAACTGTTACTTTAAAGAGTTTCCAGGTGCATTTGTAACTGCTTTCCACAGCACTCTAGATGAAACCAAACTCCCACTGTAAAGCCACCAATGACTGATAAGACATTGATTATTTAAGTAATTCTAATAAAACTCTAATAAAATAAAGCATTCCTAAAAAGACTAGCAAAAATACTAGGGAAATACATCAAGTCTATTCAGGTTCCCCTGGAGGAGTGTCAAAGCCCTCAGACAGGAGACTAGCAGAAGTAAAGATAAAGCTTCTTAGCATGCAATGCCCCCAAAGCCCCATATAATCAAAACATCAGTACTGACTACAAAGGATAGCCTTCCCAAAATGTTCCTTTTCATTTCTTAGAAGCCGCTTTATCTAGTCATTTATTTTAAAGATATTTAGTTCAGGTCAGACAAACATACCTAGGAACATTATTATTTGAATCCTCACTTTCATTTGCCAGGCCACCAAATAAGTAGCACTTGTTACCATACAAAGAAAAGCTATGGCCAAGTCGAGGACAAGGTGGTGAACCAGTCAAAGGAGCTTGAGGTTTTACTTTTTTCCAGAGCCATCGACTTGCCTTAAAGACAAAAAAAAAACAAAAAAAAAAACACTCAGAAATATCTTCAATTATATTTGTTTAATCAAACTAATGTTAATTGAACTCCCAGGTTAGATCAAGACTCTTATTTTAGATTTTTTCTTTAAGGAAATCCTTTTCTTAAGGCATATGTTAACAGCAATAGGCAAGTGCTAAGCTTCATGAAAATACCTTAAATACTTTATATTGCATTTAGATTCTTCTTTGCGGCTATTGATGGAAGCTTCTCTTTTTAAAATTATTTCACTTTTCTCCGCTTTCAAAATCTATATGCAGAGCTGACTTGCCCTTAAGCAGAGCAAATCTCATCTAACTTTCTACTGCAAAAATCTTGGTTCAAAAATACATAAAATAGTCCTTGAAACAAAAATATACGTATACATTTCCTACCTGCAATTCATATAAGTCATTACTGTATCTTCCATATTCAACCATTCCTCCAAAAACTAATATTCTGGTACCATCACAAACAAATCCATGGGCTGCACAGCCTGGAGGAATATCTCCCCTTACAGCAGGGAGGAACCACTGATTTGTAGCTGGAAAGGAGAAAAGAAGGGAAAAAAAAATCAAATACAGATAAAGAAATGTGCATTTTTAAACTTTTCCGCTTTCTAAAGAATTTCCTTTTACTTGTGTATGACTGCAAATGGGCCATTTAACACTAATGAGTTTTTAAAGTAGTCGATTGAAAATCATATTTTTAAACACCTCTATCAAGCCAGTATATGAAACGAGCACATGGGTCTACTGTAACTCAATCAGTTACAAAGGGTCACATAGCAATTTAATAAAATTGGCAAAAAAATCAGTTAATGAGGAGCCTAAGTGCAGTTCTGCATAAAAAACACAGGCAAGCTAACTCAGAAAGAACCAGCTCTAGAAAAAGGCTTATTACAGCTTTAACAGCATGGCAGTGTGCCTGCACTTAATAGCCCTATTGAAAAACTAATTACACTATTCTGGGACCAACACTAATATCTACAGAGCTCTGTGCTGGCACATGGAAGAGAAGAGGCACAGTGGCAGGAGGGAGCAACAGAGATGGCCTCATTTGGCACCACCACATTCTGATGCGACTATCCTGGAACTAAACAGTTAAAGTGGATATTTCCACCTTTTCCCTTAGCTATTTACATGACTAAAAGGTAGGAACTATGAAATCAGACACGTGCCACGAACCTTGCTGTAGGGGCTCTTATCCTGATAACCACCATACTCCAGTAGCAACAGATGCCCAAATGTGGGCAACCCAAGTAACAACCCTGCAGCTCAGCCTGAAGAAACAAATGTTACCCAGAGCCAAAACACCAGGCTGAACTGCAGCAACTAGGACGCGCTCATTTCTGCTACTGTTGCAAAGGGGCAAACACTTTCAGTGGAAACCCCATGCAGAAAAATCAAAGGTTGGCAGTGTACAAGTCTTATCCAGAAGGCAGCTGTCAGAGGCTCTGTTCTCACGGATAGCACATGTACTAACTAAGAGCTCCCGACAGATTACTTTTCGCAGTAGTGAAGTTAAGAGATTTTTTTTTTTCAAACAGAATCAAGTATAACCGTAAGCAACCACTGAAAATTCTGCTCTGAAGAGCTCTCAGAATAGCGTATTTTTCTTTTTCTCAGAAAAAGGTATTTTCATATTTTTGAAGGAACTACCCCCAAAACATCTTCCTACTCCCAAATTTGTCTCAGAAATCCACAGCAAGTACTTCACCGCCTTTATCCTCGCAGTGGCTTTGAGTACGCTACAGTATTGACAATTTTTACAAAGTTGATAAAGTAAAACAGTAGTTAGCATGCTCTCACCATCACTTGTTTTTTTAAGCTACATTCTATTCCATGTTCTATTTTAAGCTATATTCTTCAAGCTAGCAATGAAAAGCAGAGAAGAAACCAACGCACCCATCTCCAGCCACGCACTGAAGCTACACAAGAGTCCCTGGCCCTCTTTGGCATCATCCCACAGCAGCAACTATGCAGGCATCTAACCTTCCCAAATACAGCTGGCCTCCAGCAGCTTCCTTTCTGGAAAGGCTCCCAGTGCCAAAACACTTTTCCAACCGAGATTTATTTTCCAGCACGCTTGACATGGCGAGCTGTCACCAGAGCAGAGGTGGGATTCAGCACTCGAGGAAAGAGGGGTTAAAACCGCCAGAGCCTCCAGCCCTTCAGCCGAGCCCTGGCCGGGGACAGCCCCGCTGCGGGGAAAGCGGCAACCCGCGAAGCGGACGCGCGTCTTCCCCAAACCGCTTTTTTTTTTTTTTTTCCTTCCCAGAAAACCGAATTAACCCCCTCGTCACCGCTTAGGACGGCCGTGCCAGGCGCAACCCCGCCTGCATGTCGGTTCCAGGCGGGATTTTAAGCCGGGGGAGGCAGCAGCAGACCCAGGAGAAGAGGGAGAGAGGGAGGCACCCAGCGGCCCCGCTCACCGCCCCTCGGCCGCCCGCAGCGCTCGCGGCCCGGCCCCGCCCCGCACCCGTGTTGTAGACGTGCAGCTCGTCGGCGATGCCCTCGTTGCCGCCGCCGAAGATGATGACCAGCTCGCGGATGGCGACGGCGCGGTGCCCGTGGCGGGAGCGCGGCACCGGCCCCGTGAACGACGACACCCGCCTCCAGCTCAGGCCAGCGGCGGCCGCCGCCATCTTACCGCCGCTCCCACAATGCACCGCGCGGAAGGGACCAGTCCCCCCGCCGCCCTCCCTGACATGGGGGGAGCGCCCAGACCGCGCGGGGGTCACGTGACAGCGGGTGGCGCGCGCCCGCGGTGGGGGGGGGTGCGCTCTGGTCGTGCCTAACGGTCGTCGGCATGAGGCGGCTCGGCAGTGGTGGGGGAAGAAAGAAAAAATATATATATATATACATATACACACACGTATATATATGTATATGTGGAGGACGTGGTCCGGGGCTCCCTCTCACAGCGGCTGGGGACGGGGGTGCCCGCCCGGTTCCTGCTCCCCAGCCGGGCCAAGGGGCTGTCCAAGAGCCGGGGCCGCGGGTGCTTGAGGCGCCCCCATCGTCGCGTTTGCTGCCCAGATGCTGTTTGGTTTAGGGCCTCCCGGTCCTCAAGTGGGAGTTGCACATTCAAATCCTACTCAGAAATGCTCTGCTTTTTCTTTTTTTCTCTCTCTTTTTTTTTTTTTCCTCCTCCCATTTGTCAACGTATACATCATAGGCAGGGCGTGTTGCCTGCTAGAGCTGAGGAAGGAATGAGTTGTTGCTGCTTAAATACCAAAGACCGATATTAGCAACCGAGGTGTTTGGCCGAGTTTCGATTTTACAGTTAGCAACGGATGGATGATCCGTGCAAACCCCGCGATCTCGATCTGCAGGACAGAGCTGCTCAGGATGCCTGTAGAAATGCAGTGTGCATTGAATAAGGCTTGAGCGAGGGGCTCAGTGAAGATGAGTCGAATAAATGGATAAAACAAAAATTAACCCCAAAGTAATGGAATGCTAAAAAAAAAAAAAAAAAGTAATAGTTAATAACTGTAGCCAGTACATAAGGCTTGTATTTACCTCTCCTTTGCATTTTTTCTTCCTGTAAGCAGTTCTGCAACAGATCAACTTACACACTCAATCAGACCCAGATAATGCAGTCCAGGCATGTTCGAGACACACGGTTGAAAACCCACATTTTCAAGTCCCTGGAACAGAACAAAAAAAAAGTGTAAAATACAATTTTTAAAAGCTTGGCTTCTCTTCGTAAGTTGTGCGCTGTATCACACTCAAAAATACGAAGAGGAGTTTAGAATTGAAGCTTGCTAGTATTTATTTCTAGTATCATGAAAGCCTTGTGATGAAACAGTATTTTATCACAGAGAAGGGAGGGAGGGGTTGTAAAATAAAAGGAGTGATATGGAGATAAAACTGTAAAAGCATTGCAGAAGGGTTTAGGTGGCAGAGTATCTATATGTTCTAGTTACTTTAGTCTAAGTTCCCTCTAAGTCCAGACAAAACCCATGGGTTTAAATTCTGTTAGTTCTCAAAGCTGTGGAAATGAGGAAATTCAAGCGGGAACACATGCACAGAGTTGAATTTTGCAAGTTTCTCATAGTATTTTATGTGGAAGAACCCCCTAAACAGACACTGTTTGAACTTTTCCATTTGGTCTGGACTTTACGCATGTTGTTGTTTGGCACTTGAACACTAGTTATCTGTTCACATACACCATAAATAATGACTAGAAACTTAACCTGCAAGTAGGCTGCTGAAGTAACTTCTGGAACAGCTTATTTCTCTTTCCTTCCCCTACCTCCTTAAGACTTTTTTTTTTTTTTTCCCCTTGTGGGATTTGTTTGCAATCTGCTAGATGAGGCTCGAAGGCCTCTGTTTGCCAGATCTAGGGCCGCATCATCGCTCGGCACATCTGGAAGTGGTTTATGGGCTCCCATTCCTTCAGTGCAGCGTCTGGGCTCCGAGCTGCGCCTCTGCAGCAGGGAAGGAAAAGAAAACCGGCACAACTTCCAAAGTAAACTTTGAAAAGTTTGAGAAAGGAGCTGGATTTTTAAAGTGCCACGGTGCCCAGTAAGGTCCCTGCGCAGGGTGCCGTGAAGGAGGACGATGGGCGAGGAAGCTCTGGCAAGCAAGCTGACAGCTGTGGCCCATGTAGGATCCAAGTAAATAGCTCCACAGCTCTTCAGGAGGGAGAGAAGTCCCGAACACTGTGCTGCCTTGAAGAGGTAAAGAGACTTATTAAGCAGGAAATATCTGAGGAGTAATGTCACTGTTTCTGAGCTTTCCCTTCCGGAGCCCCTCATTTTGTTGCAGCGTTTGGCAATGGAGTTAGGGATTGCCAGGTGCCAGGAGCAGGAGGGAAAATGGGGAAATACTTGCAGAGGAACAAATATTCTACTGTTCCCTAAAATGTCAGTGAGTAATCCTTCTGATCTACTGAGACTTAGAAAGTTTATCATTTTAGAACTTACAGTGTTGCTGTATTAGAGTCTTTCTGGGTTTGGATCTTAAATGTTAAAGTGTGATGTGATTTATGTTGGATTAATCACCTCTGAAAATACCTTGAAGCCCTGACCAGGCAAGTTTTTGTTATCTCAGTGAGTAAACTCTTTAAACATGTAAGAAGACAGTACTTGTATGCGACATGAGAGAAGGATTTTTTTTTCAAAACAGTTCTTTTGACCAATACTCTGATTTCCTATTTATGCAAATTAATGCCACATGAAGAGAAGGGGATATTGGCACATAGAGAAGTACTGCAGATGTGAGAAGAACTTCTCTCAAAAAATAGCCTCCTTCTCGCTCTGGTCACTCAGTCATCCTTTCAGTCATCTTTGAGGACACTTGAATAGATGCAAATATAACTGCTTTGTAAACAAAGTCACATCTTAGTTCTGTGGTATTTTTTTTTTGTCATTTAACTGGTTAGAGAAAGTGGAGACTGATTTAGGATAGTCCCTAAGTTTAAGCATTAACCAATGAGACTGAGTCATTCTTTGTGACTCAACTTTCAAAAATTCTCACTGCTCTACTCTTGGTGATTTTTTTCACGAGGAATCAGAATAAACCTTATATATGCATGGAATTGGCAATATATGCTTATCTGTGTGTATGAAAACACTGGAAAAAATGGTAGCAATATACATCTGTGATAACTGAATGGTAGACTACGCTGTTCCCCTCTTCCCAGGAGAAAAAAAATCTTTTTTTTTTTCTTTTCATTAGCTTCTCACAGATCTCTAGCTTTTCCTGCATCTTCAGTTCCCTATCTTAGTTTTTGGTCTTTTTGTGGGGGAGACTTGTGAAGGTGAGAACATCAAAGAAATTCTGCTGAAACAAACTTTCTTCCCAACTGTGAATTGCCTTCATTGCTGCAGTCCAGAGGCAAGAAAAAGGCAAGGCAAAGAATACTGAGGAGTGTGGACTGGCTAAACCTGCAAACTGAGTTTAACCAGGGAGGTTTAGGGCAAGAGAAGGGCCATAGTCTTGTCTCATATAAACAAGTACACAGCTGTGGGAGCATCTGCAGCGGGGTCAGTCTGAGAACTTCTTCCTGCTGCAAATGTTTGCATCTTCCATCTTCTGCTTTGTATTTCTGCTAAAATTATCTTTAAAGTTGAGGAAATATTTAGCTTACTGGGAATGATACAACACAACGGTGGCACTTGTACAATCAGCTGAATCCTTGATTTTGGAACAAGTTCTTAGTCAGTTTTCTTCTTAGATTTGTGGTACCAAAGAGCAAAAAGGAAACATTAACATTTGCTTCCAGTAAATGTTGTGGTTTTCCATAATTCTGTGGTTTAGATATTATGTTCTTTCCTCTAAGGCATAAAGTTCCAGGCACCGTAAGGCTTTTTTTTAGAAGTACTGTTTTAGGGAAGGCTACCTAGTTTTCATCAGTATCACAAATAATGTGCTTAAATGATAGCCATTTTACATGGACTCTCCTCCTACCAATACCTTTATTAGAATGAGCCTACTGTTATAAAACCTTTTTACTATTGCTTTGAAATTTTCTCATATCCTGAAAGACACTGCTCTAATGGGAGATTTTTTGAATATCTCTGCATGAGATGTAGTATTTGTGATTGTTTTTAGGGGAAGATCAGACATAAATGTAAACATATTAAAATACTCACAGATGAAGTTTGTAAGTAATTCCTTGTACATTGTTTTGTATATTGTTTTAATTGTTTTTTGATCTTTGTTATTATTGATGTAGGTGATTGTACTGAATTTCTTAAAAGGCTGTTCATTTCAACATATTAAGTAGCTTAAATTAAAATATGTTACGACTATGGTCTGGAGTATTAGAGTTATTTCTTCCTAGAATATTATTTACAAAATTAGAGTTCGGTTCTTTTACCGAGTTAACAGTAAAATCTCATGATGCAAAATAATATCCCTAAAATAATTAACTAGTTTTCACTACTGGTATTCATAACTTTGTTCTCCTCCCTTCCCTTTTCCTTTCCTTTTTACCATAGATCACGGTTCTTATCCAAAGGAACAGATGGCTCTTCTGAAGAAAAGTAAGAAAGATTAAAAAGACATGTGACGTGACATAGATGTCACAAGTAATTTCTTTTAAAACTTCTGTTATAGTTACATGCAAATTTATAGCTCTAGTTCTGCAAAATTTTGCTTAACCTTAAGTATACTGATAAACCTTCTGCTGTTAAACAGATGACCAGATATATATGGCTACAAAATTCATTAATTTAAGATTTTTCACTGCTTTAGTACTGGAGGCATACAGATGGATGGTTTCTTTGCTGGCTAACTCCTCTGTTTTTTATGGACAAGTATGTGCCTTCAATCATGCACCCAAATCCTCACTGAGGTTAACGTCTGGCTCATCAGCTGATTCACATCTCACTGTAGTGATGCATATGTAAATATTTCAATTTGTTCTCACGGCCATGTCTGGCTAATTGGCCCTTTTGAGTCAAATGATTCAAAACGTTGTCCCTTTGTTCTTTTGCATACTTTAGATGTGTTTATTGCTGATATAGAAGTAACAAAGTGGTCAGAAGGGAAGCACTAAAGTAACGGACAACAATGACAAGGTGTTCCTTACCTGACCTCTTCTCTGAGCTGTCCTGATTCATACTCTTGTTTAACTTAAGCTTGTGTAGCACAGCCTGTAGTCTGGTAGGAGCTGCAAATTGTAATATACAGTGAGGACTTTTTTGCATGTTTTGATTTTGCTACTTAAAGCACTTTTGTCAAAATGTGTATGTGTTTCTAAATATTTTGGAACATGCCTATTTCCAGTGGCATGTGGGATTTATTGTTGTCAAGTTTTTCTTGAATATGCATCCGAATGTTGAAATCAACTACATTTTTTTTAGCAGTTGAAGATTTATCAAGGAAGTGTGTGAGACAGAGAGGGCTCAGTAAAAATAATTTTTGAAGTCTCTTGGTGATAGACAACAAAGTAGCCAAGAAAGGAAAGTTCTAGGTGCCTAATAATATCCACAAACATGTACACTTCTTGGTATGGATAGCCCTTATGTATTAGGTATTTATTGATTTAGCAAGCAAATGATCCTTGAAAATTACATATCTGGAAATAATTGCAGCAGAGGAGAGATACTGCTATGTTTCTAAGTAGACCTTACAAGAATTTTACATTTTTTAAAGTGTGATCCAATATCAAGTGACAGGAGAATTTGATTAAAAACAGTAAATATAGAATATGGTATTTAGCAGCTGCATGCTTATAAAAATATGGCTTTGGGGGCAGTTAGTACTCAGCCCTTACACAGATTATTAATGAATTCTCCCTTTTGCTTCAGTTAACCAGATCTTACTGTTACTTCTTGTTTTAACTGTGTGTGCCATTCTGTATAACAAAGTTCACAAAGCGCCATCTTCACTAAAGGATGAAACAGGTAAATAACTTCCATTTTGTTTATGTTCTTATGCTGTGTTACTTTCTGCTTCCTCTGAGCAGTGGGTTGTTCTTATGAATTAATGTTTGCCCAGCAGTAGCTGGGTTACTTATGCTGTTTCAAATGGGTTGGGATGCAGAACTTGATTAGAATATTCATATTACTAAGAAGTGCTATTCTGATTTTTTTTTTAAATTCATCTGTCACTGATGTAAATGGAAACTGTGTTGAACACTAACGGAATTTCCAAGTGACAACAAAAATTGACCAGAACTTGCCCCTTTGAGAATGTGGTTGGACTATCAGTTCATTTCAGGTAGATTGTTAAACCTCAACATAATCTGCAGCAGAGTTTTTGCTGGAACATCTATAGTAACAGAAATCTGTTAGAGTTAGACTACAGTTGGACTACTATGCAACATTTTATTAATAACTTATTCTCTGTTCCAAATTTTATTTTGTTATTTTCTTTATAAATATTTTTATTCCGTTATAGTTTTGTGGAGGCTATTATGAGGTTAACAGTCTTGCTTCAACCTGTACAGATCTATCCATGTTAGCTTTATGCTTCGATCACTGTTAGGGGAAAAATCTTCCTTAACATTAGTGTGAACTGTTACCAGTACTATTTCTAGAGACTTTTTTCCTTTTTATCATTAGCAACTTCTTGTTAGTAGAAATGTTTGCACTGTTTCTGTCTGCCCTGCTTCTCAAACCAGTGAAGCTCATGCAGTTGTGCTATGTTCTCTACTTACCTCTTTCCCTTAGCAGTTTTGGAACCTACTTTTCATTTTAAATATAATTGACTGAGAAGTAGATGTCTCAAAGGTATTGCAACTCCTACAGGTTTAAGGTAAATAAGCAGCTCCACGGAGGACAGACTGATTTGCTCACCCTTGATGAGGAAAACATTCAGAGAACTGAGTTGTTACGTACTCTGGAGGCATCCGTCTGTCCAGTCAGCATGCATGTGCCTCTGGATTAACGGTGTGTCTTTCCAGGTGGGGATGGAATGTGGTAAGGAAATGGGCCAGTTCTGATATGATTCCACTGGTTATGGAGCTTCGTACTCATTCATATGACCCATATTTATATATCATATAAGAAGGTGCTTAATTCTCTATAATAATGTGTAATTTTGTTGCTTATAGTTGATTTGGAGAGTCCTGAGGAAATGGAGGAAGAAATTCCAGTTGTAATCTGCGCTGCTGCAGGCAGAATGGGCGCAGCTATAGCAGCCATCAGCAGCATCTACAGCAACAGCGAGGCGAACATTTTGTTCTATGTAGTTGGCCTGAAGAACAGCATCCCTCATATTCGGTACATACACTGCCTCCTGCTGGGCTTAGGACCAGGCTCTTGTTCTCCTTAGGAGAGGCATGCAGAGGTTGGAGGGCTTTTCAGGAAAATATTTCTCCCTTCTTTTGGAGTAGTGCTCTTGATAGCTGTCCCCAGGGTCCCCTACATGTAGGGAAAGGGACATTTTTGCTTTACTTGAAGTGCTGACTGGTGTAAAGG
This sequence comes from Crypturellus soui, assembly GCA_032275445.1. Lineage (NCBI taxonomy): Eukaryota > Metazoa > Chordata > Aves > Tinamiformes > Tinamidae > Crypturellus > Crypturellus soui. Next base: position 3,338,889 of record JAUBNY010000429.1, on the reverse strand, counting down.
GACATGCCCTCTCTGCCATCTGTAGTGCAGCTGCAGAAGAGAAAGCCTGTAGAAAGATGATGGTGTGACCAGGCGTTTTTGTGACAGTCCTGCTTTGTGGCTCTGCATTTATCTCTCATCTGGAGTGCTGCCTTAAATTTAGGAGCAGAAAAGGCTAATGCCTAAAGCTAATCCAAGGCAAGAGGGAGTGGTATAAATATATAAGTAGAGGCCCAAAGTAACTGTTAATAAAAACATCTTTGAGTGTTAAAATTTGAAAATAGAGTCTAGAGTCTCCCTTCTCTAAAGAGAAGGAAGGTGTGAATCAAAATGAAAGCAGAGAGTCAGGCTTCCTGAGCTCTCACCTCTGACTTACTGCGCATATATGGGCCTTGTACCCACAGTTTCAGTATCGAAATGAGAAGAGGTAATGAGTGGGGTTCCACAGAGAGATTTTCCAGTCTAGTTTGTTAATAACTTGGATGACAGAGTGGAGAATATACTCTATGAATCCATGGTCAGCTCCATGAAGCTGAAGAGAGTGCAGGTGTATTGAAGAACAGGATAAGAGCTGAAAACAAACTACTTGTAATGAGATGGGAAAATGAGCTGAAAAATGTGTTGAAATTCAGTAGGGGTAATGTTAAGGCAGTAACCTTAGGTAGGAGTAGCTGATTGTATTGGCTCAGGGTGAAGAAGGAGTTCAGTAATAGCCCTTTAAATGAAAAGTTCTTGAAAAACTATGGCATTATGACTGATTACAGAAGTGATTACAGTGATGCAAAAATGGCAAAGATATATCCATGTGAGTGTATATCTGAGGAAATTATTTTTAAAATCTTGACATCAGCACATCAGCAAAAGTATGGCATTTAGTTTTTTGTGTCTTTCAGGGAAGATTTAGAAAGGAGGACAGAGAACAACAAACAAAAAGAATTGAGCTTGCTTAATCAAAAGGAAATAAATTTTAGAGGTGATTTTTGCAATCATTTTCAAGGTCTGTGCAAAAGAGAGAAAGCTTACCTGCATAAGGAGATAGGATAAAAAGAAAATGGTCTTTAATTGTAGCAGGAAAGGTTATGAAAACAGTATTTAATGTTAGGGATGGTGAAGGATGGGTTGATTGGACAGTATGTACAGTTTCTGTTTTGGACATTTTTTTTTAAGAACATATTAAATGGTTGTCTGTGTGCAATAGCTTTAGAGATAATTGATTCTGTTTTGGGGTGGGATAGATCAAGTGAACTTCCAAAGTCCAGTATTGTCTTGTGAGTCCATGAATTTAATACTACAAGTGCTTGCCACACAATGTAATATTCTTTTATTGCTTTTTTTCTATCACAGAAAATGGATTGAAAATTCTAAATTGAAAGAAATAAAATTTAAGATTGTGGAATTCAACCCAATGGTACTAAAAGGAAAAATCAGACAAGATGCATCACGGCCTGAGCTACTGCAGCCTGTGAGTAAGCAGACACCACTTCACCATTTTACAGGGTTTTAATGCTCATTCCAGGCTTTAAAATGTCCCAGATCTCTGTTCCATTGTAGAGGAGAGGTGTGACCCCAGAGAATAAAATGTTCTAGATGCTGAGCCCTCACTCAAAAGAAGAAAGTGTACTATAGCAAGCTCCCTGCAGCTTGTCTGTCTCTTTGGTAGCATAAATGTGGTGTGTGACTTTAAGTGTATATTTACAGTTTGTCAGAGGAAAGATCTAAAAATGTGCTTTATGCCTCCATGATGCTGAGCTGGCAGCATTCTGCAACCCAGTTAGGATTAATTCAGAGGGTAAAGACTGATCTAAATTTTGTTGGTTGGCTGTAATCACTGTGGATTTATATGATCAAGAAATTTCAGTATTCAAGGAAACTGCAGTAGAGAACAGAAAAAGGCAAATCACTTGTCAGAAATTTTTAGGAAAGAAATTGAGAACTAAAAAGAGAACTTTGTTTGACCACAATATAAATGCATGGTTTGCCCCTTCCCTGAATTCTACGTGCAGTTTTAGTCTCCTTTCTTCAAAAGGATACAGTATTCCTGGAAAAGGCTCAAATCTGTTAAGAAGGTTTAGGTTCGTTACCTTTTTCTGAATTTCTACATGTCAAGTATATGGAAAAATATTCTGTACAAGGAATGACTGATTGAGTTAAAACTTTTCAGCCTGGAAATATGACTTTGAGCTCACAAAATAAGAGGTCCACAAAATTGAATGGCATGCAAGTGTGAATAGGGGATAATTACTCACTGTCTCTTACAATATAAGAGCTAACAGCCATTAAATTACATTAGTAGGAGTCACAATCACAACAATTGACACATATTGCATGTTTTTTGTGAAATCTGTAGAGCTTCCTGATGAAAGACCTTGTGAATGTAAAAAATGTATATAGATTCACTGTGGACTGAAGTTTTCATTCACACCTGAAACCACATCTGTTTCGAGAAGTGCCTTGAGCTGAAAATAGATGAAAATTATGAGAGTACTTGAAGCAACTTTTCTCTGTGCTTCCCCTGTGCTTAATTTTCTGTGAGCATTGGCTAAGGACCACAAGTACTGAATAAAATGATCTGAATGAGTATGGTTGTTCTTAACCCCTCATCCTCTGCCCCTCTGCTATTCTTATTGCAGACTGCTATTTCACCCCTGTGCCACCAGTCAAATCATTCCTCTAGAATGGAGTGATTATTGTGTTCGTTTTGAAGTGTTTTGATGAAATACATCCCCCCCCCCCCCAAAATGAACAGTTGTATTGGGCTGCTTAGTAAGGGTCATAGTAAATATAATAATAATGGACTCAAGATATTGTTAAACTGAGGGGAGTGGAAGCAAGTGATAGTTCACTAGTACTCAAAGAGAGAAAGCAAAACTGTATGCGAACATAGCGACAACAGAAGCTTGAGATTACTGCATTAAACTGCTTTACTATTTAGTCCTGATTTTTTTTTTTTTTTGGCTTTATAGCTGAACTTTGTTCGATTTTACCTTCCCTTGCTTATCCAGAAACATGAGAAAGTCATATACTTGGATGATGATGTCGTTGTGCAAGGTAAGATGTCATCCAAAAAAAGAGTTTCCAACAGAATTAAAATAAAAATTAAGCGGTTTACAGTTACATGGATATATAAGATAAAATAGAAACGGAGGCAATTTCTAGGAGCATATGAATTAAATGTTTGTTTGTTTAAAGGAAAGTCTGAAGAACGTTTTTGTCTCCAGATATCTTTTAAATATTTGATTTTGATCAAAATGGCATGTATGGGCTTTCATATAGAAATAATTGCATTCATAATTGAATTTAGTCAGTTAGTGAGAGAAATAAGAGGTTTTACTAAGAGGCTGTTTATCATTAAATGCATGACTTGGCTTTCCTCTTACACGTGAACTTCTACAAATGCCAGAAGTGCTTTATCCAAAATAGCTGTTTATTCTTGAGAGCAAGAGGAGTTTACTCAAATAAGAGAGTTAAAATTCTGAATCCTGAACGTGATTTTGAGCATCTTCAACTCACACTCCACAGCAACTTGCAGAATTCCATCAAAGATTTCAGAGTTCCCTGTGCAAGTGAGAGCAGTCAGAAGACATTCAAATCCTGAAAAATCATTTTGTTTCCATAGAAAGAAATCTAATTAGAGACACAGTCATTTTTAAAGATGAATTTCTTTCATTTTTTTCCCTCAGCTTTCTTTCTCAGTGTATTTTTGTACTTCTCTGGAGGGCTGTGGTATTCCCTTGCCTTATCATGTTTCTTTAGCTCACTTCTGTTTTGTTCTTACTGTTATAACATCTTTTAATGATGGCAAACACAAGCATTTTACATGTTAAAATGAGATTCCAATGAAAATTTGTTTTGATAAGAAATGAGGATGAGTAAAATAAACTTTTTTGCCTCAGTCAATCTTTACTTAATAATATTGACATCAGTGAAATAATGCTGGAGACAAATCTTATTTTGTTCTCCATGACTTTTCTGCAGCTTTCCATAGTCTTATCTCTTTAGTGGCAGTTTTCAGAACATTGTACTTAAAGGGGCCACAGTTATCTGCTTGATAAAATTTGACTAAACTGCTCTGCCTCAACTTGTTTTCATTTATAATAAACTTCATCATACAATTTCTTCAATATGGAGTTCAATAGGATTTCACTGCTTGTGTAGTGGGGTTGGGCTGGTTGATCTCAAAAGTTCCCTTCCACCCTTAATCGCTCTGTGATTCAAATCAGAGTTTCAGCACAACAGAAATGAGTGGCTGGGAGTAGAGGGGAGGCAGACACTTCCCTTAGAAGGTGTCACCTTGTGTCGGTTGTGGGTGCTTGGAAGCCCCAGGCTGGAGGTGCAGTCTCAGCAGTGTTGGGGCAGGCTGCTGCTCACAGAAGTGCTCCCTCTGCTCCCCAAGCAGCTCCTGTTCCCTCTCTTGTGCCACCTCTAGCTCTTGTGCAGTCACAGAGTAAAGCTGATTCAGCCGGCTAACCTGGCAGAACGTGGATGCGTAAAATACTGATGATAATATCTGAAGATAGTATATTTATATATTTATTTGTTTGTTTGTTTTCCTCTGCTTCAGCCAGCCCAAAGTCTAGCCCTGGGCCACCCTCCAGGGCCTAGCAGAAAGGGATGAAGCCGAGTGTGAGAGGGTAGAGGCAGAGGGAGGGCGCCTCTGTTTCCGCAGTTGCTCCCCATGTTGTATCTGTAACACAAGACTGCTTTCTATCAATCAGATACACATGGAAGTGAAAAGGAGATCTGAGTTTTGACCTATTAAGGAGTGAATGTGATTCTTATATTTGAACTCTGAGACTATCTTTCCTTTTTGGTCAATTGCTTTTTGCAAAACAGTGACGATTAAAAATTCTTTTATGTGTGTTCATCTTTTCTCTTTTCTTGTAATTTATATTTTGAAAAGCAGAAACTGTTTAGAATCAGGAAGAAATAAATACCTATTAACCTACGTCAATCTTGAACTATAAATAAGTGTTCCATTAATGTTTTTTGGAGGGACAAGAATCCTATGTCTAGATTTTCAGCTAGATGGAGTGGATGATTAAATATTCTCTGCTTATTTCAGAAATAGCATTTCCAGTATTTGCAGTGTAGGAGATGTTTCCAGTTACTTTCCAGGCTTCCAGAGTTGTTTATTGAGGTTTCCCAGTGACAGCAGGTTTACTTTATTATGTTCTAGTTATGAGAGTGCTCAGCTCATACTTACAGGCCATGTGTAGCCTTCCAAGATGATTAATTTCACTTGTGACCCAAGACAGGGAAGAGCAGTGATGATGGCAGAACATGCCCTTAGTTGCTGGAGCAGCTCAGTGGCTGCACTGTTCTTTCTGCTTGTTTTCTCTCACAAAGTTTCCCTCACATCATGGCTATGTGCTAGTCAGATGATGAAGAAGGAGACATGTGCCATATGTCTCCCTGCATCATCTGCAAGGAGCCGGGTGGCCTGCCAAGCTGTAAGGGGATGGTGCTGTGCAGCAGGAGTGTTTCAACTGGCCAGGGCTTATTTGGCAGCGCTGGGAATCCAGATGGGAGGTGCAGGCACAACAACATTGGGAAAAGGCTGGTCTATGCAGGAGGCTCTACTGTACTGCAAAATTCAGCCTTCATTGACACCCCGGTATCCCCTAAAATCGATAGTTTTGTAAGTAACATGGGAAAAGGGAAGTTATCTTAACTTTGTAGCAGTGAAACAGTTTTATTCTTATGCTTTTGACTTTCCTGTCATCAGGTGACATCCAAGAACTCTATGACACCAAGTTAGCTCCTGGACATGCCGCTGCTTTCTCAGATGACTGTGATCTGCCTTCTACACACGAAATGGTTAGAAGTGTAGGGATGCAGGTAAAACATCACTTTGAAAGTCTAATTGTGACTATATTTACCCACACACATAACAGTTCTACACGTTTGCTCCAAAGTGAAAGGTTTAACTTTTGGGGATAAATAAGTAATGGTTTTACAGGTAGTTAAGAAGAACTGCTTTTTCTAATAATTCTGTAATAATACTATGCTGTGCAGAATTGTTTCTGGTGATAGTTTAAAGCTTGATTGCTCTTTGGATTCTTCCACATTATGTTTGGTATTTTACTAAATCCATTTTGCTGTGAGAAGATTATGAGTATTTATGAAATGTCTAATAGAGTCACTGCATGGTATTTGTATGAGTCAAGTTAATAGGGAATTACAGGCCTCACCTCAATCCCTGGAAAAAAAATGATGGAACAGGTCATTCTGGATGCCATCTCTAAGCATGTGATGGATAAGAAGGTGATAAGAGTAGTCAGGGTGCATTTCTCAAAGGGAAATGGTGTTTAATAAACCTGATAGCTTTCTGTGGTGGGATAACTGTCTGGGTAGACGAGCAGTGGACGTTGCTTACCTTGACTTCAGCAAAGCTTTTGACACTGTCTCCCTTAACATCCTCAGAGGAAGCTCAAGAAGTGTGGGTTAGATGAGCAGACAGTGAGGTGGATTGAGGACTGCCTAAAAGGCAGAACTCAGAAGGTGAAGCCACACATGCAGTACTGTGTCCAGTTTTGGGTCCCCAGGACAAGAGAGAGACAGAGCTACTGGAGAGAGTCCAGCAAAAGGCTACTAAGGCGATAAAGAAACTAGAGAATCTCTCATTTGGTATTAATGTGTGTAAGTATCTGAAGGGAGGATGTAGAGAGGATGAGACAAACTCTCTTCAGCAGTGCCCGGTGACAGATAAGAGGCAATGGGCACAAACTGAAACACAGAAGTTCTGTCTGAGCATGAGTAAAAACTGTTCTAGGGTGGGAGTGACAGAGCACTGGAACAGGTTGCCCAGAGGAGTGGAATCCACATGAGTGGAGTCTTCCTTGAAGAAATTCAAAAGCCACCTGGACACAATCCTTGAAAACGTGCTCAAGGTGACCCTGCTTGAGACAGGGGGGGTTGGACTAAATGATCTCCAGAGGTCCCTGTCAATCTCTACCTTTCTGTGATTCTGGAAAATTTGTAGTGAAGCTCAGGAAAATAGTGTCTGAAGGCAAATTCATGAGTAGCATTCCACAAAACTGTCACTGAGTTCCCATGCAAGTGGGATGCTACATCATGAACACACTGTCATGTAAGCTGTCATGTAAGCTACAGAAGGGCAAAAATGTGGCAAGGAAACAGCCCTGTCCAACCCTTGTGGATCAGTACTGTGGGAAAAGTAACGCAGTAACTAGGGGTGTCCTGTCTTTCAGCTTGTGCCTTGTAAGGCAATCAAGACAGGTAGTCAGCACACAGAAAAACTGATCTGGTAGTTCATACTTAGTCTCTGTCCAGCAGTGGCACATAGATACATCTACTCATATCTGTGTAGATATTAAGAGGGGATAAATATATATATTTTTTTTCTTTCAAGAACACATATATGGGATTTTTGGACTACCGAAAACAAGCCATTAGAGATCTTGGCATCAGCCCCAGCACCTGCTCCTTTAATCCTGGAGTAATTGTTGCTAACATGACTGAATGGAAGCATCAACGGATTACAAAGCAGTTGGAAAAGTGGATGCAAAGAAATGTGGAGTATGTATAGGAACCTAGCTCTGTAGTTTAACAATACTTTCAGAACACAGTCTGTAATCTTTTTTTTGGTTGTTGTTTTTTTAATTCTTGAAAGAAGTTGTTCTTCTAAACAATCTTTCACTGAGAGATCCAAAGCAAAGAAACTTATGTTCCAAAATGCTCATCTGCTTAAATGTGACCTAGCGCATGCTGTAGCGACCAGCTGGAATTCAGTCTTGTGCTTAGGCACAAGACACCTGCACTCCTGAGTGATGCTGGGACCACATGGTTTCTGCTGCGGGTGACCAGCCTCATTTGGGGTTGTGCTCCCCATGCTCTTCCCTTCCCCAAGCTGCTTTGGAGAGGATGAGACATTTCCGTGTGTGTCTGTGTGGGGGCCCTCTTATTACAACGCTGGCTGAACTGTAAACGGGCATTACATTTCTTAAATACCAGCAGAAAATGTTTCTTTCTCATATTTGGACCAGAACTGACACAAAACGTGCGTTTTTTGGCATTGACCATGGATAGTTTATGAAAACAATGGAACAATCACTGTTCATTTTTTATATCACTTCTCTCCGTATTGAAAATTTGACATTTACTTTCTTTGCCTGCATTGGATTAAGCTTAAGTAAAGTAAAGCTAAATTGAAATTGAACAGCTTGTGTTTTTGGATTACATCCATTTTTTGTTTTCACAAATGCACAAAGGAAGATACAAAAGATCTATACATGAATGACAAGACAGGTGCTTATTCTCTCACTCTGCTTTTATGGCATATCCTGTTTTGCTTTTTTATATTTTAAAAACCATCTGTAAATACTACTGTATTGTATCTAGAAAGATTATTTGTTTTAGAGATTCTTTTTTTTAAGCTGGCTTTTCAAACTACAGTGAAGCGAGTTGCTTAATTAGTGGTAGAAACATGTATTTTTTTGAGAGAGCCTTTTTATACTCTAAGCCTCTCAGCTTCTGCCCATGTTTCCTCATTGTTGGATTAGGCTGTGTTTGATAGCAACGATTTACTCAATAGGAACTAGAGCTGAAAAATACCAGCACTTATCAGCATTAGAAAGGGTTTTGCTGAAAAACAGTGTGTTCATTTTGAATTTTGCCAGAGCATTTTTGAGTGTTTGATTTTATATTAAAGAAAAAAAATATGTTTGATTGTGGCTTTTTTGACTTTTTTTCTTTTTTCTCTTTGCAGAGAGAATCTGTACAGCAGCACCCTTGGTGGGGGTGTAGCCACCTCCCCAATGCTGATTGTATTTTATGGCAAGCATTCAACTATTAATCCCATGTGGCACATAAGGCATCTGGGTAAGTTTAACTTTCCAACATTTGCCATCAGCACTAAATGCAGTGAGAGATGTTAAGGTTCCAATACAGAACTTTACTTCAATTCAGTATGTTACTTCACATCTCAGACCCGTGGTCTGCAATCTGTGCTGATTTCTTTTCTTCTGATACTCTTGTGTTCTTCAGCATAGTGCAGAATATGGATGGGGATTGTTATGCAAACAGCTTTAGAAGTCAAGTAAGCTAAGTGGTTGCAGCCCTGGAAGAAAATACCTAATACTCCTGTAATTGGATTTAAAAAAAGGAAAAAAAAAAATGAAATGACCAGGACAAAGTTGAGACTGACACTGGATACTTTTTCAATTGACATTGTGGAAGAATAAGGGATCCCTGGGATGGTTGCAATAGTTAGTCAGGAGATAGTATCTATTTGGAAAATTTGTCTGGCTTACTTTATTAAAATTAATATTAGGCTTTATTAAAACTAATATGAGGACTCAAAATTTTTAAGCCTCAGCTATGCTAAAATGCTGAAATTTTAAAAATTGATGACACTTTATATTTCTAATTGAGCAAAAAAAGGCATGAGGTTCAAAAAAGTCTATTTTATTACCATACAGTTTATTGTCTAAACTACTAATAAACCATACTAATTAGTTCACAAGTTGGATTTTTTTTAACACGACTAGGTAGTGTCTTCCACTATTGAAATAGTGCTTTTGTGTACCCTTGCAGGCTGGAGTCCTGATAGTCGCTATTCAGAGCATTTTCTTCAAGAAGCTAAATTACTTCACTGGAATGGAAGATACAAACCTTGGGACTATCCCAGTGTTCACAATGATCTCTGGGAAAACTGGTTTATTCCTGACCCCTCAGGGAAGTTCAAATTAACTCGTCCTGAGAGCTGATACTGGAAACTGGTTAAAGGATTCATAAACCATAGGGTGCAGGATGTGGTAATCAGCGATACAACCTCTCAAATTGCTTCATTAATTGATAAAAAGACAAACCAAAACAAAAGCATTTGTTAAGTAGTGCTATAAGTGATGATCTGTTTATATGTGCTTATGGGTGCAGCAATAGCTAGGCACTTAGCTCTTCACCCTTGACTTTCAAGTAAGGTGAAGAAACAAATATACTTGATATAGAAGTACTTTCATTAAACATTTACAGAGGTGAAAGTCAGTGCTAGACATGATGTGTTTTAATGTAAGACCTTTATAAATATCATAGTACTTGCTGCTGTGTAGAAAAGTCAACAGAGGAAATACTTGCAGCATTACATACGAGCTGTATTTAGTCCTCTCGCCCCCATTAGGCAGCCTGAGATTAAAATTTACGCAGCATTTCTACTAGGTGGAGTCCTTTTGCCTACAGGTTGTTTTGCAGCATTGTGTATCTCTGCACCCTGGGGCAATCGGGCAGTGTCAGTGATGTTCACACATCACTGCTACCCGGATGTGAAATTACACTCTAACACACGGCACTACAGTTCCTGATTTTATTGGCAATCATTTGCAGATTTAAGACAGATGAAGAACCTCTGCATTACCATAAAGAGAAAAGCACCAATTCTGAGGGAGTACACACAGAATTAAAATATTTAGTGAAACTGTCATTGTATACTTAACCATACTTTATACATAGATAGTCCAGTAGGTGTCTCTTAAGAAAGAGACCTTTCCCTTCAAAATAAAAATTAAAAAAAAAAAATCCTTACAGTAGTTACATACTACTGTATTACCTACTCAGCAGTGCTAGTTACATGATTTTAACTTTGTTGAAAAATAAAATAGTTGTAGCAAATCCCTGATACAAGATATTTTGAGCACCTGCAGGAAAATGTCCATGTAAACAGTGATACAGTACACTTTAAATAACAGACGAGACAAATCCTATACCTTTTTTGACAACATACTTAACAGCTTTAGGCTGAAGCTAATAAACACAATCAAACTCATAATGCACACTTCCTTGATTTAAGACGCTCAGAATTAAGCCACATAATTTGGGAAGAAAACTGTAAACATCATAACTGCCTCACACCAGGCTGACAGTGTGTGCACTCAGTGACAGTTGCTGCAGCAGGGTTAGAATCTCCTCTAACTGGCTACTGGAGTTCAACTGTCAGTGGCTGTGAGGAAAGGATAAAAACACTGGTACAGAAATCTCTGACCAGCCTGGATTGTGGAGATACTGCTTGTATCTATTTTTCAAGTATGTGAAGCACCTACTCTCATAAGTTCACCAAAACATCAAAGTTTTGATCAGCTTATTGCTTTTACTTCATCTCTTCCTCATACATTAGAAGAATGATGATGATGAGGCACAAGCATGGAACCTCTTATTTCTTGGTCACATACTGGCCGCATCAAAGAGTGTTATTTTAAAGAAGAAAGCTGTAATTTCCAGAGTTGCCTTCTCATTCGTGGAACAGCTGCTCTTACCTTTAAGTTAATCTTCTGCTTGAAAGGGGAGTAAGAAGACCTGGTGAAGTCTCCCAGAGTGAAGAAACATTAAGAATTGCTAAATTGCAATCTTTTCTCACTGTATGTTAACTGTAAGATATACATTTTTTTGCTTGATTTACATGGCAGATATAAATAAGTGTACATGGATTTTACAGAGAATGCAGTGTTTCAGGTCCCTGCAATATAATCTCTTCCAAGGAGTTTTCTCCTGGTAACAGTGTTGCAAACAATAGGTAAGGTGAAGGGACTAATCACATCAAAAAGGCTAGGAATTTAAATGCCACAGAATTCAAGAACCACTTTTTTTGTTTGTTTTAAGAATTCCAGTTCCTTACATTGTAATTTAAGGGGCAAGAAATGGAGTGGTAGGCAAACCTGAAATTAAGACAGCTCAGCTAGAATATTTAGGTTCTAAATTTTCCTACCATCTTGGGTCTTGAGAAGATGATGTCCTTTAGTCCTGATGTGGTACAGCCACTAAACAGAAAGATTTCTATTCCTGCCCATAAAATACTCGGCCCTCCCACCCGCAGAACACAACCTTCTGCATTATTCAAGAAGGTAATATCAGGTAGGCTTAAAAACACAGTTTGTTTAAGTCTGCATGATTAAAAGCATCACTTCATATAAGACCAAGGTATTCTTCCCCTTCTCCCCTCTCTGGATATAAAAGGATTATGAGATATCCAAATATACAATGCATCAGTAAAAAGTGTAACCACCGCTGATACTACTACATTACAAGTTACAGAATAAAATTAACGCCCCAGGGGAATCTTCACAAATGAGAAAGCAGTTTGTAAAGAACCGCAAGAAAGGACATACATTAAATATAAAACTCATATACAAAAAAAGGCTATTTTTTTTTAAGGTTGGACAGTTTCTTAAAATTATCTAATTCATTGATTTAAGCCTATCACACACATTTAGTTTCGACTATAATAAAATAACTAGGGGAGATAAAATACTATTAAAATGCTTCAGTTCGGAGAACCAAGGTACCAATCTTGATCACTGCATTAAAACTGCAGCATGTATGCATAGCCAAGAAGAAACAGCAATTATGCACTGCTTCCTTCTTGTTCCTGTGTCATTCCGGCACTGAATTCTGGAATCTGGTCTGCAAATGACTGTGTCATCCACTGTCCATTGGGGACTTCACCAAAGGATGACCCCTCACAATACTGTGGATTGCTTGCTGCTGAAAAACAAACATAATGGTTAAAATGCAAGGGATATCTTTAACTAAAAAAAGAGTTTGTATTTTCCATCCTTCCCTATTTTTGACCACCTACTTAGACTGAGTGCAAACTTATTTCTTTTTGTTATCTACTTGTGTAGAGCCAGATAATTTCATTAATTATAAATTCTGAAAATTCTCAGTGAAGGGTGACTGCATATGTTTGAACATATCAGATAATTAAGCACTTTTTTTTTTGTAAGACTTTACTATGCAGTGCTCCCTGTGAATATTTTTCTTTCTTCTTCATTAAAAAGTGTCCCTTTCAGAAGGGTAGAGAGAATGCAAATTTCAATTTACACAGTGAGATTAGGATTTAAGATTCAAGACATCAGAGGAATGTGGCAGTTGTGCTTTCCTCCATTATCATTTATCTTTTTTTTAATTGCAGTTGGGAATTTTATTTCCAAAATACAATTAAGTTTTTAATTACAGCTAGACTTCTTAGACTAATTCTTCGTTCCATTTCTTTTCTGTTTATTTACTTTTTTTTCCCTCCTCCAAACTTGTCAGAACTAAAAAACAACCCTTCTCCCCACCATGCTTCCTTCAAGGAGTTTTGTCAAGTACAGAGTGATAAAACTATGAAGCTAATTGCCCTCTTATTGTTACACTGCTCCCTCACTAAACGCTGGAGGACACCAAACTGTGTTGCACATTCTGAGTTTATGTTGCAGTTGCTGCTGTTTTAAACTTTTACACTTCAGATATAAAATTGCTGAATTTGTCCTCAGATTATTGACAGCATAAAACAGCTAGCAGACACTATTTGGATTACAGCACTCTGATACACTGCTCCCTTACCTGCCCTCCTAAAGAAGCAACAACCTCAAATCTACTGTGGTATTTCCTGTTCCATTACTCTCTGGTTTTGCTTTCATTAGGAAAGAAAACCTTGAAGTAGCAACTATCAGTTTTGTTCTGAACAGTACCATACCTTTATGCAAAACTCACTGTAATCAAAAATGTTTACTCTAATTCTATCTGTTTCTATCACTAATTCTATCTGTTTGACAGATTTCAGTAAGCTGCCTGAAAGTCTGAATTTGGAAATCACAGTCTGAAGGTGCAAACAATTTATATTTGTATTTAAGTAAGAGTAAGTGGCTTCTTCATATTTCCCTCTCCCAAAAGGCTACAACTTCCCTCAATTATGCAACAGTTTAAGTACTGCTATACTTTAAATATTTTGTTCAAATTACGGAAATTGCCGAGAGGGCGGAAAACTAAATGGATGTTCATATGTAATGCAGGTTTACAAACTGAATGCCCTTTACCAGTTCCATTTGAAGAAAAACTGCACTGTTCATTTTCATATATTGCACGATCGCAGTAAGCTCCTCCATATGCTGCTTCATAGCCTGGATCATATTTTTCTTCTTTGACAGCCATCTTTTTAGCATCCTCTGCACAAAGAGGAGACCTCAAGTATTAATATTTTGAAGAAAAATACCCAAGAACATTTTTATCAGAGAATCTTTGATAAAAACAAAACAAGCAAAACACCAACAAAATCCCACACATTTTAATTCTATTCAAAGGATAATTCTGGTTCCCCTTAGATAAAGAGGACTGTATTAAGCAGAGCACAGAATATAGTTATATGCAGCACATGATTTAGGGTAGATGGGACATACTTTTTTTTTGTCCTTAAATTCTTTACTTCCTTTTACTCAAGTGCTAGAGCAATGCTATGTGAGTTGTACAATATGCTATATTTTAAGAAAAGATTAACGAAAAAATCACTATACCTTGTGCAAGCTGCAAGTCAAATGTGTACTGCACCTCCTGCACTTCTGTGTTTGGTGCAATGCCTTTCAGTTGATCCCTTAAGTCTTTCAGCTTTATGTAATAATGAACTTTATCTTGTGCACGAGGAAACTGAGCACACCTTGCACTGGATGATGGCATAACATAGCAGAGCTGGAGGCAAAGAGCAAGAAAAGCAGCACTGTAAGGCCTTGAACTACCAAAAAATATTTAATGCATTGAGAATAACATGAGCTTAACTGTGAAGTTATCTTGTACAAACATCAATTAATGCTCATAGCAATTGTGGGAGGGACTAAAGGAAGTTTTACAGCATCTTGCCCTAAAAAAAGAGAGAGTCATACCACCTGCTGAAGCTATGACACTTTTCACTGCTTGTTGGAGATTTATAAAACAGATTAAACAAACCTGTTTGGGATGATTTAGATATAGCTCTTCAGATACCCTCCAGTACTAAATGTCTGTGCTGAATGCACAGACTCTTGAATGCAAGCAGCTGTCTTAAAGATGTGCCTGAAAATTGTCCAGTCCCACTTTATACTTCGGGCAAACTCTGCCTTTGCTGTAAGTGGATGCAAGTCCTGAGATTTAATTAGTTTTCAAATGACCAAAATAAGAGCGCTGTTTTTGTTCCCCCGCATCAATACTTACAGTTTCTGTATCTGGCACCTTATGTGGCTGCAATCCAAATTCCAATTTTTTAATTTTTATTCCAAAAACTTCTTTACTGAAAATTTCATAAATACCTAAAATGAAATGAACATAAGAGTAAATGGATAGAAAAAACAACTAACAGACCAAATTCATTCAAATTTAAGGTTCTTACATTTTCCATTAAAAGCTGCTATACGAGGTTTATATTTTTGCAATTTCTGCACCAGAATTCGCCCTCCTTCCCGAAACTCTTTGCTAAAAGAGAAAATAAAAAATAGTACTCAAAATTACCATCACAACTATTACTTGATTAACAAGTGTGATATTCTCCTCTGTTATCCTACCTGGAGAGGTCTTTGCTTCCAGGTGTTGTCCTTTCCACCATGTTTGTAAATCCAATCCCATATTTATGTGGTAAAGTATGGTCATCCATATGGTTCAGCTGTTCATTACTTAGACCAGACATGAAGAGACACTTCCCTGTGAAGTGGCAACAGATTTTTTAAGTATACTGCCAGTCTACAGTACTGGAATACTAAAGGAAGAGTCTATTTTAAGAGAGCATCAGTTCCTGTGGAAAGATTTTTGCCCCTATCTAGACAAATTTAAAACAGCCACACTTCATTTATGGGAACAGCAAATCACCACTGAAGAGCAAGAATCAATCACCATGATCCTGCATAAGACAAAAAAGTTCAGTATGGAACCTTACATTTCACAAGTCACATTAAAAGGCAGGGAATGCAATAAATATAGAGAGATTTTTGTTTAACTTTTAGTCTTCAAACTGTACACTAGCATGCTAGGAAAATACCTGTTAACAGATTCTGGTATACTGTATTTACCTGACAACTCTAAACCTACACTGAAAGTCACTAATCATTCCTCTTTTATTAAAGACAGAAAAAGCTATGAAATTTAAGTCACTCTCAGATGGTTAAAAGCTGATGGTTAAAATCCCCTTCTTGAAAAATAGCATAATCAAAATGCAACAAGTTCTAAAAGAGTTCTGCAAATCCCATAAAAAGAAAGGAAAACAAAAACCTACAAAAATGGTTTCCAGGTCCAGGATAATGATGTCCTTTGTAAGCTGCCATCAAGCCAGGGTTTATGCCAATCTACAAAGCAAGATATCAGTCCATTTTAATGATGGGAAGATGGCAAAGTGATCAGAAATTTGATCAAGTTACTCTAAGCAAGTGTCAGCTAATGAATCTATGGAAATGATACTCTCATTGTCATTTAAAGAATAGAGTCTCAGTTTAAATGTGCAATGTCAGAGAAGCAGCTCACAGCGTGTTTTACAGTTACTGACGAATGCCTACAGTAAATAAAGTATAAAGCAAGTCTTTCATGACTTACTATGCTTTTACTAGGACTTTTAGAAGAAAGTGCAAAGCTGGTGGAAAGAGTTTAAATACTTATATGTCAAGAACTTGCAGAACAAAGTGACCGAGATGTTCACAACCAGTGAACAGACACTACTCACATTTCTACCTAATCCTTCATCTGTGAGATACTTACTATTACAATGTCCAGATCAAAGGTCAAAATATCAGGTAAAGTCTTGGTAAGAAGCTCTGCTTCAGATACGCCATTAAAACGGTCCACTTTTCTTTTGACTTTAAAAGTATCTGTGATCTTTTCTTGTTTGCCTTTTGATTTGGTTGCTTTTTCTTTAGCGCAGGTTGCTTTTTCTTTTTTAGCAGCAGGTTTTTTGGGTTGCTTTGGCTCAGCTGCCTTGGTTTTTCTTTTCCTTCCTCCTTTTGCAACTGCTGAAACACACAACAAATGCCCATTTTTAACATTTCTAATGCTACAGCATGGACATTCACAAAGACTGAATTGGATGTATACATACCTGCTGCTAAATACCCATGAACGGAAAAAATTATCAGACAAAGCTCAGTTTTCCAAGATCAGCATAGAGGCAGCTTGAGCATCTCTGTACCACAGGCACATACTGATCACAGACAACTAAGATACAAACCATTCTCTGAGAGCTAGGGTAGGTAGTTTATATGCTACATACAACAATCCTTTGGAAAATGATGAAATTTGGGGTTTTTTTTTTGAGAATATGCCAGAATATTACTATAATGTTCCCTGAAACTTAAAGTGTAAGTTCTAGTTCGCTATCCGTGATACAGCTTCCAAATATAAAAGTTTATTGTTGCAGACTGACAGAATGAAAAAACTAAACAGCACATCAAAAGCAACAGGTCTCAAAAATTAGACATAGTGTAAGGTATAAATTTGTCACAAATGCAATCTCATGCATTAAGCATTGCATAAACTATTCACAATTTCTGTTTATAGAACAGATGCTATTCAGTGGGGCATACAACTAGGCAACATTTGAGAGCTCTGGAGTCTTAGTTTGAACCATTGAGACCAAACGTGAATTTTTAGTTTACGAAACTCAAGCATAAAGAAGTCGCTTTTCATTCAGCTGAAGCTTATCCTCTAGCACCAAACACTTACAAATTAATCAGCACAGATACTGCTTATGAGATGAGCACCTATAGACTGCTCTCAATCCCGTTCCTTAATGCCACATAGCAGAATATAACTGAAAACTACTTGGCAACAACCAGTAAGCAGCTGTTACTTTTAAAATTAAGGTGATGTCTCAACTTTAGTGCTTCTCAGTGATGTTCCTTTTCAGACCAGGAATATAAAGGCTACCAGGGCTTGGCCGTCCTTAACCTGCAGACCTTCATGGACTGTTCTTATTTGTCCTCAGCTTTCTTACAAGGAGCAGGATGAAAGCCACATCAAACTTCCATCACATTCTTGGAGCAACTGTTTAAAAAAGCTGTAATAGTATTTGAGCTCTAGTCTACTCACAATGAAGGAGAAATTAGCTACAAACTCAGCGAGATACATCAGCAACTTTCCCACATCTTGGGAGAACTAGGAGTTTTTTTATATGATGGGAAAGCAGGAGACAAGCATCCAACTCAAAGCTGCCAATTGATTTCAAAAGGAAGAATATCCTCCTAACTCTCCAGCTGATCAGATATTACAACCAGGCACTGTCATTAAAGATGAACTGCCTGACCACAACGCCAGGGCAGCCTGTGAGAGGGCAATCCTGAAAGCTTCCAGTCTTTGTCCTTTACATTTACTCCTGTAGATTTCACAAGCAAGTTTTCAAGCCCTGTCTTTGAAGGTCCTGCCACTTTTCAGCTCAGGCTGAAGGAGAAAAAGGAGACAATCTTTCCTCTTTAGCTTAAATTACTAAATACCACGAAACCAGCTGAAGATATTACTCTCATCTATTAAACTAAAAATCTGCTGTTCTTGGGACAAGATAACTTTCTGAAACTGAACTATGTGAATATTATAAACATGTTTAACATTGCTGATTGGTAAGAAATGTTACTAAAAAGAATACATCCTCATACTGAAACTTAAAAGAATATATCCTCATATTGCAAAACATACTCAATATATATGAAAAGAATACATACTGGATACTTCCTCAAAGAACACCAAGGAAAGGAAAACCAACAGTTCCAAAGAGGCAGTATATTAAAACACTAACACTAAAATTTAGTTCACTTAATATAGTGTGATGAAACTACCTTTAGTAGGTTCCTGCACCACATTTGGTTCTGGAACGCCCTCTAGAGTTGGCTGCTCAGTCGGCACTTCCATGTTGGGCACGGCAGTCATCATTGGGTGGAATGGGAATGTATAAAAAGCTTGAATTTGCTGAAGATGTGAGTAATATCTTAGAAAGGCAAAGAAAAAAAAAAGACAATTCATCAACAGTTTATAAATCTAATGATGGACCCAGCACTCTGTAAGTATCAATCCCCATCAAGGCTAGCATGTACTGCAAGGATTCTCTCCAATATAGTTTGCTAAGAAGTCAGTAAGTTACCCAAATACCTTGAATAGTCAGACTGTTGCCTAGCTAGGGGATGATATGAAACACAACAGGGACAGCCAACCCTCCTTTAAGTAGCAGAAGATACACACAAAAAAGCAACATTGTAAGTATAGCACAGAGCCTTCCCTTGCATTGGAAAAACACTTTGTAGAATATGTTAAAAGACAAGCAAGTCTGTCAAACGTAGCGACCAACACAAATGAGTTAAAAAAGCAGTTTACACTTAAAGATTTTCCAACTTCTAAACTTTGTTACTGTTGCACCAGTTACTTTACCTGATGCGACACAGAATGGATGTACAGAATAGGACACAAAACACAGTGCAACCGTTTCTATGCAGATTACTAAACAACTTTAAAAAAAAAACAGTGTACCAGACCCTGTCCAGTTACCCCAGTTTGGATCCCAACACAAGTCCTTATGCTATAGCAAATCACTCATACACACAGATCCAACCTCCTCTCATGCACAAAGACATTTTGTCATACATAATCTTTCTGCTTTACAGACTAGTCACACACAGCCGACAGGCACCAACACAAATGTATATAGCCTGCTTCCTGTCCGTAGATATTCCCTGTTATACAAATACATAGATTATCTTTCTTAAACACTAAATTTGCAGAAAATATTTTTATCATCTCAAAGCTATTCATAAACACAACAGATAATTTTAGATATACATAAGCACTTCAAAGGCACACATCACCTTAGCAATGCGGAGGCACCATTCTCTATTATTCAAGGAGTATTTAAGAATCCTACCATAAATCAGATTTATACCAGGACAGCCCAAACTCTTGTGATCAGGTCTCTCACTCTGAATGAAATGCCTGCCTTGAATCAAAGAGAATGAATTTGAACTTAGACCCACAAACCTTAGAGGTCTAATAAAGCCACCGAGTATTTCCAGCGGATAGGAAATATCTTGGACTTCCCTGCTAGAATTGCTCTGTGCAACTACTGAACCAGAGGGCAAAACTGATTTCCAGAAGTGCTCAGCTAGGGAACACAGCTGAGATGTACAGAATCCACTTCACGCTCCACTACGTGCTCAATTACACAGAGCAGCAAAATGTCTAGGAGGGACTCCGAAGCATAAAATCAAAGAGCAGTCACTAACAGGACAACCTCTTTTATGGAACTGATCAAGTTCTCTTTAAACAGGGGAAAAAATACACCATGTCACAGACAAGTCCTCTAGCCATTTGGTGATGAGATCAAAGAGAGCCCCTACCCTCAGCCTTAATGCTCACATATGCCTCTCTTTTGTTTTTAACTTTTGTTTCAAGAATCGTTTTTCTTGTAGAGATTAAAAAGTAAACAAACAAAAACCCACAACGTTTTGCCGCAAATGAACAGCACACGTTATGGAGCATGTTACAGACCATTTAAATTAGAACACTTGAATGCATACATCTCCGTTCCACAAAGGAAAAAAAAAAAAAAAGGATTCAAATCCTCAAATTCAATTCAAACTACAAAAGAAAGGAAAGGAAAAAAAATAGAAAAAGAAAAAACGAAAAGGAAAAAAAGCCCATATGTCCACCGGGAAGAAAAAAAAAATAAAGAAGAAAAAAAAAAAAAAAAGGAAAGTCACTTGCAAAGAAGGGGCCCATGAGTATCCTTATGTTTCTGTAGGAACAACGGGCCCCAAGGCCTTGGGCCGCCCCACGCTCGGTCGCTCGCGCCCCGCGGCCCACGCGCAGAGCCCCGCGCTGCCCCTGCCCTCCCTATACATCTATATACATCTATACATCGCCATCGGCATATACGTTTCCCCATCCACGCTCTTCCCTCCCCCCGCGCTCACGTCACTCAACTCGCCCGGCCTCCCCTCCCCTCCCCCCCGGCTCAGGGTGGGGGGCAGAGCCCGTCTCCCCCCCGGCCGCGGGCGAGGGCCCGCGGAGACGAGAAGCCGCCGCGCCAAGGCCGCCCGCTTCCCCGGGCCGGTACCTGCCCAGCTCCTCGGCCTCCATGCCCAGGCCCGGCGCCGGAGCCGAGCGCGCTATTGTCAGGGCGAGCCGAGCCGAGCCGAGCCGAGGCGAGCCGAGCCGAGCGCGACCCCCCTTCCCCTCCCCCCCAGCCCCCTCAGCCTCCCCAACGGACCTGCCGGGCCGCACCGCGTCACGTGGACGGCAGCAGCCAATGGCAGGCGAGCCGGGTCCGTGAGGCGCTAGCGGGGGGAGGAAGGGAGGGCGCGGGGGGCGGGCGGCGGTCCCGTTGCCGCGGGCTCGGCTCAACCGGCCCCGCCGAGCGGCCCCTGGTCCCTCGCAGAGCCGCTCGGGCAGGAAGCGCTGGACCGGGGGGCAGCTGCGGCGGCTCCGCCACCTTGGTGTCACCGCCTCCCCTCCCCCCCGAGCCGGTTTGGTCGCGCTGTCCCCGCCCCTTGCGCAACGGCCGCTCGCGCGCGGCGGCGGTGACGCACATCCGGCGGTGACGCCAACGGCCGCCGTGGGCCGTTGCTGTGAGGTGGGGGTGGCGGGCGCCATCGCGGCCTGGTCTCGCGGCAGCCGGTCATGCCCGCTGGCGTGTCCTGGCCCACCTACCTGCGCGCGCTGGGCGCCAGCCTGCTCGCCATGTTCGCGGGCGCCGAGCTCGTGCACAGATACTACAGGCCGGACCTCGTAAGTGCGCGCCGAGCACAGGGTTCTGAGTGTCTCGTGTCGGAAAGACGCCGTGGTTCTGCTGCCAAAAATGGCAAACAAAACAAAACAAAAGCAGCTAATGCGTAGCTTCGGGGCAAGAGACAAACGGCTATCGGGTATCTTTAGGTTTTCATATGGTAGCGTCCTTCAAGTGAAGAAGGTGACACAAAAAAAATGATCGTAGCTGCGTACAATTCTTCAGAAGAGGTTTTGTTTGTGGGTAGCCTTTTTTTCTGGTAGAGGTCGAGAGGCAAGAAAAATAAATAGATCAATACATCAGATATATTAATTTATTTGTCTTTCTGATAAAAATCGAGATGACTAGTGGTTTAACATTAGAGAGTCTCAGTCAAACTTTTAATCACAGAGAACCGAAGTCCGGCTGAGACCATGTAGACAGTGCAGTGGCTGACCTGGTCTCCTGGAGGCCGTCTCGGAGGCCTTCGCTCCTCCCTTTACTTTTGCACATTTAGCACCATGATATTTTCAAATCGGGAATAAGGTAAAATAACACTATGCTTGAGCAAATATCTGAGGCATGATTTTTTTTTTCTCATTAATGTATGTGTACATCAAATAATTTATATGTTTCTAAGTTGCAACAGTAGTACTCATTACAGTTTAATAGCCTGATTGTTCATATATTTTTCATATATTCATATATTTTTGTCTTTGTGCATGTATATACATATATGTATACACACATATATTCAGCCCTAGGTTCAGTTTTTCATTTCTAAAACCAGAAGGCAGAAGTGTTGAGTTTGTTTTTTTCTGTCCCTGATAGGAAGAATTTATGTGGAAACTTCAGTAAGTATTTTAAAGCCATACTGGCCATGTCAGCAGTACTTGCTTTCTCAGACGATGAGAAGAAACTGTGTCCCTTTAATCAAATTCTTTGTTTTTATTCTCTCTCTCTTTTTTTTTTTTTTTTTTTTACTTAAGAAAATCATTTGGAAAAAAAAAAGCAAAAGTACACTATTTGCTCAGGAAGGAACAAAATACAATTACCATGTGGATGTAGTATTTGTGTCTTACAGGGTATGTTAACGTATTTTTTTTCTTGCTCAAGCACTGATATCTCTGTTTTTAACAGACAGTACCTGAAATACCTCCTAAACCTGGAGAACTGAGAACAGAACTGCTGGGTCTGAAAGAAAGATCAAGTCAACCTTCACAGCACTGATCACAATTTAAGTTATGAAGACAAACTGTTAAAATTATGTACTTGTTTCAACTGCAAAATGAATTCAACAGTTTTCCAATAAGATCTTACAGAACTTCGCAATCCTTACAAGAAATCTGCCTGTGAAATACTATATTTCCTTAGTACTGTTTTCCTGTCTCTTTAAAAAAAGAATTACAGGAAGAGTAAAACTAAATGTACTAAGAATACTGTGGTTAAAAGTCCAACAAGTTGTGCACCATGCTTCTGACTTTAACTGCAATGTAAGTATCCTTCTGAACAAAAAAAACTCAAAATATGAATTTACATTGGCTATGTCTGATAAGTTTAAAATTCTAAGCTGCTTAACATGTATAGAAAGCTCAGTACATTAAAAAGTCAAGCTTTTATGGACCCTTATCAGCCTTAACAAGCTTACCCATTTTGCTCTAGCAGAACCCTACTTGCCTGTTTTTTTTTTCTCACCGTTTTTAAAACATGAACTCTCTTCTATTAAATTCAAGACAGAATCTAATTTAGAAAGTTATTGCATATGCAGTAAGATTCCTTATTAGAGCACTTGCTTTGGACTCTTATTGCTGTGGCTTTAAGAGCAAATACATTAACTTGGTAATTTTAACGGGCAATTATTTTGGTCTGCTCCTAAGACTGAAGGATCTGACACCATGGTTATATTAGTTAAAATGGTCTGACTCAGCATGCACACATTGCACTTTAATTATGTACACTTGCAGTCCATCTGGCTGTCTGAGCTTCAACACAGCTTTTGAAATCATTAGCCCCTTCAAAGATGCTGTAAGAAAAAAATCTAGGGGATAGGGATAGAGCTGTGTGGGGTGGGATGACTTCTCTCCTGCCCCTGTGTACCTATGTGGATGTTAGTGCACATGCTGCTGCTTAATTAAGACTCCCATCTTCCTGTCTGAAAGACACTTTTTGTAAGTAAAGAAACCTTGATGAAGTTTCAAACATTACACTAAGTGTAGAATTAAGTCTAGAGAAAGAGTATTTAGTAAGTCAATAAAAATACTTTTTTCTTCCTTCATTAAACCTAGATCCTTGCTTGTATATGCCTAAGTGTAGGTTGAGGTGGAAGGTTTTCGGTCCAAGAGACCTTGTCCTGAGAGTCAAGAAACTTGTTTCTTACGTTCAGCAGTTTTGTTTCTCTTCAAGGTTAGAGTTTCCCCTTGAATTGTAACTGAACTGGGAACTGTTGTTTTATCTGTCCTTCTAGAGTCAAGGTTAACCTTTCCAGGTTATTCTGACAGGGAATCCCATCCTCCCCCCTCTGAGCATGAACAGTGCATTTATATTCGACTTGAGCTGTAAGGCTCTACAGAACCACTTACCATGCTGTTTGATTAGAGCCCTACCGCACATACTCCTGCTAGTGGAAAGGGAGCAGCATGGAGCATTGGTTTTACCCCAGCCTCTTGCAAGAGCAGAGGCAGAGTGCCTGCCCTGCTCCAACCAGCAGCACAGACACCGTGATTTCAGTAGCTAAAGCACCTTCCTCAGCACCAGGATAACCACGCTGGAAAAACAACCCCAGCCTCTGATGCACTTTACCGGCAAGCTTGTACAGCTGCACTGCTGTTCTTATTTATAGCCAACACTTGTTGCTCTAGCACACAGCCTGACCACATGTAACACCCCGAGTGGAGGAAGAGGAAGAAGCATGAACCACGACCCTCAGTGTGTGCTCTTTTATTAGGTCTAAATGCAGGCAGACATGGTATCCTGACCACCCAAGGCAGTGAGAGCTTCAGCTGTGGAACAGAGCAAAGGTTGCTTAAAGTAGACAAATAAGTAACATGTAAAGTTCTGTAGCCAACGACACTGTGCTTCCAAGAATCTCCATTCTACAATTAACCATAAAAAAAAAAAAGTAATACTTAAACATACAGTAGATGCAAGTCACATGCTACTCAATCTGGTCAAAGTTACAGATGAAGGATGCATATTAGAACTTTTCTGAAGTAGAAAAGAAACTATCTTTTAACACAATAAAGCTTTACTTCACATTCCAACCTGTAATGTTCTCAGTTTGGTATGAGCTGTAATTTAGAAATCTCAGGAGGAGTTGCTTGCTACAGTGCACAGAAGAAATAGAAATAATATAGAAGACCACAAACAAAAAACACACATACACAAACCAAAGCTAGGAAGCTCCCATTCCTGGAAATCTCAAACAACATACCTTAAAAACAACTCTATAAGGAATCCTAACTTCATAACCATGCTGATAAAAATGTATGTATTGCAAAGGAACAGAATTATTTGGGCAATATAAAGTAAAAAGTAGCTTTCTCAGGCCCTTTTCTCAATTAGCTTATTTTGCTTCAAAGTGTGAAGTTCAACCTCTTGCCTGCATGCCCGAGCCCCCTTCTTCCAAGTCCTGAATTCAAGGATAGCAGAAAAACTTCATGTAAACACTTTCTACCTACCCTGTGAAGATTTGTTTCAAAAGTAGAGGCACTAGTGGAAATCAAAATGCAGTGCTCAATCCAAACACCACATAAAGCTAATGTGAGTGGAAGTGGTGCCTCCAGTCTTGCTGCTGCCTTTCATTCCATTTGGTATCAGCAGCCAGACCTTGAGTTAGACCGAGCACTTAACAGCACCTCAGGCACACCAGAGACACACAGGAATGAGTACTGAAAGTCTGGGGACAGCATGAAATAACTGTCACAGCCAAGGACTCCACATTGAAAAACTGTAGAAACCAGGACTAGCTCTTAGGTGAACTACACCATTTACATGGCACTGTTACTGCACAGTAAAGAACAGCGTCTTCTCAGCTAGTAAGCCACTTTGCTGCTGTGATGGATTGCAACCTGTGATGGATTGAGGCTATTCTCACCTGTCTCCAATGTGAAGGTCACTTCTGCCCTTTATGTTTAAGGAGTCAAGTTCTATATTTAGCCCAGTGTACCCATCGGTAGGCCGTGAACTTCAGAGTTGGCTACTACTACTACTACACTTCCCTTCTACCACGCACTGGTTCACACTAAGCTGCCAGACTTCACTTCCAACACAGTATCTTATTTTTAAATGCCCTACCTCTGGTTTCTCAAGATGCCAGGAGTCACATAACTTAGGAACTCATTATTCCACAGTTGAGCTGTGTAGCTCACAAGTAACAAGTAGTTTAGCTTGAAAGCAGGGCAGGTTTGACTACACCTAACTTTAGGAATACAGCAGTGAAGGGATTTCCACTTGTGGGGGAAGGACCTCTGAACCACCACCACAGGCTTCTTGTGCAGCCCTGAACTCTCAAAACAAACCCAGGCAATCCCATCAACTCTTCTTAATGGTAGCCCACAAGATGAGCTAACTGTAACAGGGTTAACATGGTGTTTGGGAACATTTTATTTTGTACATGACAAGATTTTACACCAAGAAGTCAGTTAAATAGTACAAATTTACATTCGTGAGGAATGTTTTAGAAAAGTCAACTTAAAAAAGGAAAAAAAAAAAAAAAAAAAAAAAAACTTCCTTTGCCCCTAAACCCATACCATCCCTCAACAAACAGAACAATCTAATTCACATTCCCTAGCTCCCAACACAGGATGGTAGTTGCATGTAGTTTACAGCTCATCTTTCACATCTGTGGATTCCTGTTGAGACAAGAAAGATAAATCAGACTTTTTGAAGGTAGTAAAAACTGTCTCAGGAAAAAGTACTATTGACACTTTGTTCAGGTGACATGTTAAATCCTCTAGCAGTCAGAAAAAAAACAAAGCTTTATTTCAGGCTGCTCAGGTGTGAAGAACAGATCAAGTTTGCCGTTTTATCTTTACTATTACTACTACTACTTTACTACAGAGTACTGAAGTACAGGCTACCTTGAAAGCAACTTTTCAAGCACAGTACTACCACAAAGAGGATGTAAAATTGGAGATGATCTTGTAGGACTTGTCTAAGAGCTAGGCAACACAAAAGAGGCAGAACCAATAAAGGATAATCATGTTCAGAGACCCAAGTATTAGAATATAGCATACCCATCAAGACATCATTAAAGATGCACATATTATTACTAAGCAGCAGGGTCAAGGCTCACTCCAGAGAACACTAACTACTTAGTTAAATCATAGAATCATAGAATGCCTAAGGTTGGAAGGGGCCACCAGAGGTCATCCAGTCCAACCTACCTGCACACGCAGGGCCACCTAGAGCACCTGGCACAGGACTGCATCCAAATGGGTCTTGAAGATCTCCAGAGAAGGA
>JAUBNY010000429.1:3300421-3311890 GCA_032275445.1 Crypturellus soui | reverse complement strand
TGTTCCAGGCCCCTGATCATCCTCGTGGCCCTGCGCTGGACTCTCTCCAGCAGCTCCACACCCCTCTTGTACTGGGGGGCCAAAACTGTACACAATACTCCAGATGTATTCTAGTTAAGTCTGTACTGTTGCTGCATATGTGTTTTGTCCTTACAGCATTTTGTGCTAAGGAAAAAAAAATGGCCACTTTTGTAGCTACTTCTCCAAGAAAAAGTCAGAAAAGCCTCACACCAACTACTGGAGTTATGGAAAGCGAAGTTAACAGGTTTGTGTGTGGCCGAGAAGCACCAGAGCCAGAACTGCATGGAAGCCACTTCACCTTCTGTGTTTCGCTTTCACTTTCTTCAGCATCCACCTCCTCTTCATCTTGTTCTGCCTCCTCAGCTGCTTCTTCAGGCTCCTCCGGCTCCTCCTCCACCTGTAGGAGAGTCACAGGCACCTTGCTATATATTCCCAAGAGCTCTACAGCTCTGTTGGCTTGGGAGGTTGGCTAGTTGGGAACTGACTAGCACAAACTCACTACACACACATACAGATCCTACATTTGACTGATTATTTTCCCCAAGCTTTCTGAAGTTATTCTCAAGTTATTCTCTACCCCTAATATGCTTACTACTGTCTTGGTTTCTCTAGCAAGATACAAACGAATTCTTGCACAGAATTATTCCCATATAGCTGCTATAGCTGTTAAAGATTAGGCACTGTTTAACACAAAGCAACAGCAAGAGCATCATCCCAAGGAAAGGTCAGAAGCTTCAAGGAAAGTCTCATCCTCCAAGCCAGGAACTTCAGCCAGTTTCCTAACAGCCCACCTGCACACAGGAGGCCATATGCACTTCAGTCTTCTTTTAAGCAGTCTACCACTGCTTCTCCACTTGAAAGAGGGGTGCAAAAAAGTCACTCTTCAAATTGAAGGCAACTAACCTTTGCATCCAGGTCAATGTTTAAACTTAAACGAAGCATCCTTTCTATTCTGTCTCCATATTCCTTGGTGTCTGGTAGCATATATCCTGATCTCAAAGTTGCGGTTTCAAACAAGACCACTGCGAGATCTGAAACTGTTTTATCATCTTCGTTTTCCTAACATGGAAACATCAAAAAGAAACAAAAACAAAACACTGTTGAATAGCTCATATGCAGCCACACAGTCAATGTTTCGCAGTTACTCACTTACCTTCACTCTCCTCAGCATGTCCTTTATCAGTGGATGTCTGGGGTTTATTTCAAAAGTCTTCTTTTGGCTGGCATAATAGCTGAAAGAAAGTTACAATACGGCTTAAAATACCAGTGTAAGGGACAACTACACCTTTCTATCCCATTAATACTGAATACAGGTACAGTAACTATATCACCCCAAGCCAGCTAGGCTATCAACTACATTTCATCTCTACTACATATGTCTACTTACTTTGTAGATATGTCCTTCCCAGTCTGGTAAGCCTGAGCCTTCATGATTCTTTCCATGTTACCAGACCATCCATACTGACTAGCCACAAGGGCACACGGGGACTGGGTTAAGCGTTGAGATAGTACTGCTTTTTCAATCTAGAGAGAAAAATGCTTAGTATTAGTTCTCAGAATCAAGCTCTCATTAGGGAAGAGAGCCAACAACTCTGAAATTGTATTTCACCTAGCCACTTGAGTAGCTCAGTATCTTCCCATTTTACCCAACTTGGTACTGCCTTCCATATAAGGAAGGCAGAAGCAGCTATTATCATCTCCTTAACATCCAAGAGGTTAACAAGGCAAACACTAGAGCAAGAAGTACAATACCATATGCAAAGATGGGTTACACAGCCTAACATTTTGTACCTTATCTTTCAAGGCCTTGTCTTTCATCCAGTTTAAGAGTGGTTCAAATTCCTTTTCCAAAGCTTCACGACTCTCTTTAGATTTTTCGCTTTCTTCAAATTTAACGCCTTCCTTAGCTACATTCTGAAACCTCTTGCCATCAAACTCTGGCAGAGCCTGAATGCAGTACTCATCTACAGGCTCAGTCAGATAGATCACTTCATAGCCCTTCTTCAGAAGGCGCTCCACAAATGGTGATGACTCAGCCTAAAGAGAGAGAACAGAATAGACAGCAGGTAGTGAACACCATACAGGTATTTTGATAAGCAACAGTATCAAAATTGTAGTAGAATACCATGAAATAAACTCCGCATTCACAGCAAATGCGGATAGTTCACAGCGGCTGTATTTTTGACTAGGAACACTTTTCCACCTCTTTCAGTTCCATACTCACATACCTCCTTCCTGCTGGCACCTGCCATAAAATATATCTTGTCCTGTTTCTCTTTCATCCTTTCCACGTACTGATCGAGGCTGGTAAGGTTACTTTCATGATGAGAAGACTGGAAGCGAAGAAGTTTAGCCAGTCGTGTGCGGTTAGAGTGATCCTCAATCACTCCAAGCTTCACATTAGTTCCAAATTCTTTCCAGAATGTGTCATTGTATTTTTCTTCTGCAATTTTCTTGATCATATCAAGAGTTTTACGAACAAGTTTCTTTCTTATCACCTTAAAAAAAGAGCAGTAATACACAGTATTAATACCATACTTTAGCAATAAGCTTTTGAGACTTCCAGGTAGCAACTACCACTTTTGCTCTCTTAGCTATTGCCACAGTAATCCTACTCATTTCATGGGACTGGCTATTTTTAGTTTATGGAAGAACCTTGATTTGCCCTGAGGGGATGCTTAATTCCCCTTGACTTAGAGGTGAGCAGAGGTAGTCTAAGAACAGCAGAGCTAGGGTTTTCTGTACTTTTGACTTCATATTCCTACTTTAAGGTAAATTAAGTAAGCTATTTACCTGCCAAATATTGGTACTGTTACATATTTTCATTCTGAACCGGTCACCTCCTACTCACAGGAGAAAGTTTATGATCTGATTAGCTTACCTTTAACAGCTTATGCTGCTGCAGTGTTTCACGAGATACATTCAGAGGAAGATCATCAGAATCCACCTAATATAAGAAGATATTTGTTAAATATTGCTAACAATATTTGAAGACTGAAGTCGAATACAACTAATATGCGATACTTACAACACCCTTAACAAAGTTGAGATATTTGGGCATCATGTCATGGAAGTCATCTGTGATGAATACTCTTCGAACGTACAGCTGAATAAGAGAAATAGTAATCAGGTTATTATGGAGGTTTAAATTATTTTTAAACCAGAATCAAAACTCTTGTTTAGTTTACCTTTATGAAATCACTTTTTTTGGATCCATACTCATCAAACAGGCCACGTGGAGCAGAATTAGGAACAAACAAAATGGATTTGAAAGTTACTTCCCCCTCAGCAGTGAAGTGGATGTAAGCCATAGGATCATCATGTTCCTGCAAAGAGAATTCTTTTAATTCACAGTGGAATTCTGCAAAGAGAATTCTTTTAATTTAATGACAGTGGAAAGATATTGGCAAAACAAATCTATTTTGAAAAAAATTTGCCAGATCTAGGTGTGTATGAAAAATAAAAATCTAACTACCTACTCAGGCTTCATTGGACTGTATTAAAGAGAAAAATGCCTGATTCAGCTGAAATGCAAGTAATCTGGGAGAGTTGCTAGTTCTATTTAAAGCCACAACTAAAAGCTACCAATACAGAATTACAGCAATCCTAGGCTTGCTGTTTGGAATTCTACAGACTGACACCAACTAACTTGACACTCATAGACCAAGTCCATACCATCAACATCCAGTCACCATTTCATGTACATATCATGAGATACTTTAGCTAATCTACTGTTCTGAAACAATTCTTCAGTCTTGAAAATTACCTTGGAAAAGGTTTTGTAAAAAGCTTTGTATTCGTCTTCTTCAACTTCTTTAGACGGCCTCTGCCAAATTGGTTTGATGTCATTCATAAGCTCCCAATCCCAAACAGTCTTTTCAACCTACAGACATACACAGGATATTACATACAGTAAGGAACCGTACGTTACTAGGAATTAGTCAGTTAAATAAATCCCACTGAAGAGAACTCTTCACCATAAAATAACATGGGGAAAAAAAAAAAAAAAACACAGCATAGATAGGTGCTACACTCGAGTGCCAAGTAGGGCACAGCACTTAAATGTATATTGGCCATAGGATAATGTAGACTCTTTACCATGTGCTTATACTTTATTGCATACACTGCTAACAAGAATTTCTATTTCTACACCACTCTGAAGAAAGCTTTCAAAAATGGGCATATTGAACTCAAACTATTCAGTGTTACTGAAGTTTATTGTTATTTCTAATAGAATTCATTGCATCAACTCAAATCATTCATATGGGATCTGTGGAGGGAGGCGGAGGAACACAGCCTTCCAAAGCAGCCATTTATTCCATATCAACAAAGTCTACCCTATTTCCCATTTTCTTTACTGACCTATCTCATCACACATCTAAACAGGATTTGTTTTTTAAAGTGCACATGCTGAAGCGCATCTCTGAAAGACTATCTCTGCAAACTGCTGAAATAACTGTCATGAGTTACAAGACCTCTGAAGGCTGACAGAACTTACCTTTTTAGTTTTTGGTTTCTTTTCTTCCTCTTCTTCTTCAACTGCAGCTTCATCATCATCTGTTTCCTCTTTCTCCTTTGCTTCTTCCTCCTCCTCAACGGGCTCTTCAACTGTTTCTGTCTGGAAAAAGCAGAGGAGGGGCCTCAGCCTGTTTGGTACCAGTTTAACTTGTGTGATTTGCCCATGGTAAGCATTTCTGTGTAGGCAGCTCCACGTTGAGTTGCACTTATTCATGAATGCACTGCATTTATCCAACATACTGGGAGGCCACTCCAGTCAGTTATGAGAATTCAGCTATAGCAGCATTGGATGCACAGACTAACCATGGACTGAGATGATTT
Organism: Crypturellus soui; assembly: GCA_032275445.1. Classification (NCBI taxonomy): domain Eukaryota; kingdom Metazoa; phylum Chordata; class Aves; order Tinamiformes; family Tinamidae; genus Crypturellus; species Crypturellus soui. The sequence goes on along the minus strand of JAUBNY010000429.1, from coordinate 3,307,030 downwards.
AAAGTTAGTGCCACACTAAAAGGATGGTTAAGCTGTTACAACAACTGTTAAAATACTGCCCCGTTTAAGGATGCATGCCTTACCCCTAAGCAAAGCTGCTAACTACCAGACAACACGCCATTGCATGGCCAAGAGAACATTTTTCCCTAGTAATTAGCACAGGCCTTGTCTCCTTTGGCAAAATGCTCTTTCTAAATAAAGCCAAGTCCCTTGAAAATCTGTTTTTCAAGCTAGATTTCAGAGAGCCAGTAGCTACCTTAAATACTAGCTAGTTTTTCCTTCCCATTGAGTCAAAGAAGTTTAGAAACTTTAGACAGTTTTTTTTTTTGAATCCTTTAAGACAGTTAAGGAATCCCATGCTAATGCTATACAGAAGAGGGAAAAAAAAAACCACCCCACACACCCCAACATCCCCACCCCTGCTCGTACTGACTTTACCCCTAATTAAAAGATACTGACCTTGCTGCTCCACACATAGATGGGGAAGTTTATGAATTGTGAATATTTCTTGACTAGATTTTTAACAGTATCCAGTTCAAGGTAGTCAGATGCCTCCTCCTTTAACACAAGGCTAAAGATAAAAAAAAAAAAAAAATTCATTCAAAATCTGGGACCACTACTTTAAAAGACTTATAAAATACAAATACCTTTCCAATATCGCTGTTACAGTGATACAAGTTTATCTAGTCACCAACTGAACTACTAAAAAGATCCCCATGCTTCAAGAATACAATCCTTTTTGGAATAAGAATATTAAAGATTAGCAAAGTACCAAGTACAAAGTTCAAAAAAAAAATCTTAAAAACACCCTCAAATCACATTATAGTGATCAGGCTATTGAGGGCCTCATACTAATTTCATTTGAAAGTAAAATTTCTTCCCCTCATTCTTCCAAGAAGCAGTTCTCCTGAAAAGGAAGGACTAAATCACAGAAATTCATATGCCTGAGGTGATAAAGCAGGGGTGTTGTCAAACTACTTCTAGTTTTGTATTTTTATCAGACCCACCCCACAAGGAAATAAGTAGCAATCTGTTTCCAAGATGAAGCTCTACCTCCCTTTTACCAGTCTCATTTCGCCCCGATGGCTTTTGGAGGGTATAAGAGTTGGCGGGCTGCTGGAAATACCTGGAGTTACTTGCCACCAGTTACTTGTCAAGATACTTCTTAATCCAAGGAAACAGACTTAATTACCTTATGGTTGTACCACGTCCTAAAGTGTTTCCTCTTGGGTCATCGATCACGGAGAACTCATTTGAGTCTGACTCCCAAATATGTTGAGTATCATTATTGTGTTTTGATGTGACAATTACTCTGTCTGCTACTAAGAAAGCAGAATAAAAGCCAACACCAAACTGGCCAATTAGTTCAGATGTTGACTGACTATCATCCTGCATTTCAGTCATCTTGTTTAAGAATTCACTTGTACCAGACTTTGCAATGGTACCCAAATTCTTAATCAACTCCTCCTTTGTCATGCCAATACCCGTATCTGTAACATGAAGCATGTTCTTCTCTTTGTCACACTGGAAAGAAAGGAAAGATCAAATCGCATTTCACTTTGAACCTTCAGATAATATTCACTATTGTAAAGTAGTAAAAGGAGACTGGCAGCTTGTTGTCCCATTTTAGACTTGCTTGGCTGTGATAAACTGATTTCAAAGCAAGAGCAGCAGCATACAGAAAATCTACCTTTGAAGTACTTCAATACTTCAGTTACTATTTATTAGATCAGAGATACTTTTAATAGAGAAAAAAAAAGTTTTGCTGGTGAAGTGAATTGCAAGGGTCCTGATCTAGTGGTCTTGATTTGAGTTAGCATCATCATTAAGCAATTAACAGTTTAATGAAACACTACCTTCTTTTATTCCTTCCCTTACCCCTCAGCAGGGCAGATAAAACAGCTATCTAATGCTCCTTACCTTGATTTTGACAGTAAGTTCCTCATTACCAGAAAGAGCATTCTCATCAGTTAGGGATATTAACCGTATCTTATCTAGAGCATCAGAAGCATTTGAAATAAGTTCCCTCAGGAAAATCTGAAATAGAAATCAGTAGTCAGGAACTCAAGAATACACACACAAACAGCCCTAACATATTCTACTGAAAAAGGCACCAACCTCTTTATTCTTATATAAGGAGTTGATAATAAGTTTCATCATTCTGTTAACTTCTGCTTGAAATGCAAATTTTTCAGATTTTTCTCTGATTTCTTTTATTTGGGACGCGTTTAGACCATCTAGCTGAATAGCTTCTTCTTCTCTGAATAGAATAGAATTCAGAATGTCAAGCAATCTTGTTCACATGCAGCACCACTATTTTTACAGTTTAGCAGTTTTCAGTGTTACAGCAAGTCTTTTAATTACTGACACATCTAGCTTTAAGTTACATGACCACATCAGAGAAGTAGAACAGTAACTATCTCTTAGTGCTGAATTTCCACTCAAGTAAGACTCAAGTGAAAATCCTGCTTGCAAGTCTTTTTTTTTCCTCCTCTCCTCCTATAAAGAAACACTGAGAACAACACATGCATCTTAAAACCACTCTAATCCTCAGCACTTGGCATATTTCACAAAAGATTAAGCGTTTTAAGGCGGATACCTTATCATCTGGCATGAAACTTATACCGTTTACCACACACAGTTACCTGTGGAAATAAATCTCTACTTACCAGCTCTTATGCAACTACTGCTACTAGACAAAATAAGCCAAGTACTTCTGAATCCCGTTACCTCCAGCTCTCCTCTATATTATATAGGGTTTCACAAACACTATCCCTCTCTCTGAGGTCTATGTGTCTCCAGTTTATGGAAAGCACATCTTGATAAGGCTACTCCCCTTCTCCACCAAGGTTTTCTATTCCTTGTGCGTATTTAAGAAACGACCCTTCAATTAACAAGAATAGTTTTAACCATTCAGGAATAACCGGATGACACCCCCAGCTACCAACCTCTGGACAACTTCATCATCCGTTCGAGATCCTTCTCTGCTTTTACCCAGGTCATCTTCCACGGTCCCATCCACATCCACTTCATCAGCTCTAACGGACACTGGAAGAAAATAACAATACACACAAGAAGAGCGACAGGGTGAAGCAAACGGAAAAAAAACTCAATCACTGCTCACAGATTCACCGACCCCGCTCCCGCTGCTCCTCCACCCCGTCTGGGAGGAGCTAAACCCCTCGGGGGACACAAGAAAGGGAAAAGGGGGCGGCCCCTGGCCTCCCCCCGGGGCACGAGCACTCCCATGCGGTCCTTCACGCCCCGCAGGAGCCCGCGAGAGGCAGGACACGCGGCCCTACACGACACCCACCTCCCTCCCTACAGGAAAAGGCCCGGGGCCACAGCGGCCCGTGGGCGCCGAGAAGAGAAAAAGGTGAGAAGGGGAGGCTCTCCCCTTCTCCCCTCACACCCCCCGGGGCTCCGACGGCCCCACCCAGGGGCCTCGCTGGCCCCTCCACGCCCAGCGAGAGGGGCTCAAGAGGAGCGAGGGCCCCGCCGCCACCAACCGCCTCTCGCCAGAAGCTTCCAGAAGGCGAGTGAGCGGCCCCGGCACTTACCGGCCAGCAGCAGCGTGCAGGCGAGCGCCAGTCCCCACAGCCGCTTCATGGCGCCGGCTGAGCGGACGGTTGGTTAGCCGGTTCGTTCGGGGGTTGTTCGCTAGTCCGTTGGTGGCCGCAGCAGCCCCGGCCGCTCCCCGCCTCGCGCCCCCCGCGCCGCTACCGCCGAGCGCCGGCGCGGCCCTCCCCCCGCCGCCTTATCAATGCGGGGCGCCCAGGCACGGGGGGGCCCCCTCGGTCGCTGGCCAATCAGGGGCTACCACGCCAAACAGGCAGCCAGTGGAGAGCCGGCAGGGGCGGCGCCCGCGGCCGCCGCCGCCAATCGCCGCTGTCCATGTGCGGTTTCCTGCGGGCAGAGCGTGGCCGCCGCCCATTGGATGGGGGAGAGGTGCGTCCGGCCAATCACGCCCGCGGATGGGCCAGAGCCACCTGGACGTCCCTTACTTTAGTTTTTAAAAAATATTTATTTATTTATTTTTAAGGAATAACCCCTAAAATGTTTAGCACTGAGGCCGCGTGGCTCGTAGGGAGCGCGGGTGCCTCGAGGAGCGGTGAGAAGAACCTCCACATGGGCAGAAGGGCTTCCCAAGCGCTTCCGGGGGCACCCGGAATATTTACCCTGGAGACGGTCGCTATGGCAACGACCGCTTCCGGCCAGGGCGGCCCGCCGCGCCGCCAGACACCGGAGCTGGGGAGGAGGGCGGGGGGGTCAGAGGGAGTCGAGGGGCAGGGGCCCGGGCAGGGCGACGCGCAAACAGCGCCGCAAAGCAGCAGCGTCGGCGGCTCCTCCGCCCCAGCTGCGGCCCCTTTTAAAGGCGGGAGGGCGGGGCGCGGCCGAGCGGCGCGCCGCGATTGGCCGTCCTGGCGTGATTGACTTGGCGCGGGGCACGCCGGGAGTCCGCCCGGCCGCAAGGCCCGCCGGGGGCTGCAGTCCGCGCAGCCGCACGGCGCCCCCTGTCGTCGCGGCGGCGGTTGGCGCGCGGGAAGGGCCGTTACCCGCCCGGCGGCGGGTCCCGCTTTTTAAAATTCGTGTTTTCAGGTATACTGCTTTGTCAGAGTGTTCTCAGCCCACCTCACTGTCCACTCATCGAACCCACACTTCTGGAGCTTTCCTGTGAGCATCTTATGGGAGATGATGTCGAAAGCCTTGCTGAAGTCAAGGTAGACAACATCCACATCTCTCCCATCGTCCAGCCAGCCAGTCATCCCATTGTAGAAGGCTATCGGGTTCATCAGACATGACTTCCCCTTGGTGAATCCCTGCTGACTATTCCTGAGCATATTTCCTTGACATACCTAGAGATGGTCTCTAGGATGAGCTAGGTGGAGCCATCACCTTTCCAGGGTTGATGAGGCTGATGGGCCTGTACTTTCCTGGCTCCTCCCTCTTGCCCTTTTTGAAGACTGGAGTGACGCTGGTTTCTTCCAGTCCTCTGGCACCTCCTCCGCTTTCCGTGACCTCCCCAAGATGATGGAGAGCGGCTGAGCAATGACCCCTGCCAGTTCTCTCGGTACTCTTGGGTGCATCCCATCCGGGGCCATAGATTTATGGGTGTCCAGTTTGTCTAAATAATCCCTAACCCAGTCCTCCTTGACCAGTGGAAAGTCCTCCTCTCTCCCGGTTCTCTCTCTTGTCTCTGGGCTCTGGCCTTAGCAGTAAAGACAGAAGTGAAGAAGGCACTGAGTAATTCTGCCTTTTCTGCATGCTCTGTCACCAAGGCACACTTCGCATTCAGCAGCGGACCAACGTTTTCCCTAGTCTTCCTCTCACTGCTAATGTGCTTGTAGAAACCCTTCCTGTTGTCCCTGACATCTCTTGCTAACTCTAATTCCAAACGGGCCTTGGCCTTTCTCGTTGCACTGCTGCCTTCTCTGTCAATGTTCCTGTGTTCCTCCCACATCGTCTGGCCCTTCTTCTACATTGTGTATGTACTCTTTTTCTTATTAAGTTTACCTACGCATAGCTCCCATCCACGCAGGTCCCCTTCCCCCCTTGCTTGACCCCTTTCTTGCAGGAATGCACTGATCCTGAGCTTGGAGAAAGAGATGCTTGAATATTAGCCAGCTCCCCTGGACCCCCTTTCCTTCAGGCCTTGGCCCAGGGGATGCCTCCAAGGAGGTCCCTGGAGAAGCCAGAGTTAGCTCTCTTGAAATATAGGGTTGCAATACTTCTTGGCCAGAATGCATTCTTCTGGGCATTATTTATAAAGCACATTCATGCTTCTACTTCTTCTGTTTACCTTAGAAACAGGGGCAGATATGAAATATTGACTCATGTGTGTATATGCCCAAGCCTAAAACTTTTTTTAATTTGTGGAACAGGTTCAGCTACTGAGCTGTATGGCTGGAATTCACCACTGTGTAGAAGAGTCTCATGGTTGTCTTTAAAAGCAACCTTACTTGAAGCTTACATAACAGAGGGTCACACTGACCCATAGGCTTTATGTTGCCTCTTGGCATGGGGAGATTTCTGGGCAAATATGTGGCCAAATTCTGTTTTATGATAAATGGGGAGTTTTTTATGGCTCGATGGGCTCTGCTGGAGTAGGTAACAGCCGGGGCAGGAGCAGTGGCTGCGCTCAGAGAACAGAGTAGGTCAGACAGAGAGATTCGAAGGAGGTGAAGAAAGAGGGGAAAGCAAGGAGTAAGACTAAGAAGTGAGCATAGGTCTCCAGAAAGGGATGTGTATCTTATCCAGTTTTAATGCTACATCTTACTACTTAACAGATGCTATAGATCCATCCTCCAAAGACAGTATGGACTTCTGATCCAATGGTTTGTAAGTAAGGTTGCCACCAGAAGAAATGTTATTTGGATGGTTACCATCCAGGCTTCCAGGGTCTGACATTGCTCACTTGGTGACTGGGCAAAATCCATGGCCAACCACAGTACTTTGGAGGGCATTCAGATTATATTCTGAAGGACAGAATACACACACCTATATGTCTTTAAGTTTTGAGAGAGAGTTAGCAGTCACGCCAGTCTTCAAAAAAGGCAAGAAGGAGGACCCAGGCAACTACAGGCCGGTCAGCCTCACCTCCGTACCTGG
>JAUBNY010000429.1:3287878-3298594 GCA_032275445.1 Crypturellus soui | reverse complement strand
CAAAGTTTTGCTGACAACGTGAACCACGGAGCCACCTGTAAACAGACTGGATCCTGCTGTTCCTTCCCCTGTTTCCAGGTACTGCTGCATATGTGCCTTGAGGGGAAATGTCTGTGGCTGCTGGGGACACAGGGAACCTGGGCTGCTCAGGAGCCCTGTGGGCTCAGCACAACAGTAGAGTTTGCCTCCTTGCTGTGGAAGAGCTCGAGGAGGCACCTCGCTGCCCTGGGTAGCTGGGCTTGACTGGAGGGCCAAGCACTTTCCTGTTAAGAGACACTGAGGTTATGGAAACAACTTTGGGCGTGATTGTTTGGACAAAATTCTAGGACAAAATTCTGGACAAAGCTTGAGGCATAGCGCAGGCTGCCATTGCGAAGGACTGTGGGAGCTGCATACTTCAGCAACACCGTACGTAGGAGTCTCTGAACAACTGGTCAGAGCTTCACAAGGAAGAGCCCAAGGCACGCTTCATTTTGAGAAGTAAATAGGGCTGGAGCTTTAGTGCCCCCAAAAGATACAGAACATGGTACCTCTGACAGCGGAGTAATGTGTTAATTCAGCAGAACTATCTTGCCTAGGCCACCATAAAGGAATGATCATGCTCCTAAAAAGTGAAGGGTTTTTAGGAGAAGAACACCTAGGAAGTGAAACCCTTTTAATTCCTTCAGATGGGCAGGGGGAATTTGGGATTAGGGTGAGCCTAATGCAGAGTGATTGGCCAGCTACAGGGCGTGGGCTGTCTTTGCTAGGGAGAAAAGCAGGCAGGTGAGTTGGTCTCTCAGTAGCTGAGTCTTCTGGCTGGAGAGCAGCAGAGGTGCTCTCTCCAGAACCTCTTGAGAGCTTCCCTGCCAGGAGTCTGCAGGGGGCCCTCATTGGTGATAAGTCATCAAAAAGGAGCAAGAAGGAGGAGCTGAGAAATTACAGCCCTGTCAGCCTCACCTCTGTCCCTGGAAAGGTAATGGAGAAGCTCATCTTAGAGACCGTCTCTAGGCATGTCAAGGAAAAACAGGTGATCAGAAGTAGTTCTGATATATCCTGCCCCTCTCATCAGTTTTGGTGAGGCTGCACTTGGAGTACTGGATGCAGTTCTGGGCTCCCTAGTACAAGAGGGATGTGGGAGCTTCTAGAGAGGGTACAGCGTAGAGCCACAAAGATGATTAAGGGACTGGAGCATCTATTGTATGAGGAAAGACTAAGTGAGCTGGGCCTATTCAGCTGGGGAAGAGAAGATTGTACATGTTGATCTTATCAACATGTACAAATACCTGAGGGGAGAATGGAAAGAGAATGGGGCCAAACTCTTCTTGGTGGTGGCCAGTGACAGGGGTAATGGGTACGAGCTGAAACACAGGTAGTTCCATCTCCATGTGAGGAAGAACTTCTTTCCTGTGAGGGTGACAGAGCCCTGGAACAGGCTGCCCAGAGAGGCTGTGGAGTCTCCTTCTCTGGAGATCTTCCAAACCCGCCTGGATACCATCCTGTGCCTGGTGCTCTGGGTGTCCCTGCAGGAGCAGGGGGGTTGGACTAGGTGATCTCTGGAGGCCCCTTCCAACATCAACCATTCTGTGAATTTCATGCTGGAAAGCCTTTCTTTGCTTGCTTCAGGGAGGTTTACATCTTAAGTACACTGGTCAGTACTGCCATTCAGAGTAAGTCTGGGCATCACTTTCAGGATTTACCACTGAAGCAAAGGAGTAACTGTTAACAAATAACAACTCTTTGAGGGAATTTGGCTACATTTAAGGAATTCTTTAAAGCAGAGATATATTCTTCAGATGATTGTGTGCATAATGATGTGCATGTATTTCAGTGGTGTATTTGCTATTATCACCAACTCCCCCCAGCATTTTTAGTTAAAAGAGAAACAAAGAAAATGCAGGCTGCATTTTCATTTTCCCCGTGCAAGTGGTAGAGCAAGTCTTTCTTCCGTGCTCTCTGTGCAACTTTATCAGCTCATCCAGCTGTCCTCGTGGAAGTCTGGTCTGCTAACTGAAGCATGCTGCACAATTCCAGCTATGAGTTATAGCTGACAAGAAGTATTTGCCTGCCAGAAATAGCTATAGAGATCAACTGAGAGGTGTTCACATGATCCAACTTTAGATATTTGACTTAACTGTCTCAATTAGCCAGTTAATCTCCCTAGACTCCATCTCCTCTCTCATTGTGCTGGCTATAACGTGCCAGACTCTTCCCTGAGATGATTTAACTCTTTAGCCTAGCAGAATACTCCATAGTTAAATCAGTGTATATTATGTCTTGTGTGCATATTGTGACTGGAACAAAGTAAAAAGCAGGAATAACTAGGAGAAGGCAACATTTTCCTTTTAATGGCAGTGGGTTGAGCTGCCACTTCTGGAATCCTGGATATAACTTAAGGCAAAGACATCATGCATAAGTGTAAATATAAGGAAACCATAAAACTGACTAAGGGCAGAATATTTCCTCTTTTAATACACTGGCAAGCTGAAATTTGTAACTAATGCAAGTTCCATTTTATTCATGGACGATAAAAATGCTTAAGTTTGTGTCACCGCTAATAAGGCGTGTACTGCTGTATGGGTTTTGCTAAAGAGATTTGAGTGATTTTTATTTTTTAAAATTTAATGCAGCCTGAAGTTTGCACTACCAAGTTAAGCCCTGTCTTTATTGCATTACTGTGCACTGTAAATTACTTATCTGAATTCTCTGTAATTTGAGCTTCGTGTCTATCTTTATTAAAACAATAAATCAAGAGATAGCATTTCTTTCCTTCTACAACCTCTGCTTTGGGGACTAAATGGTGTAAATACAAAGTGGGGCATGTCTGCTTCTTTAAGATGCTTGGCAATATTTGAGATTAAGTATTTGTGACTATAAAATGAATGCTGCTGTCAACTGACTTTCCAGGGTGATTATCCAAATCTTTTAAAATATTAACTATAACTTTCTAAATGTATGTGCTATGTATTATTCTTACCTGTGCTCTTTTTATCAAGAGCAACTACTGAACAAAACACCATGTTTTGACTTTGGTCTTCTTTCACTTAGTAGAAATATATCTTCCACCCACTCCCCACTTACTTTATCTTAGAACTATTAATCTCTGCCAAAGAGGGATTCTTCATATTCTAAGTAGAAGAGCTCTTGGGCTGCTGCTTTCCTGTACTGAGTGTGAAAGGCTACTCAAGTACTCTACCGCTTTATGTACAAACATAACCCATTGATTCTTAAGCCCGTTTTTTTTTTTTTTTTTTAATTTTCCCAAAGAATCAACCATATGGTTAGTTTTATGTCTATTAGGGTGCTGCTTTTTCCAGACATTATTTCTATAGCTTGTAGTAGTACATTTTATGTATGCAGAACTCTCTTGAGTGCAATAAGAAAAGGTAGATGAAGTGCAATGTAGAACTTGCAGTTCTTTGAACTATGCACATGCGAAAGTAGATAGTGAGAATGAAGTGTTTGTGTCTGACCTTGATGCTCACATCGAAGGTGACTTCTTCACCTTTTTCACAAGGAATGCAAGCCTGTCATCTTCCCTGATAGGGCCGTTAAGTAGATTTCTGTTAGTAGCAGTAGTCTCACCTACTTTTGCTCTCATTTTCCTCAGTTTCTGAAATTTCATGGTTTACGCAGCTGAATATGTGAATATGAGCTGAATTCAGGGCTGCTGAAGATCAACTACAGCAGTACGAGTTCGACTCTTCCCACAGCAGATAAGTATTATGGAAAATCCAGACATCCCATGTCAGCTCTATCACTTGTTGATGTGATGATGTAGTGAATCTGTAAAAACTCTTTTCTGTTCTCATGCACTAGATCCCTCCTGGACTTTTTGACCTCAGCTAAAATAGGTGCCATAGATATGATAGATGCCTTTGAATGTGATACAGTCAGATGCAAAGTGAAAGGAAAGATATTATGAGGTGTAACAGGACTACAAGATAAGAGAGACGCTGAAAATATCCACTTGCACAGAAAGAGGTATTTCCTCCTGTGACGGATTCTTTATTGTATTGATTTTAAAGATTGGCAAAAATGAGTTTATTGTGTGACTCTGTAGAGTGTGGTAGCAAGAATTCAGCTCTGATGATTGCCAACTAGGTGAAATCCTTTATGCAGAAACTACCAGGCATTTTTGTTTTATGACATGCCATTGTAGCAATTGCCATGTACTATCTGTAAAGTGACTTTACATTAAGTGTCATTTAGAATATTTTAGGTAACTTCTGAGCATGACAAAGTATTCTGCAACCAGCAGAACTTGCTTATGAATACTCAGATTACTCTTAATAACAAAGCTAAATTTGCTTGTTTGCCTATTTTAGTTCTAGTTTCCTGAGGAACAATAGGGAGAAAAATAACAAAGTAAATATCAGAGCTTTGGTATACTTAGGATTTAGATCAGAGGAGTCCTAATTTGACACAGCATCATTCATTTTATCTAAAGACTTGAGAGACTGGTTTTGGTTTATTTTTACTATCTTTATTAGTCTCAGTATTAACTTTGTATCATTCCCTCTTTGTTTACTGATAAAAAAAAGCCACTTAAATCAGCAGAGGGCTAGTGAGCTCAGTAATGAAAACAGGTATTATCTGGGCTTTTATTGATTTGTACTTCTGTTGTCCCTATGTTCTTGCCAGGGCATCCACAGTTGTTGGAGTAAAGATACTAAACTGATCCAATGCAGCCATTATTAGGTAATGTGTATGTTATATACAAGCTTCATCAGTTTGAATAATTTGAATACCTAGGGAACCTAAATTCAGTGAGTGTAAAATACAGTCAGAACCAGATCCCTGAGGAGCCTTGCACACTGCAATGTTCAGTCAAATTAATCTTTCCCTCTGCATCACAAAAAAATGTGTAAACTGCAATGAAACATGTTGAAAGTTACATTTATTTTTTCAACCTTTTCTTTCTTGTCCCACCATTTTTAAGTCACAGTTCAAGACGGTGAGAGATATGAAGGGAGGGGTGCAGTCTATACCTTTTTAGTTCAAACCTGGAGAGGTGTGCTTTGAGCTTGCTTTCTGGATTGAAGTCTCTTAGGCACAACAGATGACAGATGAAAAGTCTTATCCTTTTTTTTTTTTTTTTTTTTTTTTTAAGCTAGAAATGTCTATTATTTTGGCATACTGTTTATTGTGTCATGTTTGGTAGAACATGTTTGTTCATCATTTTTTTGCAGACCAAAGAGGAGACTTTTGTGCTTGGGGAACTTCTAAATAAAAACAAAAAAACGGGATACTGAGAGAGCTTACGTGATTTATGGCCTAGACAGCTGCTGGGGTAGCATTCTAGAGAGAGCAATTCTGGACTCTCATGTTTGAAGTGGGGACTAGGTGCTTATTAAAATTGCCAGTGGATTTAAGCTTCAGGAATTTCTAGAAAGTCCAAAGCATCTTGTAGGAACTTGCTCTGAAATACTTAGCTTTGCATACACTACATGCAGGAAAAATTACCTTCATAAAAATAGGTATGTCCCGCTAGTCTGATGCACTGATGTTAGGCAGGTTACTTAATATGATCCAAGTTGGTGTTTGAAGGACTTGTTTTCCTTCAGCAAGCACTTTTGGTCTAAATGTTTATTTAAACATTAACACTCTTGTCCATAACACCATGAAAATAGCATCAGGAAGAAATCTACAAACATGCTTTGCCTTTCTCATATATTTTAGCTTATATAAATAAATCTTGACTCAAATTTAAATAAAACTGACTCAAAAATCAGTATCCTTCACAACTTTTATTTTTTATTTTTGCTTTTCCCTAAGTTCAGTGGAAAGTGTTTCTTCATTTATTTGTAGTCTTCTGTCTCCTCTCAGGACGGGTGATCACATGGGACAGCTGACCTTGTCAGTAAAAACTCAGTAATCCCTGTTTTTTTTTTTTTCTTTCTTTGTTTAAATTATTGCTTCAAGGTATCCCTTAAAATTTCCTGTTGTGTATTCTCTTAATAGATGCACTGACAGAAAGGAATGGGTTTCAATGAGCCTAGCCTTCTTCTGTGAAGAATTGTAACTAGAAGAACACTGTACAGATGTGTTATGCAGCTAAAATGACCATGTTTCGATCATTCTGAAAACCTCCCTCATTTTTAAGGTGCTAAAAACTCTGTAAGTTTCAGTATCTCTGGAAATGTGCACCTGCAGCAATATGTTCCTAATCATACAGCTGTAGCTAAGAATAAAAAATGTATGACAAGAAATATTTATTTTCTCAAGAGTGCAGCATTCTTCTCCTATGCATCACTCTTCTCTGCAGATGAGAAAGTTGTAGTTTGAAGTGATCAGGCTCAATGGGGACACGAGTTGTAGCATTTGCTGAAAGCTGTCTTGTTCCACAACACCTTTAGGGGGTCAACTCCAGCAGGGCATGTGCTTACATTAAAAATCAGTGACTATTTTTTGAAATTAAGCATATGTTTAGATGCTCTGCTGGACTGAGGCTTTAGTTTAGAAAAGGGGAGAAAGGATAAAACAGCCAAATCCTCTGTTTATGGAACACAGCACATCTCCACTAGCTCAAATGGAGCTTGTCTGCACCTGCAGAGAAGTTGGCTCGAAGAACCCCTGGTATAAATAACATCACTTCTTCCACTCAGAATGGCAACTGCAGTCCTCAACAACGGAAATGCTATTTATAAAGAGGTGTCAAAAACCTTCAGCTGGTATAGGCTAGGCTACAGTCAGTAAAACTATACGAGCTTACAGCAGCTGAGGGTCTACTCACTAGCGTTAGTGTTTGTGCAGTAGTGTCACAGAGCGGGGTCAGTGCAGCTTACAGCTTGTTCACACAGGCGTAGCCTGCTTTCTTATCACTCGGGGAACTTCAGAAGCCTTTGGAGCACAGCCCCTGTGCAGAAGGGTCGAGTTACCATCCAGACCTTAGGCAGCCTGCCTTGGGAAAATCCATTTCTGCGCGCTGGTGTTGTGCTTTATTCAAGAGCTGAACCGGGAAGATAGAAGAAGCTTTGATTAGAACGCATTAATGTTTAAATTATATATAATATATACTTTTTTTTCTGCTGAAAATGAAGGAGGGCATGACCAAAAGTCCCTTGGGAAGTATCCAGCGCAACAATGACTTCTGCTGTATTTACTGAGCAATAGCTCACCCTAGTGGACTTTTCCTTTAATAAATCACAGATACTCTGCATTCAGATATCAAAGATTTGTTTTTAAATTGGTTGTTACTGACAGTTTTAAGAAAAAAATTACTGGGATATTTTCTCTGGTTTTCTGTTAACAGTGTAAGTAGGATGTTGATTATAGAAGGGCTAAAAAACTGAGAATTATACATATCAGCTGAGTGCTTTATATTTTCATAAGATGTATCAAAACTGGAAGGAGCCATTTCTCAGGTATACATTTTTTTCAACTATTCTTTACATATAAAGTATTTCTTTAACTCTTTTTATTAGAGAAAAGATTTTCCATAGTTACACTGACAGTTGCCACTTCCTTGCAAATGAATTATGATTTCTCTCTGGCCCAGAGTCTTTGCACTACAGTCAGTGAAGGTTGAGACATGTTTCAGAAGCATCTATTTATTTATGCCAAGAAAAATAGTCCTTACTCCACCAGCTAGAGCCATCATAAGTGAACTGCAATAGCCCATGAACTCTAGACCTGCTGTATGTAAACAAATGAGCGCTAAGATCTCAGCTAGGGGCACAATTTATTTGTGAGCTCTAGTTCTTACTTCTTACATGTTAGACCAAAGATAGTAGCTGGAAAATAGATGGAAAAGCATTTCAGTTAAAAATCTTTGTACCTTCTCAATGCAAAATATATTCTTTCAAGATTTACGTTGTGAAATTCACTCCATATCAGTTTGCATGCCAATTACGTATTCAAATATACTTAAAAAAAGGCAAGCTATTCTTACTAGGATTCTGAAATATATTTTAAGAATGAAATATCCATTTTTCCTTGACATTTAAAAAATACATAGGGACTAATGCAGAAGACGGTAAATAATGAGGCTTGGAAATTGATTTCCATTCTACAAAAATACACATGTGAGCTTTTAGGTAGACTATTTTAAAAGGCTATATCACAATGTGAGGGAAACCTGCAACAATCTCACATTTTTAGTGAAATGAGCTTCTAAACAGGAAAAAAAATTAAAAAAGCAAAAAACCAACATTGACTAGCAGACCAATGGCTGCTACATAAGTCTGTAGTGATCAGGCAGGGCTGAGTCAAGCTGGGAAGTTGCACTGGCCAGGCCAGGCCAGAATAAGCCAGGCAAGAATGAAGAATAGGGACAGGCCTGAGATTAAATGCCAAGATGTGGAGGGTGGAGGCTTCTGGATCAGGTTTCTCCCAGTGATTTCTCACAGGTCAGTTGTTTTTGCAGCAGTCTGATTCAGGCTACACAGCTGGGCCTTATCAGTGCATATCGTGAACACAGGCAGCTAGAGCTGCAGGGGTGGAGGAGCAAGAAGCTTATAGAGAGGGTTGTACAGGAGGTTAGTTCTTGTTAGCATGTGCAAGGCCCTGACTCTGTAAAGTATTTCCTGCTTTGAGTTAGTTGGCTAAAGGATGTTCTAACTTTTGAATATTTTAAGTATGCAGGCAAATATCAACCATCTGTTTTATAGGTGCTATGATGTGAGTTTAGGAAAGTGCAGTGGGTCCTTGTGCTTTTTTCACTACAAAAGTTGTAGGTGGGTTGGTAACCTGTGTGATACAGGTTAACACAAGAAAAAGAAATGGCTTATGTATCAGGGCAATTTTTTTTTCCAGACTCCGTCTTTTGTTTAATGTGTTTTAACTTTTCTTTCTAAATATATTGGCTGTGCTGCATCTTTTCATCTCTCTCTGTCACGTTAGGCCATCCTTCCTATCCCTGGGCTGAGTATCTAATTATTGCATATGAACTAGAATGGCTTTAGTATGGGTGAGTGCAAGTACCTGTTAGCTTAATACTCAGAATGCTGTGCCCAGTACTTTTTCTTAGGTGCTTCGAGTCAGGCTCTTCCAGATGTTTTTAAGTGCTAATTCAGTTGCCTGTCTGCTGCATCTCTTGTTTTCTAAGTCTTTCATCCTTGGTGCTTCAGTATTCCGATTTATTGGGATCTTTCCAGCTTGTGAGAAATGTGCTTCTTTTCTTTGGTGGCAAAACTGAAGGATGTTCTTTTGCCAGGCTTCATTTTAGAAACTACTTGGAAAGGAAGTAAGTTGGCATTTAGTTGTTACTCTCTGTATGGAGTATTACTATGAGACGTGAAAAAACTGTCCACTTTCCTCTCAGTTCCATGTAATTGTTAGAAATCTGATACTAATGGATGTTATAATAAAACTACCACACCTGTTATTTATCCAGAGCTATGACGTGGACTTGGAGGGTTGAATTTAAAGATATAGTTTCAGAATTTCATAGAACCAGTTTTTTTCCCTTACTTACTCTGCTAGTAATCAACAGAAAACAGATTCTGTGAATATCTCTAGAAATGATGATTAAAAAAAGCAGACAGTAGTAAAGTTCAGGTTAGAACAAAAAAAGCCCTTAGAACTGACTAAGTGCCACATAAGATAAAATGCTGCTAGCCCCGAGCTGGACTCATTTAAAGCTGAAGGGGAGAAAAGGAAAAAGTGAGTCTTCTGCATTTGTGTTGTACAACAGATTTCAGTAACTTTATCTCTTTTGACTCTTCTTGTCTTTTGGAACAGTCTTGTACCAAATGTCTTGCAGGTTCTGCAGCTATAGGACACTTTTTGCTGTGAGTTTTTATTAAAAGCAATTATCAATACACAGTTGTTTTAAAGAAGCTGAAAACAGGCCAAGAGAATACTATGGTTAATATGCTGCCTTATGCTTTTGTTCTTTTTTTCTTGTTGCCTTTGTTCAAGCATATTCTCTTTCTAGCAACTTTTTTTTTTAAGACTGATATGCTAATAGGTTATATTGTTCATTATTCAATTTAATATTCCAAAATATTAATATTCATCTTCAAATGAGATTGAGATAACCCATTATGTTCATTTAGATACACTAATAGGCATTGAGCTTTTCAAGAGAAAGCACTGCTCAGTTGGACATTTAGAAGCAGATTAAATCAGACTTTAAATTCAGTATGCATCCAGCAGTTCCCTTATTTATTTATATTTTTGAGTGAGAGCTGTTAAGCATTGAACAGTTCTGAAAACATGGTCTGTAATAGTTAGTTCATGGTCTGTGTCTGCTGAAATACAAGCAAAATGACCATTGATAGCAAATGTGCACGATCAAGTCTACAAGGTTTTATTTCCTATACAATTCACTTAGATGTACGCTGCTCTGTAATGACATATTTCTCTCATACTTTAATTTGCTGTTCTTTATGTTGTTACCTTGGTATTCAATATTCCTAACCTTCAAACTGTACAGGAACTTTTGTGTATCTTCCAGTTTTTTTAAGATAAATCTAGAGATGTGACATTACTTGCACAGGATGCATTTGAATAGAGGTCAAGTCCTGACCTGTAGAGACCCTAAAGTGCAGGGAGGGGTCCTCTAGGTGGGGCGACTTGTCCCTGTTTTTCAGCAGGGACAGTGTTCTTTGCTGGCAGGCATTTCGCAGAGATGTTCATAGTCTTTACTTCAAAGAAGAAACCCCACAAGCTTGCCAGATGGCACGCGGCACCCTGGATAGCTCTAATGCCACCTCCTCTGCGTGCAGGTCTTATCAGTAAGAAGCTCCCAGAATAAACAGGCTGATGGGCTTTGTGCTGCTCTTGTTGCAC